>JAVIAB010000051.1:135252164-135592164 GCA_032433765.1 Megaustenia siamemsis | reverse complement strand
CAGTAATGTACTCAGTATTAAGAAATATGTTCACACAAGTGTTGGAGCTGAGGACCCTAAGGTTGGGAAGATACTGGCAGTCTACGTTAAGCTCGGGCGCTGCTTAGATCTTAGTTTCACCAACAACACACACACACACACATCACACACACACACATCACACACACATCACACACACATATCACACACACATCACACACACACCACACACACATATCACACACACACATCACACACACATCACACACACATCACACACACATCACACACACATCACACACACACACACACACATCACACACACACACATCACACACACATATCACACACACGTCACACACACACCACACACACATATCACACACACATCACACACACACATCACACACATCACATATTACACACACACACATCACACACATACACACACACACTGCTCACAAAGTAAACAGAATGACAGAGAATAAACATGAACATGTTTTTAAAAATTAGTTTAGAATAATATACTGACATGAAAACAAATAACAGCAGGGCTGAAACTAAGAATAGCAAAATGTTACATCTTCTCAATATTCCTGTATGGCGCTGAAACATGGACATTAGACAAGAAAACAGAACAGAAAATTGAAGCTTTTGAAATGTGGATTTATAGAAGAATAGGTAGAATTCGATGGAAAGAAAAGACAACAAACGATGAAGTTTTAAAACAACTGAAATAAAAAGAGAACTACTAAATACAATTAAGACAAATGAAATTTTTGGGGCATGTTAAAAGACACAACAGCCTACTAAAAGTAATATTGGAAGGGAAAATGCAAGGTAAAAGAGGCAGAGGCAGACCGAGACTAACATGGACGAGTAACATCAAAAGATGGACAAGTCAAATTATGACAATCTGCACCATCAAAGCAAGAAAAAGAGTGGAATGGCGATCCATGGTAGCCAACCTTCGTTGCGGAGACGGCACTCGATGATGATGAGTTTAGAATATACTTTAAATGGCACTAAATGATGGCATGTGGAAATACTTAGGAGATGTAAAATAATAAACACAACCCGTTCATATATAGCGTCGGTCAGATTAATTGATATGGCAGCGATGGATATGTTATAATTTGAATGTAATGCAACATTAAAGTATCCTTTTTATATCTATATTTTTGACTGCTATAGACTGTAACAAAACAGTAGCATGTTTACTGCAACGAATGACGAATTGACAACTTGGATGTGCAATGGCACCATTCAGGAGGCGAAGGCGCGCCTCCCAGCATCAGAGCTGGAAGTTGTCAGCGACCCACAGCTGATGGCTTGCGCCAGGATCGGTGAACCAGAACCATCCAGACCCTGCTCCACCTCTCCATGGTGCCTCTAGTAACAGACTAACCTGTCTAGTCTGGCCAAGCAAGCAGGGCTTGAAGAGGGAAGACAACCCGGTACTCAAAAATGACGTGCTGAAGTTGGATGTGTTCGGCCGAAAGGCGCAAATATAACAGTTATACTGCAAACCACTATACAGCGCAGACACGCCCTCTTAACGTCCTTTTAAGGGCGGATGATGAAGAGGAATATCCTAGTCTACCAGAATACTCTAGAATACTTTAGTCATAGGGCGAACGCAAGCAAGCAAGCACACCATTCAGGGACGTTGTCTGTAATAACAGCAAAATCAATATCAAAGCAATGATAGTCTTTACACATCTGTACAACATTGAACATCTCGACTGGTTCAACTTAATAAACTAAACAAAAATACGTACAAAAGCAAACCTCGTACTGCCATACACTGCTGGAGAAATGCAGTAAAAACGTTAAAAAGAAAAATAACCTCAGTGGAGATGAAGTGTGTTAGACGAATGACAGGAAACAGTCTGAGAGATAAGATCAGAAATGAAGAATAAATAAAAAAAAATAAAAAAAGCTGGGAATAACCCTCGCCATGGATTAAATAAAGAAAAAACAGACAGCATGTTTTGGCCATATGACAAGGCAGAAATATCAAAACACAACACAGCGAGCCTTCAATAAACGTTGCGAGAACATCAGACCCAAAGGCAGACAATGAAAAATATGAATTGACGGAATATTAGAAGCACTAGGAAACATTACAGCAGCAGAAGCGAACAGAAGAGCAAAAGACCGCAAATGATAACTCCTCTCGACGCTGAAAGGCAAATGAAGAAGGAAAGAAGAAGAAGCTGAAGAAGAAGAAGCAGCCTGGGAAAAAATGATCAGAATAAATTTGGTTAAACAAAGTCAGTAACCAGGATCTGTCCAGCAGGAGGAAATATGATAGCAGGGCGAATATGAAAGTGGATATGTCACGTACACTAAAAGATTTAAATATTATCACAAAAACTGCAGGATAGTGAACTTTCAACTGAGTGCGACGGAGATGTTTAGACAACCAGGTTAAAAGCAGGAAAGTGATGTAAAGTGTGGACCAGATTTTCAGCGCTTCTGTAGATTTGCCACGAAATAAAGAATACGATTGTATTGTTTTTCTTCCAAATGTTATCTCCTGATTGCGTTGTCTGTTCCTGGCGAGGACAAGTAGAAGAAAGAAGCTCCCTTTATACCCTACATTCCTACATAAATAACTGAGGTCATCTCATCACTTTTTCTGTTCCGTGCTAAGTTTGAACGTATCGCGTCCACCGAACGACAACCACAGGTAGATTTAAATAGAATAACATTTTGACCTCCTATGTTCTGGCGAGAGGACGGATCTTGGACAAGTCCACTAAGGGGTTTTCAAGCTATTTTTTGGAAAGACAAAGTTCAGTGTTACATTTAAGAAACTGCTCGTTACGAAAACATGTTAACTGTTACGTGTAAGACAAACAGAACAGCTAGAAAAAAACATAGACAGTTCATTACAAGACAAGAGCAACTGTTACCTGTAAGACAAACAGAACAGCTAGAAACAAACATAGATAGTTCATTACAAGACAATAACAACTGTTACGTGTAAGACAAACAGAACAGCTAGAAACAAACATAGACAGTTCATTACAAGACAAGAGCAACTGTTACGTGTAAGACAAACAGAACAGCTAGAAACAAACATAGACAGTTCATTACAAGACAAGAACAACTGTTACAAGTAGGAAAAACAGAACAACTAGAAACAAACATAGACAGTTCATTACAAGACAAGAACAACTGTTACGTGTAAGACAAACAGAACAACTAGAAACAAACATAGACAGTTCATTACAAGACAAGAACAACTGTTACGTGTAAGACAAACAGAACAACTAGAAACAAACGTAGACAGTTCATTACAAGACAAGAGCAACTGTTACGTGTAAGACAAACAGAACAGCTAGAAACAAACGTAGACAGTTCATTACAAGACAAGAGCAACTGTTACGTGTAAGACAAACAGAACAGCTAGAAACAAACATAGACAGTTCATTACAAGACAAGAGCAACTGTTACGTGTAAGACAAACAGAACAGCTAGAAACAAACATAGACAGTTCATTACAAGACAAGAGCAACCGACAACGGATTTGATCAGATTTTCAGTCGCGAAATCCCTGACCTGATGGAACAAGAAAGCCAAGTTTGACTGATCAAGTTAACCTGTTCTTTGTTTATTAAAGCCTGGCCTAGAACTTCAGGGCTGTGAATCATCACCTGGTACACACGAACTGTGACTCAATTATCACTTGTGATCGTTTAACAAACGTTTTGAATTCAGGACGATCCAGACCTTCCTAGATACGTCAGTTTCATTAGCTATAATAATAAGCACAATGTGATAAACACATAATCTATAACGCTGCAGTCATCCTGGGGAGTCAAGGACACAAACCAATACAAGTAAAAGTTACAAGTTACAGCTGCACCAACACAAGTCCGTTTCCTTTCATTAATCCACAATCAGGGAAAATGATCTACCCATTTCCAGAGTAAACTCCCATGAACCAATTAAAAAAAAAATTTTTTTTTATTAACCGAACCTGCAATACCATGAAGCCAAACATGTTGTTGACGATCCGTAGCTGTCCTTATTTGTGGAGTTTAGCTATCATCATCAATAAGTACCGGGCCTGCTGGCGTAGGTGATCATGTCTCTCCACAACTTTCGATTTCGACAGTTATTTATCATTTCTGTTGTTGACCTTCTGCCAAGCCATTCTCTTAAGCTGTCTGGTATTTGCTTTTCTTTGCTTCTCTCTATCTCTTCGTCCCTCATTTTTTCCAGGTGTTACAATATACTCCAGTTGTTCCCTTCTCATTACATGGCCAAAATATGATGATTGTTTCTTCCTAATATTGGAAACTAGCTTTCTTTTTGCTTTGACCTCTTTCAGAACATTTTCATTACTCTTCTTAGCTGTCCAAACATCTAGTTTAGCTGTAGTTGGGGGAAAAAAAGTAAAGACATGAAAGTTAGTGTTAGTTTCCTACTATCGAATAAGAAAATATAACAGTAATTCCCTGTTCTGTTTGAATTAACATTATAGAAATGAATTTTGTTTCGGAGAAATCAGACCAACAGCATATATGTATTTATGATTGTGATAGAACTCATTGTAAACATGTTCACAATTTTTAATCAACGCTAAACAGAGGCAGATGCGCTTAAAACTGCAGTTGTTTTTCTGTTCGCCAGCTTTGACTTCTGATGAAGTCCCTAGAGACTAGGAACTGAATTGTGCATGTTAATCCATTTTTCCCTGGCAGCCGTGTGCACAGGGGTCCCTCGTCACACGGGCAGATAACTCCGTAAATTGCAGTTGAGATTTTCGTGAAAGAGAAAAGTAAATAAGAAAATATCGTATTCTCAACGGACATCGTGACACGAGTTACAGTTTTGAAAAGCCACTGACATGCAGACATAAATAATTTTACAGCAAAACACCACAATCTGTATCTGCGAAGCAAAAAAGAATTAATGTAGCGGATTTCAGATTGTTGCAATATTGATATAATTTTCATAACAATGATAACAATGAGAACTTGACAAAAGAAGACGTGAAACTATATTAGCCAGATAATAGCATATTTTATAAATAGTGATGGGACCGAGCTACCGACGCTTGAACAACCCGGTGCTCGACTCTAGCTGGAAGCAGTTTGAATTGTACTTGTGGCTGGAAAAAAATATCCCCGCGGTTGACCCAGCCGGTGGCAAAAATTAGTACAGGGTATATTACTTTGGGAAGGTGTGGAATGCCGCCTCGTATCGTGAGTTTCGATGCTTGATTAGACACTATCCAGAAGTCTCAGAACACTTCCGTATAGGCGGCCGAGCACGTATGGTTCAAAACTCGCGTGCTAAGACGCTGATTCAAGTCTCGTATTTTACCTTTACCTTTAGCGTCTAAAAAGTTTGTCAGAAACAAATACACGAATACATAAAATAAAGAGCACTCTGATTGTCATAAAAGCAATACCCAATGCCAGCTCAGCATAGATGTACAAGTAATAGTTCTTCGGCTCCGAACAGTTTCTAACAAATGGGAATGTCTCCTTATCAAAAGTGTGTGCGGGTCAGTAAGACCTCTGATGAATGTGACTCTGGTCCCGTACAGGTAAAATGACTGCTGAACATCTGAAGTGCTTCGTTTATGATCACATGAGAAGACTCGTGTGACCATAGCAAAAGTAACATCCCAGACAAGCTGTATAATGACATCAGTAACCTTTGGCTGGCCTAAGCTTTCTTTGATCGTGTTAGTGTGTAGCCCATAAATGTGTGCGCATTAAAAGAAGATTTGCTATAGTTCGATCAGAAAACATGATGTTGACTGCGATCATGTTTATAACATAAGCGACCTGGACTGATGGTCAGAGTTGTTTACGTTATTTATTCACGTTATTTATCCACGTTATTTATCCACGTTATTTATACATGTTATTTATCCACGTTATTTATACATGTTATTTATCCACGTTATTTATACATGTTATTTATCCACGTTATTTATACATGTTTTTTATCCACGTTATTTATACATGTTATTTATCCACGTTATTTATCCAGGTTTCTTATACATAATTTTCTCCACTAACAACTCGTCCTCACTTCTTAGTGTTAACGTAAATTTTTCTATTCAACAATTTGTTTACTTTTTTGTTTAAATCGCCCGTGACTCATTCTCTCAGTACGAACACTTTTGCTCTTATTTCTCTCATTAAATAGACACTCAAAGTCGCAGTTTTACTTTCCCTGGACACTCAAAGGCGCAGTATTACTTTCCCTGGCTTCTCATGCAACTCAGAAATATATTGAGAAACTAAATGCGTTGTTCAGTAACAGAGCTGAAAGCTGTCAGTGAATCACAGCTGACGGTTTGCGCCAGGATCAGTGAACCGGAGCTATCCTGATCCTACTCCACTTCTTCGCGGCGCTCCTAAAAACAGACTGACCAGTCTAGTCTGGCCAAGTGAGTAGGGACAGACTGACCAGTCTAGTCTGGTCAAGTGAGTAGGGACAGACTGACCAGTCTAGTCTGGCCAAGCAAGTAGGGACAGACTGACCAGTCTAGTCTGGCCAAGTGAGTAGGTATCAGGATGAAAGGTAATCCGGTACTTAAAGTTGCGGTGTTGAAGTCGGATGTTCTGGACCGAAAGCCGCAAATATCACAGTTCTATTACAAACCACGACACAACGTAACCATGTCCGATTTAATGTCCTTATAGGGCAGATGACGAAGAGTTACATTCTTGACGTCATCGGGTGAATGCAAGCAAATATATGGACTTCGAGTAGGGATTACTGTGGCGTGAACAAAGCACTAACTCTCTAACAATGAGACCAGGAAAGTGCAGATATTATCGGCAGCAGTCGTAAAGACAAAAAGGTTATATAATTTGTCGATCGTTATTTCTTCCTCGACTGTGCCCAGGCTTGTATCATTTCAAATTTTCTCTTCCGCCTCTGCGCTATCTGCTCGTGTGTTCCACTTTTGCACTTGTTCCACTCTCCCCTCCGCCTCTCATCAAAGTACACGCCTCGCACACAAGAGTGGCATAAACCACTCAACTTTTCTTCACAAACAAAATGTTAATTAAGTTAGGCCTCTTTATTCCATGAGAGACGGATGGTGTTGGGGTTAGTGCATTAGCTTGAGAACTTAGAGGTTCCGATTTTAAAGGTCAGTTGAGAAAAAAGACCAATGAGGAAATTCTCAACACAAAAAGGGAGCTCCTAAAAAACATCAGAAACAAACAATCAACATGTTTTGGGCACATCATGGGAAGAGGAAAGTTGGAATACTTGGTTACAACAGGCAAAATACAAAGGAAAGATAGATCGCGGACGGCAAAGAGAGAAAATACTAGATAGCTTGGTGTCATGGCATGGAAAACAGTCAAGAATAGAACTGAAACGATGCACTGTAGATAAAAGATTGTGGAAGGACATGATCGCCAACGCCAACCAGTATGGCACATGATGATGATGATGATGATGATGATGATGATGATGATGATGATGATGATTATGATGAGACAAAACATATTCTCCAACCAGAACGACTCACGGTGTCTACTCAGTTCCTTCAAATTTGTATCACATATATATTCTGTCTGAAGAAAAGGCAGCGAGGACGGAAGCCGGCCACCTCATCTCATTGTTTGCGTTCGTTCGATGATTAAAGGAGTGCACCTTTCGTCATCCGCCCTTAAAAGGACGTTAAGTGGTCGTGTCTGCTTTGTGTTGTGGCTTGCAGTATCTCTCTCTCTCTCTCTCTATCGCGCTCTCTCTCTCTGTCTGCGATCAAGTCTCAATCGGAGTAGGATTCCAGACTCTATAATGAGGTCAGCTGTCAGTTTAAGCGATTCGATTGCCCCATATAGTTTCTCTTCCAGGGAGGTGGGTGTGGGCAACATTGCTCTTCTCAGGTCTGTGTACTGGGGGCAATCCAGTAGAACATGTATGTTTATGCTTGCAGTATAACTGTGATATTTGCGCCTTTCGGCCCAACACATCCGACTTCAGCACGGCCCCATCTCATGAGTCTGAAGCTTAGTACAATGAAGTCACTAATACTTCATTACTAACTGGCAGTTGTAACTGGCCTATCTGTAACATTTTACAATCCTGTTATAAAAATTCCAGACAAACATATTGCCGTTTTGTTTCAATATTTTTAAGTTAAGGTCTTGCATTTGGATGCTTCTCAATTCTACCTGGCAATTTACAAACATGTGCAATATTGCTATCTATCTATCTATCTATCTATCTATCTATCTATCTATCTATCTATCTATCTATCTATCTATCTATCTATCTATCTATCTATCTATCTATCTATCTATCTATCTATCTATCTATCTATCTATCTATCTATCTATCTATCTATCTATCTATCTATCTATCTATCTATCTATCTATCTATCTATCTATCTATCTATCTATCTATCTATCTATCTATCTGCTGCCTGCCTGCCTGCCTGCCTGTCTGTCTGTCTGTCTGTCTGTCTGTCTGTCTGTCTGTCTGTCTGTCTGTCTGTCTGTCTGTCTGTCTGTCTGTCTGTCTGTCTGTCTGTCTGTCTGTCTGTCTGTCTATGTCCTCTTTGCTGTCAAGTGCCAGACCTTACACATGACCCGCATTACACCTCGACACACATTACAATGCTCACAAACCGTATAATTTCTTTCATTCATTTTATGCTTCCTTGTACCCACAAACAAATGGTACGTGCACTATTACAAAAACAACAAAGAGAAGTGCAAATATTATGTGACATTGCATTCATTTTCCGTGTATCAGTTCGGTGACCTTATGACTAGTAAACGCTAATCGTCCAACAATGAGGCGGGTCGTTGAGGCAAGCAAGCACCCCGGACTCGCTGCTTTGTTCGTCTCAGTCATTAATTAACGGTTAGGGAATTGAATAGATTTATCGCTATCAGTTTGCGAATGGTGCGCACTTTTCAAGCTCCAAACAAAATATGGAAGAAATAAACAAGAATGTCATCACGTGGTGTACTAGGAATGCAATGTTTGTAGTGTCCATGTTTTCCTTGAGAAATAAATCTTAGCTGACGTAATCAGCGCTAGCAGACAACTTTTTTTTAAAGAAAAAATCATTAGAGGTAATTCATTAACGTGAGGGTGAACTTTCGGTATATGGTGGATAGGCGGCGGGAACAATTGAAGGCTATGTATGAGAAATGTTCCTTGTTGCAGTTTCCTCATATTCCAAGTCCGGCTTGTTGCAGGAGCTACTGAGTTAAGTGCTCTCTGCACACCGTGAGCTGTGTGTCTCATCCGTTTTGATCATGTTTCGATATTCCAATTGTTTACGATGAATGATGATATCGTATGACAGGGAACAGTTGGCTGTGTTCACTTTCTGCGCAGTTTCGCCTTATGTCTTTTGTCGTGTGCTGAGACTGCTATGATGGGGACTACAGCTACCTTTCTTTATTTGGGAGATGAGATATTAATTCGGATGATTCCGCTGGCACGGGCGGTTGAGCAATTATGGATTTTAATTCGTTTGCAGTGATGCCGGGGCCTTCCATAACCATAACCATTATCATCATTAACATGAGCTTTCACGGCTCGTGTAGAGGGGGAACTGGGAAGGAGGTATGTGGAGCTCTCGCACTGACTTCAAGTAATTTGACCACGGAAATTATAGCTGTTACAAAATCATTAGCATGATTTGAGACGTAGACTTACTAATACACAACGTGTGTTTTCTCAATGAGACAATTAGTATCCTCATAACAATCACAGCTGGCTGTGCACAGCGGTTAAAGTCTCTGAGGAAGTCTATTCTAACAAGTGTCTGCTTCATTTTCGTGCCAGGGCATGCGGGTGTTATGAAGCAATGAATATGCTTACAGACTTGCCAGTTAAGCTGATGTTGAGTGTGGAATAGCAATGGACCGTTTTGACATTTTGAATGCTCACAAGGACGCTGGACAAAAAAAAAGGACTAAAAAAGTGACCCTGAATCCGCAACTATCAACAGACGTTACAAATATCATGTCAAAGTGGGAGATGCCAGACGGGTACGCATGAATCCAAAGAAGACTTATCAACCAAAACAACACCGGAGTCGTTAGTCGCCACACAATGGTGGTTATTCTTCGGGAGAGATCGAGCACTCATGGACTTGTCTGATGTGCAATGAGGATAATGTGTCGACTACACTGAACATTAGCTTGTGAACACTTTCTTCATACATCCCAGTTGTATAAAAGGATAACAAGGAATCAACTACGTGCAATTAATGATTCATCTTCTTGTTTCAAAACTAGGAGAAAAATAGTTTTACTGTAATCAAAATAAAAATATTTATGTTAGAATCAAAAGTTATAAACAAGCACAAAGAAGGGGGGGGGGGGAGGGGGGGGGGAATTGTTACCAAAGTCAATGATCAGTGGATGTTATGTCAGAGGGTAAATATAAGTGGACATATAAAGTGTTGGTGTATCTGTTTTTAATGTCCTTTCTTAGTGTGCTTGTGTGAGGAAAAGGGGGGGGGGGGGCGCTGGAAGTGTAATACCTCTCATTATAGTTTGGTCACAAGCGTTTGGTTTTGATTAGGAGGGGGGTAAGGCAAGAGTTAGATGAGGGTGGGCTGGGTAATTTCATTTTTCACGCTATGTTTGGTATTTAATGCACTTTGCATACTACTCTTCCATGTTTATGTTTAACGTTCCTTACTTACTCTCTTGCTGTATTAATCTTTATGTTTAACGTTCCTTACTTATTCGATACTCTCTTGCTGTATTAATCTTTATGTTTAACGTTCCTTACTTATTCGATACTCTCTTGCTGTATTAATTTTTTGACACTTACTTTATCCTCGTTTATTGTTTTTCTCTAAATTACATTCCCTTACCTTATTTTATTTTCGCTTAATTTTTCTTAATTTATTATATCTTCCCTCACTTACATTTTCTCTCCATTCTGTTTCCACCCCCCTCACTACCGTCTCCACCTGCTCACCTGCTTCCTATCCTTCTTATCACACATTTAGACTTGAAATAATAAAGACTCGTTTGATATCAAGTCTGTTTCTCCATATCACACTTGCTATCTAATGCAAAATTTCTGTCTGATTCTATGCCTTCCTGGTAGTACGCTTCTGTTTTGTTGATTTCTCAAGTGTTTCCTCGAGTCAGTTCTATTTCAAGTCAGCAGATACTGGCCAGCAAAATGGTTAAAAACGCGCAGTTCCCACCATGCACAAAAATGCGTATGTATAATATAGTGTTTAACATCCAACGACCAAAGGACACATTTGATAAAAGTCGTCAAGTTTTTGCACCAGGTTTTTTTTTCCTCAGAAAAATTCACACTGGTACATATTTTCAAATGTTTCGCGAACCCCGAATGAATTGGTGTCAGTTGAATAGACAAACTCACGCCATCTAGGAACAGAATATGAACCTTTCTTGTCAATAGTGAGGACACTCGTTATGCCACCAGTGTTTCCCAGCAACACGAAGAGACGATGGATAATGTGGCTATTGGGGGTAGCATATCTTGGTAGTTGAATTATCACAAGAACACATAAAAAACTGTGATGCTGTTACTGGCCTGACTATTGATAACATATCTTGTATCATCTTGACAACTGAATGATCGGGTGAATAGATCAACATCCTCGCTGTTGGTATGACTATTGATGACATAGCTTGTATCATCTTGACAACTGAATGATTTGGTGAATAGATCAACATCCTCGCTGTTGGTATGACTATTGATAACATATCTTGTATCATCTTGACAACTGAATGATTTGGTGAATAGATCAACATCCTCGCTGTTGGTATGACTATTGATGACATAGCTTGTATCATCTTGACAACTGAATGATTTGGTCAATAGATCAACATCCTCGCTGTTGGTATGACTATTGATGACATAGCTTGTATCATCTTGACAACTGAATGATTTGGTCAATAGATCAACATCCTCGCTGTTGGTATGACTATTGATAACATATCTTGTATCATCTTGACAACTGAATGATCGGGTGAATAGATCAACATCCTCGCTGTTGGTATGACTATTGATGACATAGCTTGTATCATCTTGACAACTGAATGATTTGGTCAATAGATCAACATCCTCGCTGTTGGTATGACTATTGATGACATAGCTTGTATCATCTTGACAACTGAATGATTTGGTCAATAGATCAACATCCTCGCTGTTGGTATGACTATTGATGACATAGCTTGTATCATCTTGACAACTGAATGATCGGGTGAATAGATCAACATCCTCGCTGTTGGTATGACTATTGATGACATAGCTTGTATCATCTTGACAACTGAATGATTTGGTCAATAGATCAACATCCTCGCTGTTGGTATGACTATTGATGACATAGCTTGTATCATCTTGACAACTGAATGATCGGGTGAATAGATCAACATCCTCGCTGTTGGTATGACTATTGATGACATAGCTTGTATCATCTTGACAACTGAATGATCGGGTGAATAGATCAACATCCTCGCTGTTGTTGTCCGTTGATATAACAGTTGCTGCCTTACCTCGTGTGCCCCAAAAAGAGGATATAAAGGTGAAAGTTTGTTACTATGAGGCATAAAGAGAGATTAAATGCGGATGAATTTCGACCCATCATATCCAACTTTAGTGCACTATTTTTTTAGGTACCACGTTTGCCATCACTCATTTATCTCTACTTGCTAGACCAGACTGGACTATTTAATCTGTCTCCCATACCTACCTTTCCTCTTCCCTCGGGGGGAGAGAGAGAAAGAGAGAGAGGGAGAAAGAGTCATCATCTTTGAATGCCGTCTCCGCAGCGAAGTTTAGCTACAATGGAGCGGCATTCCGTTATGTCTCTAGCTTTGATAGTGCCGGTTGTCATAGGATAATGTGTCATTGTGTCCATCTTTTTTGATGCTACTCGTTCATGTTAGTCTTGGTCTGCCTCTGGTATCTTATATTTTCCCTTCCAATATTACTTCTAGTAGGCTGTTGTGTCTTTTAGCATGCCCCAAAACTCTTATTTCTCTTGTTCTAATTGTGTCCAGTTGTTCTTTCATCATTTAGAATGTTTTAAAACTGCATCTTTTCTTTCCATCCAAATCTTCCTATTTTTATATAAATCGACATTTCAAAGGCTTACATTTTCTATTCTATTTTCTTGTCTAATGTCCATGTTTCTGCGCCATACTGGAATGTTTAGAAGATACATTCTTACTTTTAGCCCCGGTGTTATTTGCCTTGATGTTAGTATATTTTTCATGGCATTAAAGAGAGAGAGAGAGAGAGAGAGAGAGAGAGAGAGAGAGAGAGAGAGAGTAGAATACAATTTGTGATGATAACAATCATTTATAATTGTTGTCCACTTTCTTTTCTTGCACTGTATTTGTCGTTTGATCTCGAGTTTATAAGAATTGCGCCCTTGTATTTCTGGTACCCACCTTTATGAGCTTATCTCATTGTCCAGTACACGAATACTTATCTCATTGTCCAGTACTCCAATCTATATTTTCAAACGGGCATGTATCTTGACCGTTATATTACTACCACTTTAGCTTGAATGTAAACATAATAATCGTGTCTATAAATTATTACCTAGGTCAGAACACAGACTGAAATCACTCATAATCTGTCTTTATAAACAATTCCCAAGTAAAGTAGCCTTTTTTGCTTGGGGTAATGATTTGGTATAGAGCATGTTAACGTAACTATCAAGTGGTAAAGATGTCAAAGGTCAGAGGAACGATTCGGGTCAAGGTCGCTTATTAATCTCTGTTAAGGTTTTTGACGGTGTTATATGTTTGTGTGTAGGGCTCATCTACATGATTTGTGTATTTGTATTATGTATAAGGAACCTCTGTGGCTGAGTGGTTAGGGAGCTCGCTACCTGGTCAGAAGAATCCAGGTTCAAGTCGCAGAAGTGGGGAATTTCTTTTTCAGGCCGACAAGGCTCCGGGGTTGTCTCTAAAAATAGATAAAGAGGTATTTCTGGTAAGGAAGACGACCTGGCGTGATACCGACCACATCACTCAAAAATGTGCCGCAGTCATGGACAAATATTGTAACTAACATGATATTCCTGATACGCCTAGTAAGATATGGAGGGAACATGTACTTAATGTATTAGTATTACCCACATTATTACCTTTGAACTGGACTACAAAGGACAAGGGGTAGGGTTCGATCCCAACCGACGGCTACCGGGTTCACCCAGCCTTAAATGGGCACCGGATTTTTTTTCTGGGAAAGTAAAGCAGCATGGGCGTAATACCGACCACATTACCCCAAAAATCATGTGCTGAAGGTCTGTAAAATACAGGGTCACTAACACCATATTTTCCTAAACGCCACTTGGCGTGACGGGAGTACATTACTTTTTTTTTACATTATTACCTTATCTCTTTCATTTTTTTTATAGATTATTTAATCGACTGATGGGAGCCGCTATAGCTCAGTGGTTCGTGAACTGGACTACAAACGACAAGAGGTAGGGTTCGATCCCAAACCGACGGCTTCCGGGTTCACCAGCCTTAAATGGGTACCGAATTTTTTTCTGGGAAAGTAAAGCGGCACGGGCGTAATACCGACCACATTATCCCAAACATCATGTGCTGAAGGTCTGTAAAATGTATGGCCACTAACACGATATTCCCTATACACTACATGGCGTGACGGGGGCTCTTTACGTTTTTTTACTTATTTTATCGACTGCGATAATTACCCAGCCGTTACTATTCGATCAACAGTTTTATTATGTACCCACCTTCACTTAATTCTAACCTAGCACCAACGTCTTCGTTGACCCTGGGGAGGGGGCACTGGGTAGTCTAGAGCTACGACATCGGGTTCAAACTATAAGCGGTGGTGAATTTTCAAAAATAGGAAAACTGAATCCGTTGTTTTTTTAAATTACGCTACTTTCCTCTAATCTTTAGGGTAGTAAGATTCGACGTCTAGCCCTCTCTGATACCGGCAGTAGACAGGAGGTACCGTGCGCAGTCGCGCATTTTTATAGAACTCTCTGAATTTAAAACCCAAAAGAGTAGGCCATAAACTTGGCCGCTGCCCGGGCACAATTATCAGCAGAAACCTACCCACAACGTGGATCTCAGGCCGTGCTACAGAGTTCGTGCACGTGGGCCAGGATTATCCTCGGATTTCCTCCACATTCTCTAGGGAGCACCTATGGATTTGTCCGGTGTGCAGTGATAATGATCCTAATAACAAACAATCGTTGTTGACTATTGACCGGCAACCCTATAACGTCCAATAAGTCAATAGATATCTCTCAATTCCATCCATTTTGTACAACTCGGTGTTTTCATCTTTCACCCAACATTTAAACCCCCGCTATTTATTTCTTTCCTTTCACTGTTCTTAGCAAAGTTGTCTTTGACTTCTACTTGTTCACCTTACCTCTAAAGTCTAATGAGTGACACTTCTTGCTATTTTGTTGACCTCTCCTGAGAAATCTATCTATCCAGCGTCTATATATTATCATTGTGTGCATTTCTTTTTGATTGATTTTATTGACCAGTTTTTGTTTTCGGTCAAGATATTTTGATAACCTTTCCCAGATTGATTGTCGGAAATCTTGGCAATCTTTATGTTTCAGTCTCAGTTGTTTTTCAGCATTCCAGTCCATATAAAAACGCTGAAACTATGGTTATGGTTATAGAAGGCCCCGGTATCACTGCAAACGAATTAAAATCCATAATTGCTCAACCGCCCGTGCCAGTGGAATCATCCGAATTACTAACTCATCTCCCAAATAAAGAAAGGTAGCTGTAGTCCCCATCGTAGCAGTCTCAGCACACGCCAAAAGACATAAGGCGAAACCGCGCAGAAAGTGAACACAGCCAACTGTTCCTTGTCATACGATATTATCATTCATCGTAAACAATGGAATATCGAAACATGATCAAAACGGATGAAACACACAGCTCACGGTGTGCACAGAGCACTTAACTTAGTAGCACCCGCAACAAGCCGGACTTGGAATATGAGGAAACTGCAACAAAAACTTGTCATACATAGCCTTCAATGGTTCATGTCGCCTATCCACCATATTGACCGGAAGTTCACGTCTTCCTGAAAATGATGATCGTCATATTTTTTTTTAATGTAGAACGCTTGATGATGTTAAGACATCGTTTTTGACTCAAATTCCGAACATATAAAACGCACATTTACTCGTCAGATTATCCCCATCGCACATCAAACAACAGACCGTAAGATTAGCGTATGGACGGTTTAGGGATATACGATGAGCCATTTTGATGACTGAAGCACACACAACAATGGCTGCGCCCATAAATTCCCGATTCTCTAGTGAATGCAGCCTACAACGAATGAAACACGGTGCAAGTTCCCTAACTTGACGGAGAAGTCCACATTAATGAGTTGTAACAAAAGTCCTGGGTGCTCTTTAATTTTAACTTAGGAATTCAGTCCCTATTTCTAAATAATTGACTGGATGATATCTGATAGGAACAACCGATTGCTATTTGAGGTCATGCAGTTACAGCTAATATGATTACTCTGAAAGTACATAGTTCTCCAATATTTTTTGTTTACTATAATTGTTGGTGTTGTACTCTGTGGATCTCTAAAAATTATTAATTGGTTTAGTTAATCTAATTTTATTTATCAGTTTGTTATATGTTCCCTGGCTTTCTCAACTCATCATCATCATCACCAAGTACCGTGCCTACTGGCCTAGGTGATCATGTCTCTTCAAAACTTTCGATCACGACAGTTATTTATCATTTTTGTTGTTGACCTTCTCCCAAGCCATTCTCTCTAGCTGTCTGGCATCTTTTCCCTTTGCCTCCCTCCATCTCTTCGTCCCTCGATTTTTCCAGTTGTTACAATATATTCCAGTTGTTACAATATATTCCAATTGTTACAATATATTCCAGCTGTTCCCATCTCATTACATGACCAAAAAATTCTTTGTTGAACCTTTAATTTATTGGTCGTAGCTAAATCTTTAAATCGTCGATCTTTGCTAAAACTTTAAATCGTCGATCTTTGCTAAATCTTTAAATCGTCGATCTTTGCTAAATCTTTAAATCGTCGATCTTTGTTAAATCTTTAAATCGTCGATCTTTGCTAAATCTTTAAATCGTCGATCTTTGCTAAATCTTTAAATCGTCGATCTTGGTTAAATCTTTAAATCGTCGATCTTGGTTAAATCTTTAAATCGTCGATCTTGGTTAAATCTTTAAATCGTCGATCTTTGTTAAATCTTTAAATTGTCGATCTTTGTTAAATCTTTAAATCGTCAATCTTTGCTAAATCTTTAAATCGTCGATCTTGGTTAAATCTTTAAATCATCGATCTTTGCTAAATCTTTAAATCGTCGATCTTTGTTAAATCTTTAAATCGTCGATCTTTGTTAAATCTTTAAATCATCGATCTTTGCTTAATCTTTAAATCGTCGATCTTGGTTAAATCTTTAAATCGTCGATCTTTGCTAAATCTTTAAATCGTCGATCTTGGTTAAATCTTTAAATCATCGATCTTTGCTAAATCTTTAAATCGTCGATCTTTGTTAAATCTTTAAATCGTCGATCTTTGTTAAATCTTTAAATCATCGATCTTTGCTAAATCTTTAAATCGTCGATCTTGGTTAAATCTTTAAATCATCGATCTTTGTTAAATCTTTAAATCGTCGATCTTGGTTAAATCTTTAAATCATCGATCTTTGCTAAATCTTTAAATCGTCGATCTTTGTTAAATCTTTAAATCGTCGATCTTTGCTAAATCTTTAAATCGTCGATCTTGGTTAAATCTTTAAATCGTCGATCTTTGTTAAATCTTTAAATCGTCGATCTTTGTTAAATATTTAAATCATCGATCTTTGCTAAATCTTTAAATCATCGATCTTTGCTAAATCTTTAAATCGTCGATCTTTGTTAAATCTTTAAATCGTCGATCTTTATTAAATCTTTATTTCACCTTTCTCTGACAAATGAATTTCAGCTTTCAGGAAGCCAAGGCTTAAGGCCTGACCATTCTATATTTTGTCTTCCCTTCTCTTTTTTTTTTTTTATTCTGTCTCATTTTCTAATCGCTTGACCCTGGACAATAATCTCGGCTAAGCTTTTAAATCTGGTATATGACCGAAATAACTAATAGTTAACGTTTCGTGATTTTTTTGTTCTCATTATTTTCTAGTATGAAATTGGTATAGTGTCTAACTGAATTACAACTATTTATAACTTCATAATTACATCTTTAATTATGATTAAAAAATAGAAAACTATATAAACTCTTAGTAAACCCTATTCATATAAAAAGAGGAGTAAGACAGGGATGCATCCTATCACCAAGCTTGTTCAATCTATACACTGAGCAAATCTTTAAAAACATTACAGAGATACCAGGCCTAAACATTAATGGAAAGATAATCAATAACCTAAGATATGCTGACGGTACTGTACTACTAGCAGAAAATCCTAAAGATCTACAACAATTACTTAATAAAATAAACATGACAAGCAAACAATATAGATTAGACATGAATATCAAAAAGACTAAAACTATGATCATAAACAAAGAAAATACCCAAAATCAACATGTGGATATGAAAGTTGAAGGAATAGACATGGAGACAGTTCAGAGCTACAACTATCTTTGCCATTCTATAACCAGTGATGGAAAATGTCAAATTGAAGTAAACAAAATAATAGGAATGGCAAAAAGTAATTTTAACGTCATGAAGAACATACTAACATCAAAACAAATAACACCAGGGCTAAAACTAAGAATAGCAAAATGTTACATCTTCTCAATATTCCTGTATTGTGCAGAAAATGGACATTAGACAAGAAAACTGAACAGAAATTGAAGCTTTTGAAATGTGGATTTATAGAAGAATAGGAACAATTCCTGAAAATTCCTGATTTAAAGAAAAAAAAAACAAACGATGAAGTCTTAAAACAACTAAAATTACAAAAGAAAACTATTAAACACAGTTGAAACAAGACAAATTACTTTTGGAGCATGTTAATAGACACAGCAGCCTTCTTAAAGTAATCTTGGAAGGAAAAAATACAAGGTAAAAGAGTCAGAGGCAGACAAGGATTAACATTTACGAGTAACATCAAAAGATGGACATGTCAGCCGATGACAACCTGCACCATCAAAGCAGGAGACAGAGTGGAATGGCGCTCCATGGTAGCCAACCTTCGATGTGGAGACAGCACTCGATGATGATGAATAAGAAAGTGAAGCCTGCACTAAAGGGAAGCTAAAGTACATTTTCTGTATTTTAACTATGCAGAGTTCGGTACGATATTTATCACGCTACCGTATAGCATCAACATTACCTAAGCTTACAATTTCTATAAATATCGCTTTCATGATAGCCCGACCAGCTACTCGAAAGAAATCTACTTTGAAAGTCGCCTGTTGTTTTTTTTAAGTTGTAAATTACCGACCATTTCCTTAATCGTCAACACAAAATTTCCAAATCAGATCAAAAGTCGTCACGCAGGATAGGACAAACTTAATGCTTTAATTGCTGTATCCCGGTAGTGGTTAGCGTGTTACAGCAATATCGCTGGATGTAACCAAAATTATCGCGTTAAAAAATGTTGATCTTGAAAAGGATACAGCAGTCAGAGAATGAGGTTAGAAAGGGCACCAAGTGAGGTCATTTATAATTTAAAAGGCACGTGATGTTATTTTAGCACTAAATGGTAACTCGTATATTGGTTGTCAATTTATTTGGGTTGAGAATTAATGAAATACTGTTTCTTGCTCTGTTGTCTTGTGTCAGAGTTTCCATTTTGTTTACCTTTGCTACGGCACTATCGTCTGTTCCTAAACTCATGACCCACGTCAAAATGCTATAAATTAATCATCATTTTTAATTGTTGAAAATATATATGTAAACTGTTTATTGTCACGACGTTATGTTGAAAAAAAATGTCACTGGAAACAGATAGAGGGTTTTAATTTTCTCTTATTTCGGTGTATAAAAACAGATAGACATAATGATGCAAGTCAAATAGAGTTTTTACGGTTTCTACTAGTCAACACTACACCCGAAATATAAAAAAAAAAATTAATTTGTATGCCTTTGAAACTAATTAGAACCCGCAGGCAGTTTCAATTTAAACGCTAGAAATCATGAATCCGTGCTAGAATATCGTGGAAATTGAGATTTAACAAAAAATTATGGTTGTAATGTTGACCAGTAGAAACTGTAAACATTCTATTTGATTAGTATTATTATGTAATTGTTTTTATATATAGCAAATAAGACAAAATTAAAACCCTCTATTTGTTTTCAACGAATTTATAAAATATATACAGCTTCATGACAATAACCAGTTTATAAGTTTACATACAAAATTTGAACATTTGAAACGAAACAATATACAGTTTCAAAAACTAAAACCAAACGGTTATTAAGTTACATCATTTTGTAGTGGGGCATGATGTTTGGAACAGCCTATAACTGACATTACCTGCGATATCTTTTAGGCAGTAACAACATTTCTCCATTTTCTTTCTTACAACAACGACCGGCATGCTCTGCGAAATAAAGTGGCTCCATCTTTATTGTTCCATGGCATGCCTTCACATGGTGCCCCAAAAGTCTCACCGCGATTTGTACACGATGCCGCTGCTTTACGCCAGTAATGCAACCTATAACTTATCCACGCTGATTGTGGAGGTCTCCTGAGAGGTAAAGGCTAGGACTGTAAACCCCAAATAGAAAATACGGAGACTTTAAAGTGGTGATCGATCTTTTTCAAATCATTTTCAGCATCTCGTAGAGTTAAAATAGTACAAAACATAACACAGTTGGACTTATTTGGGATGAACCAACTAGACCAAAGGAGGTAGGTAACACTAGGTACAGCAGAAATCTGAGGACGTTTGTTTTACGGAAAGTTCTTCTCAGTATCAGGTCGTGTCGATCTTGAGTTATCTACCTGAAACATCAATTATCTCTCAAGATAGAATACCTATTATTTCTACTACAACAACAACTACTACTAATACTACTATTACTACCACTACTACTACCACTACTACAACCACTACTACAACAACAACTACTACTAATACTACTATTACTACCACTACTACTACCACTACTACAGCCACTACTACAACAACAACTACTACTACCACAACTAATACAACCACTACTGCTGTCACTTCTACGACCACTACTACTACAACCACTACTGCTGTCACTTCTACTACCACTATTACTACAACCACTACTACTACAACCACTACTACTACAACCACTACTACTACAACCGCTACTGCTGTCACTTCTACTACCACTATTACTACAACCACTACTACTACAACCACTACTACTACTCTTACCACTAAAGCAACCACTACAACAACAATTACTACTACTACTACTACTACAACCACTACTACTATCACTTCTACTACCACTACTACTACAACCACTACTACTACAACCACTACTACTACAACCACTACTACTACAACCACTACTACTATAACCAATACTACTACAACCACTACTACTACTCTTACCACTAAAGCAAAAACTACAACAACAATTACTACTACTACTACAACCACTACTACTATCACTTCTACTACCACTACTACTACAACCAATACTACTACAACCACTACTACTACAACCACTACTACTACTCTTACACTAAAGCAACCACTACAACAACAATTACCACTACTACTACAACCACTACTACTACTACCACTACTACTACTACCACTACTACTACAACAACCACTACTACCACTACACTGTTCCTACTACTACTACTACCACTACACTAATACTACCACTACACTACTACTACAACCACAACTACTACCACTACACTGTTACTACTACTACTACCACTACTACTACCACCACTACTACTACCACCACTACTACTACCACTACTACTACCACTACACTGTTACTACTACTACTACTACTACCACTACACTAATACTACCACTACACTACTACAAGTACTACCGCTACTACTACCACTATTACTGCAACCACTATAACTGCCATTACTACAACTGTTATTACAACTTACACTACGACTATTACTACAACTCACACTTCGACTATAACGGTACGTTTTTCTGTTACTTTCACTGCACGAAATGTGTTGTTCTGGTTTCTTTAAAAAAAAAAAAAAAAATTATACTTTTCTCGCTACTCGGTAATTTATTAAACCATTTGAATCAAGGCAAAAAGATATACGTTAAGAATAGTTTGACTTTCTTTCCACCTCCACCCACATCTACCTCTTTCTTCCTCTCTCTCTCTCTCTCTCTCTCTCTCTCTCTCTCTCTCTCTCTCTCGTAAAGTCCAACTGCAACAAAGGTCAAAGTAAAATAAAAAAAAAAGGATAGAAAAGCTAAGATGAAAATGATGCAATAGTTCAGCCAGAACGTAAATATAAGAGACTAAAATAAGATCAGAGATGAGCTCATTTCTGCGTTCTAATGTACTACATTCTTATCCATGGTATACGTGCGCAGGTAAGACACCTGATACAAAGAGAAATTTAAAATACAGTTTCCAGAACACGACCAAGCCTTTCGGTTCATTTTATCAAATTTATTCTACAGCGCCGCATATTTTAATTCTGCATTTACTGTTGTATTATCTAATGCTGTTACAATACTGATTTGTTTATGCACATACAAACACGCAAACACATACATACGAATAAAAAAACACATACACACGCACACATACTTACACATGCAATCACAAACACAAATATACAACTGGTGTCAAAAACAAAATAACTGCGGTACCCATTTTCAGAAGGGAGCCGCGATAGCTCAGTGGTTAGTGAACTGGACTACCACGGACAAGGGGTAGGGTTCGATCCCAACCGACGGCTTCCGGGTTCACCCAGCCTTAATGGGTACCGGATTTTTTTCTGGGAAAGTAAAGCAGCACGGGCGTAATACTGACCACATTACCCCAAAATCATGTGCTGAAGGTCTGTAAAATATAGGGTCACTAACACCATATTTCCCTATGCGCCACTTAGCGTGACGGGGGTACTTTACTTACTTTTACCCATTTTCAGAGACTCAGTGGAACACACCCCCCTCCCCCCCACCCCCTCGAAGCCGTTCCATCACAAATAGAACACGTTACATCATGACGTTACTATCGATACATTGTCAGCTATGTTGAATGATTGCCCGCTGAGAGGGACCACCCAAAGGTTATGACGTTTTCAGCATTGCGAGCACGGGTGGCTGTGGATGAAATAACGTCAGCCGTCTATAGTTACCATAGCTGAAGACGATACAAGATTGGTGTGCTCCCGGGGGAAACCATTTCATGCTTTCTGTATTCAGTATAGGTGGCAATGATCTACACAACCTATTGAGTGTTCAAGACTCAAGCATTCTTTCAGCTTACAAATCACTGGAGTCTGTAAAAATGTGGTTTTACAGAAGAATGTTGAGAATACCATGGACAGCTAAGAAGAGTAATGAAGATGTTCTGAAAGAGTCCAAAGCAAAAAGAGAGCTAATTTCCAATATTAGGAAGAAATAATCATCATTTTTTGGCCGCCATGTAATGAGAAGAGAACAACTGGAATATATTGTAACAACTGGAAAATTGAGGGACGAAGAGATAGAGGAAAGCAAAGAGAAAAAATAACAGACAGCTTAAGAGAATGGCTTGGCAGAAGGTCAGCAACAGAAATGATAAATAGCTGCCGAGATCGAAAGTTGTGGAGAGACATGATCACCTACGCCAGCAGGCCCGATACTTGATGATGATGATTTTGAGAATACCATGGACAGCTAAGAAGAGTAATGAAAACATTCTGAAAGAGGCGAAAGCAAAAAGAGAGCTAATTTCCAATATTAGGAAGAAACAATAATCATTTTTTGGCTATGTAATGAGAAGAGAACAGCTGGAATATATTGTAACAACCGGCAAAAATTGAGGGACGAAGAGATAGAGGGTAGCAAAGAGAAAAGATACTAGACAGCTTAAGAGAATGGCTTGGCAGAAAGTTGTGGAGAGACATGAGCACCTACGCCAGCAAGCTTATTACGCGATGATGAAGATGACATGTCTTCACATTTATATGTACTCGTACTTCCATTACGTGCAGATTGTCAACACTATGTCATAATTAAGATACATAATCTATATTATGTGTTATATGGCACTAGATACGACAAATGTCTTCATTTCAATTATAACATTCTATGCTTTATTCATCATTAATCATTGACAGTAGACAAACAAATAAAAATAAAATTAGAGGTCACAGAGATGGGATTTCTCAGAAAAGTGTTGAAAGTTCCTTGGACAGCTAAAACGATCAATGAGGAAATTCTCAGAAGTCACCACAAAAAGAGAGCTCCTAAAAAAACATCAGAAAGAAACAATCAACATTTTTCGGGCACATCATGAGAAGGGGAAAGTTAGAATACTTGGTTACAGCTGGAAAAATACAGGGAAATGTATATCGTGGACGACAAAGAGAGAACATACAATTGATACCTTGGTGTCATGGCAAGGAAAATAGTCAACACTAAGAGATATGTTGCACTGTCGATAGTAGAGTGTGGATGGACATGATCGCCTACGCCAACCGGTTTAGCTTATGATGATGATGCTTTGTTCTACTCCTACAGATTGCTGTGATTGAGATTACACCACATAAACCAACCACATGATCCTTCCTCAACCTGGTCACGGTATGGTATGATTAAAAAATCTAGTTTCCTGGTAATTTCCCCATTATCATACCACCAGAGGTCATGCGATAAAGCAGATGTTTCCTATCTAGTCACTAGTACAATCAAGGACTGTGGCGTATGTGCTCATGTCGTGTTACAAGTTCAATATCTCATCATTATCAAGTACCGGGCCTGCTGGCGTAGGTGATCATGTCTCTCCACAACTTTCGATCTCGGGAACTATTTATCATTTTTGTTGACCTACTGCCAAGCCATTCTCTTAAGCTGTCTGTTAATTTTTCTCTCTTTGCTTCCTCTATCTCTTAGTCCCTCAATTTTTCCAGTTGTTACTATATATTCCAGTTGTTCTCTTCTCATTACATGGCCAAAAAAGATGATTATTTCTTCCTAATATTGGAAATTAGCTCTCTTTTTGCTTTGACCTCTCTCAGAACATTTTCATTACTCTTCTTAGCTGTCCATGGTATTCTCAACATTCTTCTGTAAAACCACATTTCTACAGACTCCAGTGATTTTCTTGTATGTTTTCCTATTGTCCATGATTCGCATCCATGTGTTAAGACTGGATCTACGTAAAATTTAAGAACTCTTTTCTTGTTTCTATTGTCAAAAATAGATTGCATAGTATCTTCCTCATTTTTTGGAAAGCTGCTTTTGCCTGAGCCATTCTGCATCTCACCACTGTTGTACATCTTCCGTCTGAGGTTAACAAAGTTCCCAAATATTCAAATTCATTTACCTGTTTTAATATTGTTCCACTTGTCTTTATTTTGCACTGAGGTGATGTCTTTTTCTTTGTTGTTAGCATTACTTCTGTCTTTTTGCTATTGAGGCTGAGTCCTTTATTTTTGCTTTCTTTCACTATAATGTCCAACATTTCTTGTAACTCATTTTCACTCTTAGCGATTAAGACTGTATCATCAGCATACCTTAGATTATTTATTATATTATGACTATTGTTCTATCTCTACGGCTGTTCGGGTCATTGTTATTGCACTCTGTATATAATACTACTGAGGGGGAAGTGGTGAGAAATATATATATATTTCTTGTTGAGTGTGACAATACACGAGAATGTGCCCCTAAATGACATAGGCAACAGTATCCACTCCTGGCTAGCGTTGATATTGGTAAGCCCACAGACCTGTTAGATGACATCTTCTGCTCGGCCCACCCATGATTTGCTTCTTTTTAGCCTGGCACCTTTCTCTGTGTTTAGCTAGTGGTACAATGGATGCTCCTTATCTGCACTAATCTTCAAGTATGCTCGTGTCATCCAGATTTTGATCATGTCATCCATGGTTGGAAAGTTAAGAAGTTACCTCATTGCTACACAGTGAGTGTTCCACGTACACCCTAAAGATAATGCGCATAGCTTCATTCTGTATTTTCTCCAGCCTGTCATATAATCCCAGGAATAGACGGGTAAGTAACCTCTGCTCGATGTTGTTAGCTGCCATGACCTTCAATGCGGCTAATCCTTTGCGGGATTTTGTTATCACATGGTCGACGTAGTCTCGAAAACACAGGCTGCGATCAAACTTAACTCTGAGGTACGTCATTAACCTGTCCCTGGTCACCTCATCAGTTCCCATTCGTACCACCGCTGTTTCCGTATTAACGATATGATTGTTAAGTGAGAACCATGCAACTGCTGCTTTATTAGGATTAACCAAGGCACCTAATACTCCACACCAGGAAGAGATGCGAAAGATGTCGTTTTGCAGTGTTGAGGCGATTCCCCGTCTGTCTCTTCCCTGTTGATATACCAGAATGTCATCAGCAAAAGTCATAGTTCTTCCCCTCCAATCCAGCTGTTGTTCCGTGATCGTTATTGTGTACACGTAAAATAGCACTGGTGACAATGGTGAGCCTTGTGGCAGCCCTGGGCTAATAGATGTTGGCTCAGGTGACCAACTTCCACATCTGAGTATCACCTTACACTGAAACAGTGCAGCAACAATTCATCAAATGAGGAAGGGGTGCACTGCCAGTTTGCGTAGCATATGTATGAGATATTCAAATGGTACCCTGTTGTATGCATCCTCAAGATCTATAGCAGCAACACATGTCTCCTCTCGTCTGTGGAAGATTTCGAAGACGTCATAGGCAAAGACTGCCGCATTGAGCCATGTCTTTTTGTTATATCTATAACCTCCGAGTGTGAGTGGGAATGCGCCACAGGTGAGTCAACCTGTTGAAGGTGACACGGGAAACTATTTTCTCCAGTAACTTACCCCCCTGTGTTCTCCATCGTGATGATTCTGTAGGCACTGATCTGAGAATGGTCCTTGTTTGGTTTGGGTAGCGGTAGTAAGTAGCTGTCTAGCCACTTCTCCTTAATCTGACCACTCTGAATGCTGGCATTAAACTCTGTGGCCAGTTTTTTCCTGTCGTCGTCAGCTAAATAGCCTATGTCGTCGTCAGCTAAATCGCCTATGTCGTTGCATCCGAACACCATCTGGACCAGGAGCTGTGCTATGTGACCTTTTAAGTGTTGTGCGAATGACATCGGTTGAGATTGTGAGATCTTTTCCCAGTACTGCATCCTTACATAAATCTTAGAGTGATCCCCGTATCCTCATTCTTTCAGCTTCATTTCTGTGGTCCGTCTGCTCAATGTTGCGGGCAAGCAGGGCCTTCCTTTGCTCTCATCCGATTTGTGCCATATCTGGCCTGTGCTCTAGAAGTCTGGTGTGCCTCTGTGTTGTGTTGTACCATTCATGCTCTGATGAAGGTGCCAGAATGTGTTTAGCGATTTTTCTGAGCCCACTTTTTTTGCAGAAATCATCCCACTTGGCATCCTTAGCCTGCTTAGCACATCGTTTAAAGTGCATAATTTTTCGTCTATTTCTTCTTTCAGACGCTTCAAGAGCTTAGGTTGTGTTCTTTCATTCTTTTGATTATTTGCCATGTCTTGGCCGTTTGTCTCTTGTTTCCCCCCAAGCTTCCTCAACTTCTGCGTTTCACCAGGGCGGCTGCGACCATCTCTCATGCTTATGTTATGGGCCCCCTGCTTCCCATATAACTGCTTTTGCTAATGACGTCCTGTCTGTGTTCTCTTAGTGGAAAATGTTGAACTTGTTTTTCTGGCTTCTATTTCTGTCTTGTCACTTATTATTGTTTGTCTCATTTCATGTGGTTGTGGTTAGTATCACGCTCACTCATTGTTCGCCCCACTTGTTACACAGGAAATATTGATACTATCATCTAGCTCAGACCACATTCTCCGCAGTTCCGCATTAACGAGTCTATAGTTTCACTGATGAGCTCAGCATATCATCCGGTGTTGCGGTTAGTGTGATAGATACACTCTGTCTTTCGCGTACTCCCAAATGAAAAAAAGTTACAATGAGTTAGGTCTCGGGGGCCACTTGCAGTACACCTGGTCATTCTGTCCTGCGCGGGCAATCCGCCAGTTTGGTGTGTCCTTTAAAATTTTTCTGACAGCGAGATACCAGTGCAGCCTTGCCGCGTCTTGCTTAAAAAAGATATTCACCGCCTTGAACACTCAGCTCTAAATCAACCAGTTAGTTATCATTTGTAGGTATCTTTGGCCAGAAATGGCTTGTCCCTCAAAGATAAACGTGCCCGTACACTGTCCGCTCTGGTACGGCACAAGGCACATTATGGGAAAGTCACCTTGAACCTCCGGTGTGGTACACAGATTCTCATTCCCCATATCCTCACGACACTGTTGACATTTCCTGAAAATTGTTGAACAATGTATCTGGGTCACTGCATGGGTATTTGCAGCACGCTCGGCAGGCAGAATGTTCAAAGAAGACAGTGGTGCATACGTTATGACCACGAGTAGCATGACGATGGAGGTGATGGCAGTGACCATTCATTTGGTTAGACTGACAAGACTACACACTCGTCTGCATACTGAGTGATTCGATGAGCATGATAAGAAAAGTGGAGGCAGGCTCTGTACGCAGGCGATAGGTAGATAGTAATTACAAAAGACAAAAATACGTAGAGTCACCTTTGTCTACGTCCCTGGACACGCGGGAGTACGGGGAAATGATAGAGCGGACATGTTGGCTAGCTGTGCTGTCGTTGAAGACGGTCAACCAATGGATCGGGTGGACGTCATCAATACCCTTCGAGATATGGGAAATGCACATGACTTAGACAATCATGTGTACAGTCACTCCTTCGAATGAACGAGATGGGAGTTAAGATGGACAGAGCCAGAAAGGAGAAACTTAGTGGGCGTACAAGAGGACATTAATCAATACAGAACTGGAGTCGTCAGTCGCTGGACACTGCGAGACTTGCTGATGAGGGGAAATGAGCACCTTTGGACATGTTCAGAGTGCAATGATGATGACCAGCAAATACCTCAAAAACTCAGTCTGAGTCACCATATTTATAAACATATTCCAATAAGTTCTTATTTTACAACTACTTGAAATCATGAAGTGTTTTTGTCCTCATACTGTGTATTCCAGCTGTTTCATTGACATTATGTAATCATAAATAGTGATTGTGTTCTTCTAATGTTCTTCTTCTGCTACCTTTCAGCTCCCTGCGGAGCATAGGTCTTCAACAAACACTTTCCAAGTCGTTCTGTTCTTGCTATTCTTAATTCCATGCCTTCCCCATCGCCTTCATCTCTGCTTCTATCTGTCTTCTCCAAGAATTCTTTAGTTTTTCTCTTTGTCTTTTCCCCTGGGGATTCCAAAAAAAGGGCCTGTTGTGTAATACTCTCAGTTGGCATCCTCAGTATGTGTCCCATCCAGCGCCATCGTCTTCGCTGTATCTCATTATCCACTGGTATCTTCTAATGTTAGAAACCATTTAACTTTCTATATTAGCTTCTTTTAGAACGTACTCTCCCCTGGTCTCCGGGTACTGAGATCCGATGTTTAGCCCTATCTGTGTACTGAGAT
This sequence comes from Megaustenia siamemsis, assembly GCA_032433765.1. Classification (NCBI taxonomy): domain Eukaryota; kingdom Metazoa; phylum Mollusca; class Gastropoda; order Stylommatophora; family Ariophantidae; genus Megaustenia; species Megaustenia siamemsis. The sequence goes on along the minus strand of JAVIAB010000051.1, from coordinate 135,562,584 downwards.
CCGATGTTTAGCCCTATCTGTGTACTGAGATCCGATGTTTAGCCCTATCAGAGAACGGCGAAAAACAGGAGGTCCCATGTGCACTTGCACACGTTAAGAAACCCTTAGCAGTTAAGAGTAAAAAAGAATGGCCGGTCTCCGGGCAAAAATTGTGAAACATATCTACCCATGCTGAATAGGGATGAGTCTGGTCTAAGGGCGCAGATATCGCTGCTGTGTCGTAAATTAGCGATACAACGCAAACATGTCCACTTAGCGAGTGAACGCTAAGATGAAAAACTGGTCTCTTTAAGTCCTGTTGGCCTGATCCATCGTGCTTTGGTACTTTAGCTATCAGAAAACACACAAAACTGAACAAATTACACGTGCGTGCAACAATACCACATTGCCGTGATATATAAATATAATGTTACAGCGGATGAACTCGCAAAGTCAAAACCACATCGACCTTGAACTTGCACAGGAAAGAGAATAATCTGAGGCGAGACAGAGCGCTATGACCAGGCAATGTCATGTCCCACTCGCCGGTTACATAATCAGAAATAGTTTATTTCTGCTACCTTCCAGAATAACGAGCATGTGGGAATAGTTGGTTGAGTAATATTGATAAGATCGTGCACAGGAGGTGAGAGCTTTAGGGATAAGAGCAACCGTTTGATAATAAAGTGATCTAATAATAATTAATATCCTTAATCCCATAGAGCATTATATGTTACGGGAACATTGTGTAATCTTTAATACTGGAGCCTTCGCTTATGTAGGAGGACAATCGAATAAATGATAAGACAATCTTTTAAGGTCACATAAATAGGCTTATTTGAACAATGTGAAATAGGTTATACGAGGAAGTGAAAACAGGGAGAAGAATATCAAAGTGATGTAACAATAGGTACACGGGTGGGGTTGAGGGGTATTTGCCTGGGTGGTCGAGGGGTTAGACGTTTGCCCCTGGATAGTAATGTCCAGGGTAAAAATCCTTCCTCAGGCGGTGGGCATTTTGACAAACAATGAATCCGTTGTTTCTTTGTGGCTTTACCTTCCCCAAGTCTCTAGATAGTGAGGTCCGATGTCCAGCTCTCTCTGGGTAGTGAGATCTGATGTCCAGCCCTCTGTGGGTAGTGAGATCTGATGTCCAGCCCTCTGTGGGTAGTGAGATCCGATGTCCAGCTCTCTGTGGGTAGTGAGATCCGATGTCCAGCTCTCTGAGGGTAGTGAGATCCGATGTCCAGCTCTCTGTGGGTAGTGAGATCCAAAGTCCAGCTCTCTGTGGGTAGTGAGATCCGATGTCCAGCTCTCTGTGGGTAGTGAGATCCGATGTCCAGCTCTCTGTGGGTAGTGAGATCCAAAGTCCAGCCCTCTGTGGGTAGTGAGATCCGATGTCCAGCCCTCTGTGGGTAGTGAGATCCGATGTCCAGCTCTCTGTGGGTAGTGAGATCCGATGTCCAGCTCTCTGTGGGTAGTGAGATCCAAAGTCCAGCCCTCTGTGGGTAGTGAGATCCGATGTCCAGCCCTCTGTGGTAGTGAGATCCGATGTCCAGCCCTCTGTGGGTTGTGAGATCCGATGTCCAGCTCTCCGTCGGTAGTAAGATCCGATGTCCAGCCCTCTCTGGGTAGTGAGATCCGATGTCTAGCTCTCTCAGGGTAGTGAGATTCGATGTCCAGCTCTCTGTCGGTAGTGAGATCCGATGTCCAGCTCTTCGTCAGTAGTAAGATCCGATGTCCAGCCCTCTCTGGGTAGTAAGATCCGATGTCCTGCTCTCTGTCGGTAGTAAGACCCGATGTCTAGCCTTCTCTTGGTAGTGAGATCCGATGTCCAGCCTTCTCTTGGTAGTGAGATCCGATGTCCAGCTCTCCGTCGGTAATAAGATCCGATGTCCAGCCCTCTCTGAGTAGTAAGATCCGATGTCCAGATCTCCGTCGGTAGTGAGATCCGATGTCCAGCCCTCTCTGTGTAGTGAGATCCGATGTCCAGCTCTCTGTCGGTAGTGAGATCCGATTACCAGCCCTCTCTGGGTAGTGAGATCCGATGTCCAGCCCTCTCTGTCGGTAGTGAGATCCGATGTACAATCCTCTCTGGGTAGTAAGATCCGATGTCCAGCTCTCTCTGGGTAGTGAGATCCGATGTCCAGCCCTCTCTGTCGGTAGTGAGATCCGATGTCCAGCCCTCTCTGTCGGTAGTAAGATCCGATGTCCAGCCCTCTCTGTCGGTAGTGAGATCCGATGTCCAGCCCTCTCTGGGTAGTAAGATCCGATGTCCAGCCCTCTCTTGGTAGTAAGATCCGATGTCCAGCCATCTCTGTCGGTAGTGAGATCCGATGTCCAGCTCTCTCTGTCGGTAGTGAGATCCGATGTCTAGCCCTCTCTTTTGGTAGTAAGATCTGATGTCCAGCCCTCTCTGTCGGTAGTGAGATCCGATGTCCAGCCCTCTCTGGGTAGTGAGATCCGATGTCCAGTCCTCTCTGTCGGTAGTGAGATTCGATGTCTAGCCCTCTGTGGGTAGTAAGATCCGATGTCCAGCTCTCCGTCGGTAGTGAGATCCGATGTCCAGCCCACTCTGGGTATTAAGATCCGATGTCCAGCTCTCTGTCGGTAGTGAGATCCGTTGTCCAGCTCTCCGTCGGTAGTAAGATCCGATGTCCAGCCTTCTCTTGGTAGTGAGATCCGATGTCCAGCCCTCTCTGGGTAGTAAGATCCGATGTCCAGCCCTCTCTGGGTAGTAAGATCCGATGTCCAGCTCTCCGTTGGTAGTAAGATCCGATGTCCAGCCTTCTCTTGGTAGTGAGATCCGATGTCCAGCCCTCTCTGGGTAGTAAGATCCGATGTCCAGCCCTCTCTGGGTAGTAAGATCCGATGTCCAGCTCTCCGTTGGTAGTAAGATCCGGTGTCCAGCCCTCTCTGTGTAGTAAGATACGATGTCCAGCTCTCCGTCGGTAGTGAGATCCGATGTCCAGCCTTCTCTGGGTAGTAAGATCCGACGTCCAGCCCTCTCTCGGTAGTAAGATCCGATGTCTAGCCCTTTTTGTCGGTAGTGAGATCCGATGTCCAGCCCTCTCTGTCGGTAGTAAGATCCGATGTCTACCCCTCTCTATCGGTAGTAAGATCTGATGTCCAGCCCTCTCTGTCGGTAGTGAGATCCGATGTCTAGCCTTCTCTGGGTAGTGAGATCCGATGTCCAGTCCTCTCTGTCGGTAGTGAGATTCGATGCCTAGCCCTCTGTGGGTAGTGAGATCCGATGTCTAGCCCTCTGTGGGTAGTAAGATCCGATGTCTAGCCCTCTGTGGGTAGTAAGATCCGATGTCCAGCCCTCTGTGGGTAGTAAGATCCGATGTCTAGCCCTCTGTGGGTAGTAAGATCCGATGTCTAGCCCTCTGTGGGTAGTAAGATCCGATGTCCAGCTCTCCGTCGGTAGTGAAATCCGATGTCCAGCCCACTCTGGGTAGTAAGATCCGATGTCCCTTCCTTTCTGGGTAGTAAGATCCGATGTCCCTTCCTTTCTGGGTAGTAAGATCCGATGTCCAGCTCTCTGTCAGTAGTGAGATCCGATGTCCAGCCCTCTCTGGGTAGTAAGATCCGATGTCCAGCTCTCGGTCGGTAGTAAGATTCGATGTCCAGCCCTCTCTGGGTAGTAAGATCCGATGTCCAGCTCTCTCCGTCGGTAGTGAGATCCGATGTCCAGCCCTCTCTGTCGGTAGTGAGATCCGATGTCTAGCCCTCTCTGTTGGTAGTGAGATCCGATGTCCAGCCCTCTCTGGGTAGTGAGATCCGATGTCCAGCCCTCTCTGTCGGTAGTGAGATCCGATGTCCAGCCCTCTCTGTCGGTAGTGAGATCCGATGTCTAGCCCTCTCTGTCGGTAGTGAGATCCGATGTCCAGCCCTCTCTGGGTAGTGAGATCCGATGTCTAGCCCTCTCTGTCGGTAGTGAGATCCGATGTCCAGCCCTCTCTGGGTAGTGAGATCCGATGTCTAGCCCTCTCTGTCGGTAGTGAGATCCGATGTCTAGCCCTCTCTGTCGGTAGTGAGATCCGATGTCCAGCCCTCTCTGGGTAGTGAGATCCGATGTCCAACCCTCTCTGGGTAGTGAGATCCGATGTCCAGCCCTCTCTGGGTAGTGAGATCCGATGTCCAGCCCTCTCTGGGTAGTGAGATCCGATGTCCAACCCTCTCGATAAACAGCGAGACACTGGAGGTCAGGCGTTCACTCAGGCACGTCAAAGAATCCTTGACAGTTAAAATGTCTAAAAGAATAAGCCAAAAATGGCCGCTGCCCATCAAGAATGAAATCTATCCATGGCGAAGATGGACGTGTGGGCCGAAAGGCGCAAGTATGGCGGCTCAGTCGTAGTCTAGCGATACAGCGATACAGCGCATCCATACCCACTTAACGTGTGAACACTAAGAAGAAGAAAAATGGAGGCACTTATTCCTAAAGAAAAACGCTAATAAGTACTTTGGATTTTCTTTAAAATATAATTAAATACCATTTCTCTTCTCCTGAGTTCCTGGGCCTCCTTATTTTATTTCCCCTGTATATTCCATGACTTATCCTGTCTTGCTATGCTGATATTGTTTTTGTTAGTTTCTATTCAATATATCAAATTTTACTCCTGATTCGAGTAGTTTCCCACTACCCATTTCACTCTTTCGCCAATCCATTAATCTTTAATATCATTTACTCAATGACTACATAATTATTAAATTTGTGTGAATCTTTAATTATGGGAAAACCTCCCTCCAATACTCTCGCCCTGGGCAATGAGGAATGAGGTCTGGGGAACACACAGTCGGTGTAGTGCATGGTAATTTGCTTTGGTATTTCAGAATAATACATTTCATAGAAATGCCAACAACAGTTAAGTCATGCACTATTTTCTAACAAACATATTCAAGTTACAAAAATGAAAATAGAATAAGATAAATACACTTCTGTTGAGACAAAACTGTGAATACTATAGGAATACTAGTGTATTTGCATTAGCTTAGTGGTTATTTTTAACTGAGTGGTTGTTAATTAGAATTGTGATTAAATTAGTTGTTGCTAATTAGAATTTGTAACTTACTGATTGAGAACTTTACACACATTGATATAAAAAGAGGAGTAAGACAGGGATGCATCCTATCACCAAGCTTGTTCAATCTATACACTGAGCAAATCTTTAAAAACATCATAGAGATGCCAGGCCTACAAATTAATGGAAAGATAATCAATAACCTAAGATATGCTGATGATACTGTACTACTAGCAGAAAAATCTTAAAGATTTACAACAATTACTTAATGTGATAAACATAACAAGCAAAAAAATATGGACTGGATATGAATATCAAAAAGACTAAAACTATTATCATAAACAAAGAAAATACTCAAAACCCACAAGTCGATATCAAAATTGAAAGAATAGACATGGAGACAGTTCAGAACTACAACTACCTTGGACATACTATAACCAGTGATGGAAAATGTACAACCGAAATAAACACAACAATAGGAATGGAAAAAAGTAATTTTAATGTCATGAAGAACATACTGACTAGCTGGGATCTTTTATTGCCACAACAGCATGATTTATTCTGTTCTATTATATTCCTTCCTATTTTATTTATTTTCTATTCTATTATGTTTCTTTCTATTTTATTGTTATTTTATTCTATTTTATTATGCTCCTTTATATTGTATTTCTATTCTATTCTATTTATATTCTCTTCTATTCTATTACGTTTCATTTTTATTTTATTTATATTCTATTCTATTCTGCTCTATTATGTTTCATTTCTATTTTATTTCTATTCTATGTTTCATTTCTGTTTCTATTCTATTCTATTCTTTTCTATTCTGTTATATTTAATTTTAATTTTATTTCTATTCTATTCTATTCTAATCTGTTATGTTCCTTTCTATTCTATTCTTGCCTTCTGTGCCTCCTGTTATGACACAGATCATCAACAAGAGCTTATTTCGGTCTGTTGTTGTTTCTCCCCAGGTCAACTTCCACATTCTTTATTTCAAAGCTTCGTCTCCATTCAATCATAAATCTTCTGAATGTCCTCTTTCACTGTATGTTCCAGAGAGATCTAATGCTTGTAAATGGCTTTCGAAACGTGTCTTATCAACCCTCAACCTTTTCATATTTATCAATTTTTTTTCCACGCTGTGATAATTTGTCGCTATAGAACTACTCGTAAAATTGTAGGAGATCACGTTTGGTGTTAAGAGTACATTCCGGACAGCGTGTGCATATAAGCGCAGCTTTTTCAACACCTGAAAGGTTATAATAGAAAGTCAGACGAATGTTGAGATAATGTGTCAGCAGAAACACTCATTCCTCACAAAATCCTCAACGAAGGTGAAATCCCGCCTCATGTAATTTAATATGAGGCGATTAAGCAACAACCGCACACAGTTTATATGAGTTTCTTGATATGTGTGAGTGTATGTGTATTCACGCGGGGAGGGGAGTTGATAAAGCATAACAAAAAAGTAAACAAAAAAACAACGAAAGAATATGGCAACTTCTTCAAAGTTTACGTCAGTGTCTAGTGTTACTGTACGCCTGCATGTGATTGTTTTGTTTCTGCTTAGCAAACATGATTTGAATGCCAATAACTACAATAATATATAAATATAATACTACAACAACCTAATGCTATGTGCATCTATCTATCTATCTATCTATCTATCTATCTATCTATCTATCTATCTATCTATCTATCTATCTATCTATCTATCTATCTATCTATCTATCTATCTATCTATCTATCTATCTATCTATCTATCTATCTATCTATCTATCTATCTATCTATCTATCTATCTATCTATCTATCTATCTATCTATCTATCTATCTATCTATCTATCTATCTATCTATCTATCTATCTATCTATCTATCTATCTATCTATCTATCTATCTGTGTGTGTCTGTCCGTCTGTTAAACTGTGTCTGCTGTATTTGCCTCTGAATACCTATCTGTTTATCTTTGCTGCCTCTCAGTCTTTGTGGTGTATGTGTCCATTCCTCTCTCTCTTTGTAAATGTGTGTGCACGCATGTGTATACTAGTTATGTGTTTAGGTATATATATAATTTCATGTTCTAATGAAGAACACTTTCGACACACATGAATTTAACTTCAAATCATCGCCATTCCTCCTCATGTTTGAGAGATTTTAGCTGCGTAGTGAGTGTGGCTACTGAATGGGCCTGAGCGACTGTGGTAACTTAGGGTTAACCGTTAAAAGCATTTCTTAATATTTCACTTCTCCTCTCTCATCTATTGGCAATGGGAGATGGTGATAGCAGCAGCCAGAGGGGGAACGAGAGAACAGAAGATTGAAAATGAGGCTATGACGTTAATGGGGAAAAACGATGGTGCCGTCAGCGAGAGAATGCGCGTTACTCTTCCGCTAAAGTTGTTCGAATCGAGGTCAACCATAGAACCGGATTTATACACAGCATTGGACGCTGCATTAAAGAGCCGTTCTGGGGCTTGTCTTTCCTATTATAGCAGAGGTATTCAAACAGACTAAAAGGGGACATAATCGACACTTTTGATTTGGGGATCGCTTTGTCAAGATATTTGTTATGTATTTATCAACATGAAAATTGCATAAAACAGATACTGATGTGAAATGAATCTGAATAGATTGAGATAAGTCAACATAAAAGTTAAATGTTCAGTGCAAATCAAGCATTAATGACCAAAATAAAAATAAATTGAATACATTCTGGGTAATGATATTTACACTACAGGAGAAAAATAGGAACATCATTTTTAAAATGAACGTTTCAAATCAACCATTACATACAAACTTTCAGATAAATGTAAAGAACAGAAAAATATAACTCCCTTCCTTGAATGTAGTATATTTCATCATCATTGAGTGCCGTCTCCGCAACGAAGGTTGGCTACCATGGAGCGCCATTTTGCTCTATCTCTTGCTTTGATGGTGCAGGTTGTCATCGGTTGATTTGTCCATCTTTTGATGTTACTCGTCCATGTTAATCTTGGTCTGCCTCTGCCTCTTTTACCTTGTATTTTCCCCTCCAGGATCACTTTCAGTAGGCTGTTGTGTCTTTTAACATGGCCTAAGAATCGCATTTGTCTTGTTCTAATTGTGTTCAGAAGTTCTCTTTTCATTTTTAGTTGTTTTAAGACTTTGTCATTTGTTTTCTTTTCCTTCCATCCAATTCTACCTATTCTTCTATATATCCACATTTCAAAGGCTTCAATTCTCTGTTCTGTTTTCTTGTCTAATGTCCATGTTTCAGCACCATATAGGAATATTGAGAAGATGTAACATTTTGCTATTCTTAGTTTTAGCTCTGGTGTTATTTGTTTTGATGTTAGTATGTCCTTCGTGACATTAAAATTACTTTTTGCCATTCCTATTCTTTTGTTTATTTCAGTTGTACATTTTCCATCACTGGTTATAGTATGTCCAAGGTAGTTGTAGTTCTGAACTGTCTCCAGGTCTATTCCTTCAACTTTGATATCCACTTGTGGGTTTTGAGTATTTTCTTTGTTTATGATCATAGTTTTAGTCTTTTTGATATTCATATCTAGTCCATATTTTTTGCTTGTCGTGTTTATTTCATTAAGTAATTGTTGTAGGTCTTTAGGATTTTCTGCTAGTAGTACAGTATCGTCAGCATATCTTAGGTTATTGATTATCTTTCCATTAATTTGTAGGCCTGGCATCTCTATGATGTTTTTAAAGATTTGCTCAGTGTATAGATTGAACAAGCTTGGTGATAGGATGCATCCTTGTCTTACTCCTCTTTTTATATCAATGGGTGTAGAGAACTATTTGTTATATTTTATTATTGCTGTTTGCTCCCAGTATAGATTGCATATTAGTCGTATATCCATGTCATCTAGATGTATCTCTTTTAGGCATTCTATAAGTTGTTTGTGGTGTACTCTATCAAAAGCTTTGGTGTAGTCTATGAAGCAGGCATATATTGGTTTGTTTACTTCTGTGTATTTTTCGATTAATGTTCTCATGCAGAATATGGCTTCTTTTGTCCCGCTATTTTTCCTAAATCCAAATTGCTGCTCATCTAATTCAGTATTGATTTTATTCTGAATCCTTCCTTGTATAACTTTTAGCAAGATTTTTGTAACATGGCTCATTAGGCTTATTGTTCTAAAGTCACTGCATTCAACTGCACCATTCTTTTTAGGCAATGCAATGAAAGTTGATGTTTTTAGTTCATTTGGTATGTATCCTGTGTGGTATATGTCGTTGCATATGTCTGTAATCACTTCAATGCCAAAATCTTCAAGTGCCTGTATCATCTCTATCTGTATGCTTTCAGGTCCTGCTGCTTTTCCCCTTTTCATTGTTTTTATAGCTTTTTCCACCTCAGATTTTAAGATTTTATAGCCTGATGTACATTTTATAACTGGTTTCTTGTCCCTTTGATCATGAAATAGTTATGTTATATATTCCTGCCATCTATCTATGATATCCTTATTGTCTGTTAGCATTTTTCCTTTTTTGTCTGCAATGTATCCACCTTCTGTGGCTTTTTTATTTTTATTAGTCATTCTCTTTATTTCTGTGTGCATTCCTCTTAGGTCTTGTTTGCTTTCCATAGTTTATATTTCTCTACATTTTGGCCGAGCCAGTCTTCTTTTGCCTTTTTGCACATTTTGCGTATCTCATTATCTATTTTATTGTATTGGGCAGTGTTCTTCGCTTGTCTCCTTTCTTCCATTTTTTCTAAGATGGTGTTAGTTATCCATTTTTGTTTTTTGTTCTTTTCTCTTTTGGGTAAGGTGTCGCAGGCTTTTAGTATGCTTTTCTTTATGCATTGCCATTTGGTTGTTACTTTTTCATCAGGATTTTCTCTTCTGTATTGTTCAATTCCTTCCTCTAGCAGCTTCTGGTATGTGTTCTTTACTTGTATTGTATAGGTATCTTTAATATCTTTTTGATTTAAAGCTGTTATGTCGAGTGGGTTTGTTGATGAATCAGATTTTTGCTTGTTTCTCTTTAGTTTGATTTTCATTTTAATCATTACAGGATTGTGATCAGAATTAATATCTGCTCCTGGGTAGGTTTTGGCTTTCTTTACGCTGTTACGGAACCTTTCTTTTATCATTATGTAATCTATTTGATTCCTCTTCCTATCTCCAGGGCTTTTCCATGTGTATAGTTTCCTTTTCTCTTGCTCAAAGTAGGTGTTACATATTATCAGCCTGTTTTCTTCACAGAATTGTATTAATCTTTCTCCTCTGTCATTTCTTTTTCCTAAACCATGATTTCCTATAATTGTCTTATATCTACCTTTTCCTACTTTAGCATTCATGTCACCCATTACAATCAAGATGTCTGAAGATTTCACTTGCTTCATAACTTTATTTAGGTCTTCATAGTATGCCTCTATTTGTTCATCTGTGTAGTCTTGAGTAGGTGCATATGTCTGTATTATTGCTATGTCGAATGGTTTTGCTTTCAACTTGAGTAGTATAATCCTATCACTGTATGTCCAGTGGGTACTTATATATTTTTGTAGCTCTCTTTTTATCAGTATTCCTACCCCCCCCCCCCTTTGATGTTCTGTTGTGTTTCCTGAGTGTAGTATATTTAGAAATTTGATATATAGAAAATGGTCTTTAGAGCACGCTCGGCAGACAGATTAGTCAAAGAAGACAGTGGTACATACGTTATGACCACGAGTAGCGTGACGATTGAGGTGATGACAGTGACCAAGGCATTAATCTGGTTAGAGTCAAGTGATTCGATGAGCATGATAAAAATGGTGGAGGTTGGCTCTGTGCACATGCAATGGGTAGAGTCACTGCAGAAGAAAAAAAAAATTCGTACAATTACCTTTGTCAACGTCCCTGGGCATGCAGGAGTACGGGGACATGAAAGAACAGACAGGTTGACTGGCTGTGCTGTCGTCGAAGACAATTAACCAATGGATCGGGCGGACGTCATCAATCCCCTCCGAGATATAGGTAGAGTACAGAACTTCCACAACCATGAGTCCATGTCACTCCTTCAGATGAAAGAGATGGGAGTTAAGATGGGCACAGCCAGACACAAGAAACTTAGTGGGCGTAAAAGAAGTCTTATCAACCAACACAACTGGAGTCCGTCAGTCGCCGGACACTGCAGGACTTTCTGTGGAGAGGATCAGACATCCTTGGACATGTTCGGAGTGCAATGGTGATGACGCACAAATAACTGGATAACTCTATGCTACTTAGAGAATATTGTAAACACAGAATATGGTATATATATATATATATATATATATATATATATATATATATATAAATGATATATAGAGAATATGGTATATAGAGAATATTGTATATGTATATATATATAAAATATTGTATACAAAGAACATGGGATATATAGAATATAAAATATAGAGAATATGGTATATAGAGCATATAGTGTTTAGAGAACATGGTGTATAGTATATAGAGAATTTGGTATATAGAGATTATTGTAAATAGAGAATATTGTATACAGAGAAGGTTGCATATAAAAACTATGTTATTTAGAGACTTTGGTATGTAAAGAATTTATTATATAGAGATAATATGATGTAAAGAGAATACAGTAAGTAGGAAAATTGGTAGGTAGAGAATATGGTCGACAGAGAATATGGTTTATAGAAAATATGGTATATAGACAACAATAAGGTATATAGAGAATATGGTCGATAGAGATTATGGTACGACTATCTATATTTTGTTTCTAAACATTACCCTTTTTAGTAGTGCAGCACTACGTCACTATAGTATTTCTTTAACAGAAAAGATCTCTGTGACTATTTAAGGCTGGGTAGATACCCTCGCTCGGGCCTTGAACCCAATCTCTTGTCCGCACTAAGCAATGCTTTACTTTGGCTTCCAATTGCAAGTGAATTTCACGCGTAATCAAGCACAATGTGTTTTTAATTAAGTAAATTTTATATGTAATTAAAGACAATGAGTTTTTATTCAGATAAATTTCACGCGTAATCAAGCACAGTGTGTTTAATGAAGTAAATTTTACATGTAATCAGTTACAATGTTTTTAGTCAAGTAAATTTCACCTGTAATCAAGCACAATGTGTTTTTAGTCAAGTAAATTTCGCGGGTAATCCAACACGATGTGTTTTAATCAAGTACATGTCACGTGGGAGCCGCGATAGCTCAGTGGTTAGTGAACTGGACTACCACGGACAAGGGGTAGGATTCGATCCCAACCGACGGCTTCCGGGTTCACCCAGCCTTAAATGGGTACCGGATTTTTTTCTGGGAAAGTAAATCAGCACGGGCGTAATACTGACCACATTACCTCAAAAATCATGTGCTGAAGGTCTGTAAAATATAGGGTCACTAACACCATATTTCCCTATACGCCACTTGGCGTGACGGAGGTACTTTACTTTACTTGTTACATGTCACGTGTAATCAGGAATTACGTGTTTTATAAAGTAAAATTAATAAAATCAACAATATCAACAATATTCTAATATATCGAGTCTATCGTGTTGCCGCGGTGTAGCGAACATGTGACCTAGAGCATTACAACATCGTTCATTAGGCGGGTAGTCGTGGATCCCCCATTACTGTCAGGATCGTTATATGCCAAAATGAAATAAAACCGTATATGTACATTGCGCGGTGACTGCTCTGCGCAAGCAGTATTTGTTCTCAGACCCATTGAAATTCTTTTTCTAAAAGAAAGGCGCATAAAATAGAGGGATCCCGTAATGATAGTTATATTTTTTTTATAGTGTGTTAATTTTGACGTGTAGCGAAATACATTGCGGATTCTGTGCAAGGTCTGATTGCTGATTGTGCAAAGATTGTTGGACACGAAGAGTGTAGAATTTCTGTCATGTCTGCCGTCTTCGGCTTAAAAGGACAATAGACAGAAACAGACAAGAGAGACAAGAAAGACGGACAGACGGACGGATAGACGACACAAAGATAGATTGACAGACAGACGGACGGACGGACGGATGGACGGACGGACGGATGGACGGACGGACGGATGGACGGATGGACGGACGGACGGACGGACGGACGGATAGACGACACAAAGATAGATTGACAGACAGACGGACGGACGGACGGATGGACGGACGGACGGACGGATAGACGACACAAAGATAGATTGACAGACAGACGGACGGACGGACGGATGGACGGACGGACGGATGGACGGACGGACGGATGGACGGACGGATGGACGGACGGACGGATGGACGGACGGATAGACGACACAAAGATAGATTGACAGACAGACGGACGGACGGACGGATAGACGACACAAAGATAGATTGACAGACAGACGGACGGACGGACGGACGGATGGACGGATGGACGGACGGACGGACGGATGGACGGATGGACGGACGGACGGATAGACGACACAAAGATAGATTGACAGACAGACGGACGGACGGACGGATGGACGGACGGACGGATGGACGGACGGACGGATGGATGGATGAATGGAAGGATGGATGGACGGACGGATAGGTGGGTGGGTGGGTGGGTGGGTGGGTAGGTAGGTAGGTAGGTAGGTAGATTGATTGATTTAGTAGCGTGTAAGACCATGTCTTTATTGTCCAAATAACAATTCTGAGAAACTGAAAATCTTTTAATTTCCTCCTCATCCACTTTTCCTAACCTACCACACAGGGTTCATATAATGAGCATCTATTTGGGGCAAGTTGGATAATCATTATTTCGTTTACAATTCTGGACAGGGGGCAGCAAAGCGCGATCTGCTTGTTTTTTTTTTTTTTTTTTCTCGAATTTCAATTAGCAAGTTTTATTGACCGTACTTAATAGACGCACTGAGCCGGGCCTAACTGACAGGCCATAGTTTGGAGACCACTGTATTGGATAGAAAAGCTATTTCGGTGGTCGCGCTCAGACAGACCTTGATACTGGTGTGCTGTGTGGGGCGTGATTCATGCTCCGTTTTCTGAGGAACCCATTCATAGCAACAAGTTTATCTCAGTCAGCGGCGAAGTTTTGAAGTGGGTGAATGTGGTACCATCCGGGAAACCTCCTGGAAAACGACACCATAAAAAATGGGGGATTGGCGCTGAGGAAAGAAGAGATGGCTCTATCCATTTGAGGGAGTCACTAAAGGAGCGTCAAGCATTTTTAATCTGAAGCTTTAACCTCTTTGTGTGTACAAGGCTGCTTTGTCATGTTTTATTTGCCTTGTTTAGTTACTCAGCTAGAACATTAACATGTGAATAATTATTTTCTCTTTCCTTCCTCATTTGCCTTTCAGTGTCGAGGGGAGATAATTTGTAGTCTTTTGCTCTTCTGTTCACCTCTGCTGTTGTTTAGTTTCCTAGTGTTTCTAATATTTCATTAATCCATATTTTTCTTGATCGACCCTTGGGTCTGGTGTTCTCGTAAAGTTTATTGAAAGCTCGTTGTGTTATATTTTGAGCTTTCTGCCTTGTCACGTGGCCGATCCATTTTATCTGTTGTTTCTATATATATCCTATTGGAGATGTTATTCCTAACTTCTTTTCAGTTCTTCATTTCTGATCTGGTCTCTCGGGCTGTTTCCTGTCATTTGTCTAACACATTTCATCTCAGAAGAAGTTATTTTTCTTAGTATTCTTGCATATAGGGTCCAGGACTGGCATTGAGCACAACCTGGGGATGAAGATTGTATTGAAGAGTGCCAGTTTTGCCTCTATATTTATTTCCTTGTTGGACAATGGTGGTGATAGCTGCCCAATTGTTTGACAAGCTTTATTGTATCTTGAGTCTATTTCTGCTGTTTGTGAATTGTTGTTTGTCACTAAACTTCCTAGTTATTTGAATTCCTCTACTTGTTTTAGTTGTTTGCCCTCTGTAGTTATGTTGATGTTCTGTTTCTTTTTGCGATGTTCATGAATTCTGTTTTGTTGATGTTGATTTTAATGTTGTAATTTGTGTCTGTGCTGTTGAGTTTATGTAAGTGTTCGTATAGATCTTCTATTTCACCATGTATTAGTGCCTGAAAGGCTACACATAGAAACAAGCTCCTTAATATCCTCTGTCTCTGATGGATTGACCAAATTCTTTCACTCTAACTCAGTTAAAGAAATTAGTGTTTACATTTTACAGCAATTTCTCTTCACAAAACTGGAATTCTGTACCAGAAAGTGATAAATTAGGCATTGAAATATAGCATCTATTTTTAATTATCAGTACTAACCTACCAAATCTTAAATAATGGAAAAGCTAAAGACAATTTTCAACTCCAACCGGCAAGGCCCCTAATGATGATGATGAATAAAACTGTCACATTTCCATGGGGCGTCGAAATTAAAGTTAATATTTGTTTGATTAAGTTTAACGGATGCTAGTAATGTAACATGTCCAGTGAGAAAACAATGCACATCATTAGGTCGCGAACTAAATTCAACTTTTAGATTTAATTCAGCAGCTGTGTAACATATTTCACTTCACCGTGATTATTAAGGTCATCACCTCTCATCTCCCGTTTTAAGCGGACAGAAAGTTGTGTGATACGTCATACTTGGTTACATTTACGTTTGTTTGAGAGAAGCTAAAGCATCACACAGTAACACTAGCACCACACAGTAACACTAGCACCACACAGTAACACTAGCACCACACAGTAACACTAGCATCACACAGTATCACAAAAATCACACAGTAACACTAGCATCACACAGTAACACAAGCATCACACAGCAACACTAGCGCCACACAGTATCACAAGCATCACACAGTCACAAGAGCACCACACAGTAACACAAGCATCACATAGTATCACTAGCACCACACAGTATCACTAACACCCCACAAAAACACTAGCACCACACAGTATCACAAGCATCACACAGTAACACTAGCACTACACAGTATCACACAGTATTACTAACACCACAAAGTAACACAAGCATCACACAGTCACACTAGCATACACACAGTATCACAAGCATCACACAGTAACACTAGCACCACACAATATCACAAGCATCACACAGTAACACAAGCATCACACAGTCACACTAACACCACACAGTAACACAAGCATCACACAGTCACACTAGCACCACAGTAGTATGGGTGGCTGTGAACCCAACCTAAAAGTGCACGCACATGCACCGAAAGACAATAGATTTGGCACCGATACTGCACGAAACTGGCACCAAACCCGTGCAAAAGTCCGATAATCGGCTTATTATCTCGGTGGTCGTGATGGTAATCGGCTTATCTCGGTGGTGTGCGTTGGTGCGTGACGATCGGTGGTCATGGTGTGCGTTGGTGCGTGGCGGCTTATCTCGTGGTGATCGGCGCGTCGCTAGCTCGCCGGTTATCGGACAGCGGTTCTAAAAGGGGTCGGGCGACAGCGGTTCTAAAACTTGTGGGGATGACGGTATCTCGCGGGTCGGATGGCGGGTCGTTGCGTGGGGTGCGGGTGGGGAAAGGGGGGGGTGCCTTTATTGGTCGAGGGTTATCATCATGTGTGGGTATTAGGCAACAGGAGGCGACATGTAAAAAAATGCTGACAAGCAATTATTAGTATCGTCAGCATCATGTACCAGGTGTGATTATAGCGATTTTTTTTCTCTCTTCTCTCTCTCTCTATTGCATATCCAAGCTAACTCAAGTCAATAAAAATCACCATCACCAAGCCACACAAATTGACACATCATCATCATGTGCCACCCTCAACACCATCCTTTCATGTCCTATCATCATCATGTGCCACCCTCAACATCAACCTTCATATCCCATCATCATCATGTGCCACCCTCAACACCATCCTTTCATGTCCTATCATCATCATGTGCCACCCTCAACACCATCATCATCATCCCTTCATATCCCATCATCATCTTGTGCCACCCTCAACACTATCATCGTCATCATGTGCCACCCTCAACACTATCATCATCATGTGCCACCCTCAACATCAACCTTCATATCCTATCATCATCTTGTGCCACCCTCATCATCATCCCTTAATGTTCTATCATCAAGCCACACAAAGTATCAATCATCTCTCTCTCTCTCTCTCTCTCTCTCTCTCTCTCTCTCTCACACACACACATTCATGGTAAACCAAAACAAAATTCGTTCTATATTTCACAACTTTATTAATACATCAAATTTACGACATATATATATATTACTGTCCGGTTGTTGATAATTTTAAGCGTCTGGGCGGGCCCCTCGAAGCCGAAGTATCCACGGGGCGAGCAATCGATAAATGATACGGTCGTTTATGTGCTGTCTCGATGAAAAAGGCATGAGAATTCTGTTAAGTTTCGCGCCACGACACTTAAGAAGTATATAATAAACACAATATAGACCACACGTGTTGCTAAACAAATCTTGCAACACCCGCGGGTTGTAGACGAATGGAACGTGTGAGTTTTGCTCTATAAAGTTTAAAATATCCACGTGTCTGGGAGTCAAACCGTAGGAATCGAAATACTCACATTCGCCGAGTCCGTTGTAAAATAGGCCACCCAATGCTCTCCGGTTCGTGGGCAGGGTCGGTGTTTATGACAAAGGCCGCGGTCGCCGTTGGGTCGATGCTTGGCGGTAAGTGGTTTCGTGGAATGATACTAACAAGGGAACAACGTCGAACGAAAATATCCGACATCAAAAGGTTGTAAATCTCCCTCGTGTTCATATTCTTCTTCTTTCTCTCTCAAACGGCGAAGTCTGTTAGAATCTGCCTTGTCTTGGACACCTCGAGTACCGAGTCCAACTCGGTGTAGACGATAACTTGTAGGGGATTAGTTGTGGGAGCGGCAAACTTGAGTTCTATCGACAAGGGTCCGCTTGTGGCTAGCTCAAAATGGGAGCCGTCCAGTAGGCTGGACGAGAGGTCAAAACCAAATAGACAGTATCCGTCCTTGAATTCTCTATAATCAACGTTATTCCCAGCGTCTTTACCAATCAGACCCATGGCCAGATTTGTGCCGAAGAAAGCTCTCGCGTATTGATTTCGTTCAAAGTCCATAGTTAGAGGCTTTCCCGAGATACATTTCCCGTCGACCGTCAGGTTCATATAAATCAGACCAAAGTGTAGAAAATTGAACGGGTTAGCTGTGTAAACACCATTAAAAGCACTGGCCGTAATCAGACCTATCACTATACGGGTCGGTGTTTGAGACAAAAATAAATTGTCTTGACTGTGGGAGAACATCCCGCTAGCGATGGAAAATGTCTTAATGGTAACCCTCTTGATCGGGTACCGCGCATTCCCGCTTAAGAGAGCCTTTTCGTGGGCCAGAAAAATTGCGGGGTTTAGCTTAGCTTTCCTGACCACGAGCGCGGCGTAGGTGATAACACTCTTATAACCCACAGAGCTATCGTGAGCCGCGAGGCTGAACACATCCTTCGAGGGCGTGAGTTTTATCTTTACGTCGACTCTGTTTAACATGTAACGATCCTGCACAAAGACATCAGAGTGCAAACGACCCATCATTTCAACCTCTTTACTACCCGAAGTCAAATCGCGCCGTGTTTTAAAACCCTTATTTTCTTTCAAATCGTCATGGTGACCAGCTGTGTCTTTGTAGAACAGACCGGCCTTCAAGTATCCCGTTTTCGCATCCTCCTCGTAATATAGCGTGGCCTCAAATACTGCTCTAAAAGGATAGGTATTCTCCGACGGTGTAACCAACGTGTCGTTTAGCGATACGTCGACTTGTGAAAATAGACAGTGAAGATAATTGTTGACCGGTCCTACCTCAGCATCGGGTAGTACACTATCACCATTTGGGTGTGCGATCTTGACCCGCAGATGTAAAAACGTGTTGAAAAGATCTATATACTCCTCGCTGTTTCCAGAAATGAAAAACTCTATCGGTGCGCTATGCGACAAAGCTGCGATCGGACGAATTTCAATAAACTGGCCAGAGTCTAGAGATGTCTGCGTGGGTGGAACGCTAAATAAATCCAAACCAGAGTGAAGACATTCGCGCGATTTGGGGTGAATGAGGGACATTATTAGTCGAAAATATCCTTTGCCACCCTCGTCTTCGTCTTCTTCCCGCTGTTGTGGACCGAATGAAGGGGGAACCATCTAGCTGTCGGTTTTATCCTCTTCGTAACGGGTTCTCCTGGTGGAGGTAACTTCATAACTCGCTTTCTGCTTTGACGTAAACCACTTCCTGATTGATTGTTATCACGCAGGTGGTCTACGGCCCCGTGTAGCAACCGCTGACCGGCCTCCTTAGCTCGTTCTTTGAAAGCTTCACCGACATTTTTCCCGGCTAATGCGTCCTGTGCGACCTGCAGACCGGTCCCCAAACCTTCTCTGAGCAAGGCCTTACCGCCGGTTTTTAACCAGGGTAAAATAGCCCTCCCGATTCCACCGAAGAAACTACCGATTCCTCGACCGCTCTGACTTCGACCTCCTATAAACACGGGCATCCCATCGCCCGCCTGACAACAGTAAAAGTCTTCGTATAACTCAACATCTCTATGAAGGGGGGTGTGTTTCACCATTATACCAGCTCGAGATGCTTCTTGACTCGAAAGTGTACCGTTAGCACCGACGTCCCGCTGGTGAATGGAATGGTTTTTCCGTGTTCGTTGGCTAAAAGGATTTCCACGGTATCGAAGGAAAATCTACTCAGGGGTAGGTAGTGAGGCTTATCGTAGATCTGAAACACCGAGGTGTGATTTCTATTGAGAACAGGCACGCTCCTGAGGAGAGGCACCATCACATCCCCGACCGGTCTGGGGGAAACGAGATCGCAGTAGACGTAGACATTCTTCGCAACACTTTCCAAGTCCATTACACCCACGCTGAAGATATCGGGAGCCGTGTCTGATATTGAGGTCGTGGGGAAGGCTAACATGTTTTTCAAAGTGTCGCTTATGGTAACACTGACTCCTTTTTCGTAAAGTTTCAAGATGGCTTTATTCACCTCTTTCGCGTAAATGAATCTCATTTTTTTCCCTTTCACTCCCCTGTACGACTCATCCTCCGCTTTTATGATCGACGCATTCAACGCGCCGATGAACGCATCGGGTTTCGTGTATAACCCAGGCTCCAATGTCACGTTGAAATAAAATCTGGCGTCGCAAATATCGTCGTTTTCGAGAGATTCGTAGCGAATCCAGACATCACCCTCTATTACATTGAAATAATTTAGCGGAAACTGTATCTCCACCAGTGCGATCTCATACTGCGTCGAAATGTCAATGGTCTGAGGAGTTTAACGAAAAAGTGGCCTGGGTTATTATCCTTAAAAAGTTCCATAGATGCATTGCTGGGCAGGGTGACATAAAAACTCTTTTTTTTTTACTCGTTTCACCGTCGCCTCTCCATGTTTGGATTCGGTAGCATGTAACCCAAACAGCTGCTCAGTAGGGCTATCCACAGTTTTCCCTCCTTCGCGTCTGGCTTTTCGGTGGTCAGATTGAACAGCGAGACGCTACAACTGTATATATAACTACCACTTGACAAATAAAGACAAGTTCTAAGTAGGGGGATAGTTTCCCAAACATCGACCCCCACCAGCGTGGTTCGCCGTCTCTCCTGACTCCCGAGTTTACGGCTCGCAAATCGGGCTCTCCACCAAAAGTTACCACTTCTTCTTCTTCTCGCATCTCTAGTTTTTGTATCTGACAATGTCCTTGGACGGTATCCAAGTGTTAAATGAGGAATCGTACCCAAACCATTTGACTAAACACTCCTTTCGACCAAAGGATGTGCGACGCTCGGTTATGATACTCTCGATTCTGTACTCGTGTTTGTCTCCAACTTTTTGAATTTCCGGTGTGTAGAATGACCCCTCTATCTCATCGCCCTTATCGTCTTTCAACACATATGTAACGGGGTTTGTTTCATTTACTCGACTGATGGAAAACAGTTCCTCCGTCCAAGCCGGGGCATAACCCTTTTTAAAATTGGCTCTGCCCAGGACCAGTCTAACTCGATCACCGGGCTTGTACAGGGGTCTTTCAAATTTAAAGTTGCGTTTGCTATTATACAACGTGTTCCATACCTGTTCTTGATTGTCTGCGTTGACGTCGACCGGTGCCATTTTTATACTTCTGTGATACGAATGGTTATAACTTCGAAGTAGGGCGGGGAGGACTCGGACATAAGACAACTTATTAGATTTCGTGAAATATCGCCACATCCGTTGTTTCAGAGTCCCATTAAAGCGTTCCGCCACGGCGGCCTTAATATCTTCGTTCTGCGTAGTGAAAAAGTGAACGTTGTTGTCAGCGAGGAATTTCTGAAATGTTCTGTTCAGAAACTCTGACCACTTATCGGTTTGAAAACTCGCGGGTTTCCCATCGAGAAATATCTTACCGACGGCTTCCACTAAGGATTTCCCCGTTTTGGTTCGTATCGGTACAGACCACGCGAATTTACTGAAAACGTCCACGCAAGAAACCAAATAGGAATATCCATCGTTGTGTTTTTTCAAATGTCTCAAATCGATTAGGTCTGCCTGATATTGCTGTTGGGGGCCACTCGTTATAATGGGACGCCTTTCAAATCTGCGACGAATTGGTTTATGAAGGGTATAGGTATCCTGATGACTCAGCCATTGTTTGATCTTTGCGAGTCCCAGTTTGGTGTTACGTTGCAGGGCCGTTGCACCACTATACGCCCTGGTCGACTAGGGTCAAAGTAACGACGTCTCAATATTTTCTCCACCGTTCCCATTTTGGTGTTGGGATTCCGCTCTTTCTTTTTTTAGGTTTCAGTTTATATGTGGTTACGGGCGGAGTGGTTTCATTACCTACCTTTGGGGTTTCCGCTGGTGGTGGTGGTGGTGTCTTGGTCTGCTCTGGTGATACCTCGAATGTTGGTGTTGGTGGGGAAGGTGTTTTTTCTGTTGCCGTGTTGTGTTGAATGAGATCGACCGAGCCCAATGAGCGTCGTTTATACTGCTCCAATCTAGTTAAATATTGATGCAGGGCACGTTGGTACACTCTGGCCTTATCGGCGGGTGCTAAATCATCGCGGAATAGGATACGTTGCATTTCATCATCTAAATCTCTCAAGTTGTCACCGATCGCCTCGGGTGGGCTATACGACGTGGTAGTAGTCTGTTTAAGACCCTCGAGGAATCGAGGATCCATCAAAATCATTTTTTTGCCATTGTTACGCACCTAGTACTCCACCGAGAATACTTAATATAGGACGGAGCAAAGCACATATAAACCCACCGGTTTGTAGAATCTCTTTCCGCCGCTTAAGACTCGGTTTCTTTTTAGTGAGAAGTCTCAACTTGTTCTTGTGTCGACGTAGGTCGCACTTCTGTTGCTGAGTGAGTCTAACATTACCTTTTAATATGTTATGACAACACTCGCACAAAAAGTTAATGAGTTTGGGAGAGGCTGTTTTTAATATGGCTCTTAAACCGCTCGGCGAGGCGGCGCGCATACATTTCAACATTTCACCGTGCCGTCTAAGTGCTTCATCACACATGATTCTCTACTTTGGCACGTAGACGATTTGTCTCTCCCCGGGAATATTTTTGTTCTCAACCTAAGATTATCTGGTGTGTCCTGACGAAGATCGACCAGCAAATAACCGTGAGGAGTCGCTGTCGCGTCCTTAAAACTATCTTGGAGGTACCCCACCTGACCTGGGTACATTTGTTTACCCAGATTCATAATTTGACTCCCGTCTCTCGGGTTCTTGAAAAGGACTAAATAGTGAGTATTGAGACTTATGGTTCGATGTTCTTTATTTTTTCCGAATAGATTTTGAACAATGTACATCACACTAATATCTCTGTGATGACTACCTTTGGTGAATAATTTTGTTACCCGCTCGTCCGTCTCAGACATCAAGTCATCGATGACGATCAGTCTTCTCTTCTTACCACCTTCCAATTTATCGACGTCTGGTAGACCCTCGATAAATCTCACTGACCCCATAGTCTCGTATATCGATTGCCATTCCCCATAACACCATATAACTTCCTCCGGTACGGGGACAGCTAGCTCGTGAAGGTTCTGTATAAACCTTTGCACACATACCGTTTTCCCACACCCGGTAGGACCGGCTATCAGAGCTGTGAAGGAATGATTCCATCGGGGATCCATCCTCACAAGTGCTACTAACTTTAGTGATTACGCCCCCGACGAAAATAACAACGAGTGATTTTAGGTCAGCGCGCGAGGTTTCCCCCTCTTCAACTAACACCTATTTTTATAAGCCACAACCTATATAAACACTACAGGGGGGAGGAGGAGTTTCCTAGTCTCAAGCCGCATTACCTGAGACCGAATTGTTACACGCATCATATTTCCCCACACATCACCCTATTGGGTCAGTTCCCGAGGTCACTGAACATGTCGCAACACGACTGATTACCACGCCTGATAACGTATTGCGTTAGCTGCTATAAATAGACGGTCCTCGACCCGATAAACGTAACGGGTATAAAAACCCCCCAGTCGAGCAGTGTACACGCACACACATAACCAACGTCTGTTGCCAGGTGGTTTGTGTTTGTTTTTCTTTGAATATGGAGTCGTGTAGCTTGAATACGCCAATTTCGTTTGATGTTAGTGATCAGCGCATATTTATGTCACGTGGAAATGACACTGTAGTTCCATTGTCTAAAGATGGCGTTAAGACAGTCTCGGTTTGTGTTTTTCGTAACAGACCATTGATAAATATAAGGACATATAGCGGTGATAGTTTTTTGAAGTTTCCTACCAGAACTGGGATAACACTATCGAGAGAGGAATTTATCACGTTAGTCGAGATGCGAGAGGAAATTTTAACCGCTTATGCTAACCTCAACTACACGCCGCCTGTTGTTGACCAGATCAGCTACACGCCACCTCTCGTTAATCAGATCAACTACACGCCGCCTGTCGTTAACCACCAAAACTACATACCATCTCTTGTTAACACGAATCTCATCGACTACACGCCCCCCTTTGTTAATCAGGGAACCTCGCTCTTGTTAATCAGACGACAGATCCGGCACCCAATATGAATGCCGCGGATGTTTCAGCAGAGTCACCAATTACCTATTCCAGCTTTGATCAGGGTTTTGTCAAAATGGAGGGCGGTTGTGTTTTGAAGGCTAATGAAACTTCATATGCACCCGTGTTTGATAGACATTTAACAAACAGTACCACCAAAACAGGAGGGAGGAAACCCAGACGCTTAAAATTATCAACAACCGGACAGTAATATATATATGTGTCGTATATTTGTTGTATTAATAAAGTTGTGAAATATAGAACGAATTTTGTTTTGGTTTACCATGAATGTGTGTGTGAGAGAGAGAGAGAGAGATGATTGATACTTTGTGTGGCTTGATGATAGAACATTAAGGGATGATGATGAGGGTGGCACAAGATGATGATAGGATATGAAGGTTGATGTTGAGGGTGGCACATGATGATGATAATGTTGAGGGTGGCACATGATGATGATGATAGTGTTGAGGGTGGCACAAGATGATGATGGAATATGAAGGGATGATGATGATGGTGTTGCGGGTGGCACATGATGATGATGTGTCAATTGTGTGGCTTGGTGATGGTGATTTTTATTTGACTTGAGTTAGCTTGGATATGCAATAGAGAGAGAGAAGAGAGAAAAAAATCGCTATAATCACACCTGGTACATGATGCTGACGATACTAATAATTGCTTGTCAGCATTTTTTTACATGTCGCCTCCTGTTGCCTAATACCCACACATGATGATAACACTCGACCAATAAAGGCACCCCCCCCTTTCCCCACCCGCACGCCACACAACGACCCGCCATCCGACCCGCGAGATACCGCCATCCCCACAAGTTTTAGAACCGCTGACCCCTTTTAGAACCGCTGTCCGATAACCGGCGAGCTACCAACGCACCACGAGATAAGCCGCCACGCACCAACGCACACCACGAGCGACGCGCCGATCGTCACGCACCAACGCACACCATCGAGATAAGCCGATTACCGTCACGACCACCGAGATAATAAGCCGATTATCGGACTTTTGCACGGGTTTGGTGCCAGTTTCGTGCGGTTTCGGTGCCAAATCTATTGTCTTTCGGTGCATGTGCGTGCACTTTTAGATTGGGTTCACAGCCACCCTTACTACTCACCACATAGCATCACACAGTAACACTAGCACCACACAATATTACAAGCATCACACAGTATCACTAACACCACACAGTAACACAAGCATCACATAGTATCACTAGCACCACACAGTATCACTAACACCCCACAAAAACACTAGCATCACACAGTAACACTAGCACCACACAGTATCACTAACACCCCACAAAAACACTAGCATCACGCAGTAACACTAGCACCGCACAGTATCACTAACACCACACAGTAACACAAGCATCACACAGTTACTCTAGCACCACACAATATCATTAACATCACACAGTATCACTAAAATCACACAGTATCACTAGCACCACACAGTATCACCAACACCCCACAAAAACACTAGCATCACACAGTAACACTAGCACCACACAGTATCACTAACATCACACAGTATCACTAACATCACACAGTATCACTAGCACCAAACAGTATAACTAACACCACACAGTAACACAAGCATTACACAGTCACACTACCACCACACAGTATCACTAACATCACACAGTATCACTACCACCACACAGTATCACTAACATCACATAGTATCACTAACATCACACAGTAACAATAACAAAACACAGTAACACTACTATCACACAGTATCACTAACATCACACAGCATCACTAGCACAACAAAGTATTACTAGCACACCACAACAACACTAGCACCACACAGTAACACTAGCATCACACAGTAACACTAGCACCAAACAGTATCACGAACATCACACAAAAACACTAGCATCACACAGTAACACTAACATACATCACACAGTAATACAAATATCACACAGTAACACAAGCATCACACAACAACACTAGCACCACACAGTAACAAAAGCATGACACAGTAACACAAACATCATACAGTAACACAAGTATCACACATTAACACAAGCACCCCACAGTAACACTAGCATCCCACAGTAACACTAGCACCACACAGTAACACAAGCATCACACAGTAACACAAGCATCACACAGTATCACTAACACCACACAATAACACTAGCACACCACAGTATCACTAACACCACACAGCAACACTAGCATCAAACAGTAATACTACACAGTATCAAACGCACCACACAGTAACACAAACATGCATCACACAGTAACACAAACATCACACAGTAACACAAGCATCACACAACAACACTAGCACCACACAGTAACACAAGCATCAAACAGTAACACAAACATCATACAGTAACACAAGTATCACACATTAACACAAGCATCCCACAGTAACACTGGCACCACACATTAACACAAACATCACACAGTAACACAAGCATCATACAGTATGACTAGCACCACACGATAACACAAGCATCACACAGTAACACTAGCACTACACAGCAACACTAGCACTACACAGCAACACTAGCACTACACAGTAACACTAGCACTACACAGTAACACTAGCACTACACAGTAACAATAGCACTACACAGCAACACTAGCATTACACAGTAACATTAGCACCACACAGCAACACTAGCAACACACTGTAACACTAGCATCACACAGTAACACTAGCACCACACAGCAACACTAACATCACACAGTATCACTAACACTACACAGCAACACTGACATCACACAGTAACACAAGCACCACAAAGTAACACTAGCACCACACAGCAACACTAACATCACACAGTATCACTAACACTACACAGCAACACTAACATCACACAGTAACACAAGCATCACACAGTAACACTAGCTACATACAGTATCACTAACACTACAGAGCAACACTGACATCACACTGTAACACTAGCACCACAAATTAATATTAGCACCACACAGTAACACTAGCACTACACAGTAACACCAGTACTACACAGTAACACTAGCACTACACAGTAACACTTGAACTACACAGTAACACTAGCACCATTCAGTGTCACTACCACCACACAGTAACACTAACATCACATAGTAACACAAACACCACACAGTAACACTAACATCACACAGTAACACTTGCACCACACAGTAACACTAACATCACACAGTAACACTTGCACTACACAGTAACAGTAGCAACACACAGCAACACTAACATCACACTGTAAGAATAACATCACACAGTAACACTAACACCACATAGTAACACAAACATCACACAGTATCACTAGCACCACATAGTAACACAAACATCGCACAGTATCACTAACACCACACAGTAACACTAATATCACAGAGTAACACTAGCACCACACAGTAACACTAACATCACACAGTAACACTAATATCACACAGTAACACTAACATCACACAGTAACACTAATATCACACAGTAACACTAATATCACACAGTAACACTAGCACCACACAGTAGCACTAACATCACACAGTAACACTAATATCACACAGTAACACTAACATCACACAGAAACACTAATATCGCACAGTAACACTAACATCACACAGTAACACTAAGATCACATAGTAACACTAACATCATACATTAACACTAACATCACACAGTAACACTAACACCACACAGTAACACTAACATCACACAGTAACACTAATATCACACAGTAACACTAACATCACACAGTAACACTAATATCACACAGTAAACTAGCACCACACAGTAACACTAACATCACACACTAACACTAGCACCACACAGTAACACTAACATCAAACAGTAACACTAATATCACACAGTAACACTAATATCACACAGTAACACTAGCACCACACAGTAACACTAACATCACACAGTAACACTAATATCACACAGTAACACTAACATCACACAGTAACACTAACATCACACAGTAACACTAACATCACACAGTAACACTAGCACCACACAGTAACACTAACATCTCACAGTAACACTAATATCACACAGTAACACTAATATCACACAGTAACACTAGCACCACACAGTAACACTAACATCACACAGTAACACTAATATCACACAGTAACACTAGCACCACGCAGTAACACTAGCACCACAAAATAACACTAACATCACACAGTAACTGTAACATCACACAGTAACAGTAACAACACACAGTAACAGTAGCAGCACACAGTAACAGTAACATCACACAGTAACAGTAACATCACACAGTAACAGTAACATCACACAGTAACACTAACATCACACAGTAACAGTAACATCACACAGTAACAGTAACATCACACAGTAACAGTAACATCACACAGTAACACTAGCACCACACAGTAACACTAACATCACACAGTAACACTAATATCACACAGTAACACTAGCACCACACAGTAACACTAGCACCACAAAATAACACTAACATCACACAGTAACAGTAATATCACACAGTAACACTAGCATCACACAGTAACACTAGCACCACACAGTATCACTAACATCACACAGTATCACTAACATCACACAGTATCACTAGCACCACACAGTATCACTAACACCCCACAACAACACTAGCACCACACAGTATAACTAACACCACACAGTAACACAAGCATTACACAGTCACACTACCACCACACAGTATCACTAACATCACACAGCATCACTACCACCACACAGTATCACTAACATCACATAGTATCACTAACATCACACAGTAACAATAACAAAACACAGTAACACTACTATCACACAGTATAACTAACATCACACAGCATCACTAGCACAACAAAGTATTACTAGCACACCACAACAACACTAGCACCTCACAGTAACACTAGCATCACACAGTAACACTAGCACCAAACAGTATCACGAACATCACACAAAAACACTAGCATCACACAGTAACACTAACATACATCACACAGTAATACAAATATCACACAGTAACACAAGCATCACACAACAACACTAGCACCACACAGTAACAAAAGCATGACACAGTAACACAAACATCATACAGTAACACAAGCATCACACAGTATCACTAACACCACACAATAACACTAGCACACCACAGTATCACTAACACCACACAATAACACTAGCACACCACAGTATCACTAACACCACACAGCAACACTAGCATCAAACAGTAATACTACACAGTATCAAACGCACCACACAGTAACACAAACATGCATCACACAGTAACACAAACATCACACAGTAACACAAGCATCACACAACAACACTAGCACCACACAGTAACACAAGCATCAAACAGTAACACAAACATCATACAGTAACACAAGTATCACACATTAACACAAGCATCCCACAGTAACACTGGCACCACACATTAACACAAACATCACACAGTAACACAAGCATCATACAGTATGACTAGCACCACACAATAACACAAGCATCACACAGTAACACTAGCACTACACAGCAACACTAGCACTACACAGCAACACTTGCACTACACAGTAACACTAGCACTACACAGTAACACTAGCACTACACAGTAACAATAGCACTACACAGCAACACTAGCATTACACAGTAACATTAGCACCACACAGCAACACTAGCAACACACTGTAACACTAGCATCACACAGTAACACTAGCACCACACAGCAACACTAACATCACACAGTATCACTAACACTACACAGCAACACTGACATCACACAGTAACACAAGCACCACAAAGTAACACTAGCACCACACAGCAACACTAACATCACACAGTATCACTAACACTACACAGCAACACTAACATCACACAGTAACACAAGCATCACACAGTAACACTAGCTACATACAGTATCACTAACACTACAGAGCAACACTGACATCACACTGTAACACTAGCACCACAAATTAATATTAGCACCACACAGTAACACTAGCACTACACAGTAACACCAGTACTACACAGTAACACTAGCACTACACAGTAACACTTGAACTACACAGTAACACTAGCACCATTCAGTGTCACTACCACTACACAGTAACACTAACATCACATAGTAACACAAACACCACACAGTAACACTAACATCACACAGTAACACTTGCACCACACAGTAACACTAACATCACACAGTAACACTTGCACTACACAGTAACAGTAGCAACACACAGCAACACTAACATCACACTGTAAGAATAGCATCACACAGTAACACTAACACCACATAGTAACACAAACATCACACAGTATCACTAGCACCACATAGTAACACAAACATCGCACAGTATCACTAACACCACACAGTAACACTAATATCACAGAGTAACACTAGCACCACACAGTAACACTAACATCACACAGTAACACTAATATCACACAGTAACACTAACATCACACAGTAACACTAATATCACACAGTAACACTAATATCACACAGTAACACTAGCACCACACAGTAGCACTAACATCACACAGTAACACTAATATCACACAGTAACACTAACATCACACAGAAACACTAATATCGCACAGTAACACTAACATCACACAGTAACACTAAGATCACATAGTAACACTAACATCATACATTAACACTAATATCACACAGTAACACTACCACCACACAGTAACACTAACATCACACAGTAACACTAACATCACACAGTAACACTAACACCACACAGTAACACTAACATCACACAGTAACACTAATATCACACAGTAACACTAACATCACACAGTAACACTAATATCACACAGTAAACTAGCACCACACAGTAACACTAACATCACACACTAACACTAGCACCACACAGTAACACTAACATCAAACAGTAACACTAATATCACACAGTAACACTAATATCACACAGTAACACTAGCACCACACAGTAACACTAACATCACACAGTAACACTAATATCACACAGTAACACTAACATCACACAGTAACACTAACATCACACAGTAACACTAACATCACACAGTAACACTAGCACCACACAGTAACACTAACATCTCACAGTAACACTAATATCACACAGTAACACTAATATCACACAGTAACACTAGCACCACACAGTAACACTAACATCACACAGTAACACTAATATCACACAGTAACACTAGCACCACGCAGTAACACTAGCACCACAAAATAACACTAACATCACACAGTAACAGTAGCAGCACACAGTAACAGTAACATCACACAGTAACAGTAACATCACACAGTAACACTAACATCACACAGTAACAGTAACATCACACAGTAACAGTAGCAGCACACAGTAACAGTAACATCACACAGTAACACTAGCACCACACAGTAACACTAACATTACACAGTAACACTAATATCACACAGTAACACTAGCACCACACAGTAACACTAGCACCACAAAATAACACTAACATCACACAGTAACAGTAATATCACACAGTAACAGTAACATCACACAGTAACAGTAGCAGCACACAGTAACACTAACATCACACTGTAACAGTAACATCACACAGTAACAGTAACATCACACAGTAACAGTAACATCACACAGTAACAGTAACAGCACACAGTAACAGTAGCAACACACAGTAACACTAACATCACACAGTAACAGTAGCAACACACAGTAACACTAACATCACACAGTATCGCCAAACAGTTTTACTAGCACCACACATTAACACTAAGACCGGACAGTAACACTAGCACCACACAGTAACACTAAGACCGGACAGTAACACTAGCACCACACAGTAACACTAAGACCGGACAGTAACACTAGCACCACACAGTAACACTAAGACCGGACAGTAACACTAGCACCACACAGTAACACTAAGACCGGACAGTAACACTAGCACCACACAGTAACACTAAGACCGGACAGTAACACTAGCACCACATAGTAACACTAAGACCGTACAGTAACACTAGCACCACACAGTAACACTAAGACCGGACAGTAACACTAGCACTACACAGTAACACTAAAACGGACAGTAACACTAGCACTACACAGTAACACTAAGACTGGACAGTAACACTAAGACCGGACAGTAACACTAACACCACACAGTAACACTAAGACCGGACAGTAACACTAGCACCTCATAACTAACAATTCCGGCTTGCTGCCGGAGCTACTGAGTTTAGTGCTCTGCAAATAGACAGCTTTGTGTTTCATCCATTTTGATTGTGTTTCGATATACCGATTGCTAACGATGAATGATAATATCGTATGACGGGGAACAGATTGTTGTGTTCACTTTCTGTCCGGTTTCGCTATATTTCTTTGGCGTGTGCTGAGACTGCTATGATGGGGACTGCAGCTACCTTTTTTTTGTGTGATGAGATAGTAATTCGGATGATTCCACTGACACAGGCGGTTGAGTAATTATGGATTTTAATTTGTTTGCAGTGATACCGGGCACTTCCATAACCATAACTATCATTTCATTACTTCTATCAGATACCAATTACAAGTATCTCTATCTATCTAGTTATTAGACGAATAGTACACTATACAAGTTCCCCACTATAGTTGATTTCTCAGTGAGCGCTGAGTACATCTTCAAATACTCATTTCTATTGATCATTAACGTGTACCATCTAACGGTGTTTGTATCTTATGGTGAATGTATCTTTATTTAATTTGATATGCCCCTGACTAGTTGTTCTTCTCCAAATATAGTTGTCATGTTGTTATGATCCAGAAATATAATTGTCATCGAAAACGCACCGGTAATCCAACCCAATCATTATGTCCCGGCCTACTGGCATGACACAAAGGACAAGAGGTTAGGTTTGATCCCAAACGACGGCTTCCGGGTTCACCAAGCCTTAAATGGGTACCGGTTTTTTTCTGGAAAGTAAAGTGGCACTGGCGTAATACCGACCACGTTACCCAATAATTATGTGCTGAAGGTCTGTAAAAATTACGTTCACTATTACCATATTCTCTATATGCCACTTGTCGTGACGGTGCACTTTACTTTACTTCTGGCGTGACAAACCATTCTGCTTTATTTTCTGTCTATGGCGCATGCGACTTGTGTTCATAGACTATGCGTCATTGTATCGAAGATTTTAAGATACAGTATAGTTTTTTCCGCTTCTTCTTTTCTTGATCTTTCACTACGCTTCAGCAATATCCAATCATGTCTTCTATTTAATTTTTGTACTGCTGAAAACCATTGATCTAATTATTTATATTTCGTTCATGCTTATTAATCGTCTGCTTACACTGCTACGACAGCAACCATCTTGTCATTTCCTTTGTCGTACGAAGAAAATGTTCGTGTCCTTGTACAATTTTTCAGGTGACAGCGGCTCATTTTTTTTATGACAATGCCTTTGTGGACCACAGGAACACATATGTCCCATAGAATTCTATAAAACCTACAATTATTTGTTCATGTAATGTTGTTATATATTAAATAGAGATCAAGTAAAGTCTTTTGTAATGACTAAAAATGTTGCATTACTTCTAAGTCCTTCTAGTCCTGAGAGGGTGTCTGCAGGTTTGTTTTTTAGCCATATCTTTCCCCAATGACGGCGCCTTGTGGACCACTTTAAACGTGGCTTGTTTACTGTGGTCGTTATTTGGTCCAATCGATGTCAAGTACTAGCTGCTATCTATCCAAAACTCCTGTAACACATTTCAATCATTCACGACGTTTATCATAACAATTTTTTAAATGTTAAATAAGCAAATAGCAATGGACTTGTGTTATATTTTAATGTAGCCTATTTCTATTCGTAAAAAGTGACTTACTTCATTCCTGTTATAGACAGCCAATTGTGACCTATGGAAGTGAATCATGGACAGTAGACAAACAAATGAAAAAAACAATTAGAGGCCACAAAGAAGGTATTTCTCAAAAGAATGTTGAGAATTCACTGGACAACTAAAAAGACTAACAAGGAATTGAATTATTGAATTATTTGCCGGTCATCATCGGTGCTCTCCGAACATGTCCGTAGGTGCTCTGATCCCCTCCTCAGTTATTGAATTATTTGCCGGTCATCATCAGTGCTCTCCAAACATGTCCGTAGGTGCTCACATCCCCTCCTCAGTTATTGAATTATTTGCCGGTCATCATCAGTGCTCTCCGAACATGTCCGTAGGTGCTCAGATCCCCTCCTCAGTTATTGAATTATTTGCCGGTCATCATCGGTGCTCTCCGAACATGTCCGTAGGTGCTCAGATCCCCTCTTCAGCAAGTCTCACAGTGTCCAGCCACTGACGGTTTAATCATTTCATAAATTCATATTGCTGGGATATCTTACGGTCTGTTGTTCGATGTGCGACGGGGATAATCCGACGACTAGCTGTGTTCCACATGTTCGCATTTGATCCTAACATCATCAAGCGCTGTACATTACAACAAAAATTACGATCATCATTTTAGGAGTACTTGAGCTTTCGGTCAATACGGTGAATAGGCGACAGGAGCCGTTAAAATCTGTGACTGAAAAGTGTTCCTTGTTGCAGTTTCCTCATATTCCATGCCCGGGTTGTTGCCGGAGATACTGAGTTTAGTGCTCTATGCACACAACGAGCTGTGTGTTTCATCCATTTTGATTGTGTTTCTATATACCGATTGCTAATGATGAATGATGATATCATATGACGGAGAACAGATGGTTGTGTTCACTTTCTGTGCGGTTTCGCCTTATGTCTTTTGGCGTGTACTGAGACTGTTATGATGGGGTCTACAGCTACCTTTCTTTGTTTGGGAGATGAGATAGTAATTTAATTCGGATGATTCCACTGGCACGGGCGGTTGAGCAATTATGGATTTTAATTCGTTTGCAGTGATACCGAGGCCTTCCATAACTATAACCATAGGTAATGTATTTCAAATGCTCTTTTTAATGAGCTCTCGCGTTCTATTACTTCCATGGGGTGAAACATATAAATTTGTCTGAACACAAGGAAGGAAAGATGGGAATTGATTCCCTTTTTACTTAACGGCAATATATATATTAACTGAAACATCTGTAATGTCTTGGAGTTTCATGTACGTAAAGGGGCCCTCTACGTTTACAAGACACATAGAGAATGATCTATTTGGTGTTTCCATGGCCATTCTAACTTTTAGAGGTAATGTTTTGCATATAACGCCAGGCCGCCTTTACTCAGAAAAAAAAAAAAATCTGCAGTACCAACTTTTATAGGTTGGGTAAGGTTTCTTCTGGGTCCGACACAAATCGCCACATCTGGGAAGTGATCCTTGAGCTCTAACAACACAACCGAGGTTTCAAGTTCGGTGCCACATTCTTATTACTCTAGATCGTATATTGCCATATGCTTAATTAACATGTATTTTTAAAGATATTTAATGAAGTCGTGGGGTGGAGAAGACATTTCACTAAAACCTCGACCAGTCTACTCTTTCAGCTTCGCATTTTTATGCATTTCTTTGCCGTAACCCCCTACCCTGTTCAACAAATACTGTTTAAGTGACTTGTTCCAAAGAGTGTACTATTTCTTAAATCACCAATGTCGAGATAAGGGAAACTCTAAGTTAGAATCCTGATTCTGGAATGTGCATCAACGTCACAAATTGTTTATTTACTTCAAACAATTGTTAGCTGCGCGGTGTAGGTTGCCAGCTCAAAGCACTAACCGCCCTTAATCGAATCTATCAACTTCGGCGTTTGCTATAGTATTTTCTTTCAGTGCCTTTCCCCCACCACTTTCTTAAAGACACAACCAGTTTCATTGTACAACGTGTTTGCGATCATGAATGTGTATACCGTTCCATTACAGCTATTCCGTGTCGTTTAGAAGTACCGTTTATAAGAATTATGATATGTACAACTACACAGTAAGATACTGTATCAATTACACAATTCACTGATGCTTAATAATAGTTATGTAATTGGATCTTGGTAAAACAGATAGACAGATACAATATAACGATATCCATTAGCGTTACTACAGAGTAGATGTGAGTGTTGAGCCTTCACTTCTTTTGGGCACATCTTGTTGGTGTGTGGGGAGAAGGGGGAGCAGCCCTGATGTCTCTTCGTGTACCTTTCCTTCGCTGACCAAATACCATGTATAAGTCACTTAGACATTCTCTCTCTCTCTCTCTCTCTCTCTCTCTCTCCATCTCTGACCAAATACCATGTATAAGTCACTTAGACGTTCTCTCTCTCTCTCTCTCTCTCTCTCTCTCTCTCCATCTCTGACCAAATACCATGTATAAGTCACTTAGACGTTCTTCTCTCTCTCTCTCTCCATCTCTGACCAAATACCATGTATAAGTCACTTAGACATTCTCTCTCTCTCTCTCTCCATCTCTGACCAAATACCGTGTATAAGTCACTTAGACATTCTCTCTCTCTCTCTCTCTCTCTCTTTCATCTCTGACCAAATACCATGTATAAATCACTTAGACATCTCTCTCTCTCTCTCTCTCTCTCTCTCTCTCTCCATCTCTGACCAAATATCATGTATAAATCACTTAGACATTCTCTCTCTCTCTATCTCTCATCTCTGACCAAATATCATATATAAATCACTTAGACATTTCTCTCTCTCTCTCTCTCTCTCTCTCCATATCTGACCAAATATCATGTATAAATCACTTAGACATTCTCTCTCTCTCTCTTTCATCTCTGACAAAATACCATGTATAAATCACTTAGACATTCTCTCTCTCTCTCTCTCTCTCTCTCTCTCTCTCTCTCTCTCTCTCTCTCTCTCTCTCTCTTTCTCTTTCATCTCTGACCAAATACCATGTATAAATCACTTAGACGTTCTGTCTCTCTCTCTCTCTCTCTCTCTCTCTCTCTCTTTCTCTTTCATCTCTGACCAAATACCATGTATAAATCACTTAGACATCTCTCTCTCTCTCTCTCTCTCTCTCTCTTCATCTCTGACTAAATACCATGTATATATCACTTAGACATTCTCTCTCTCTCTCTCTCTCTCTCCATCTCTGACCAAATACCATGTATAAATCACTTAGACATTCTCTCTCTCTCTCTCTCCCTCTCTCCATCTCTGGCCAAATACCATGTATAAATCACTTAGACATCTCTCTCTCTCTCTCTCTCTCTCTCTCTCTCTCTCTCCATCTCTGGCCAAATACCATGTATAAATCACTTAGACATTCTCTCTCTCTCTCTCTCTCTCCATCTCTGACAAATACCATGTATAAATCACTTAGACATTCTCTCTCTCTCTCTCTCTCTCTCTCTCTCTCTCTCTCTCTCCATCTCTGACAAAATACCATGTATAAATCACTTAGACGTTCTCTCTCTCTCTCTCTCTCTCTCTCTCTCCATCTCTGACAAAATACCATGTATAAATCACTTAGACTCTCTCTCTCTCTCTCTCTCTCTCATCTCTGGCCAAATACCATGTATAAATCACTTAGACGTTCTCTCTCTCTCTCTCTCTCCATCTCTGGCCAAATACCATGTATAAATCACTTAGACGTTCTCTCTCTCTCTCTCTCCATCTCTGGCCAAATACCATGTATAAATCACTTAGACGTTCTCTCTCTCTCTCTCTCTCTCTCCATCTCTGACAAAATACCATGTATAAATCACTTAGACATTCTCTCTCTCTCTCTCTCTCCCTCTCTCTCCATCTCTGACAAAATACCATGTATAAATCACTTTGACGTCTCTCTCTCTCTCTCTCTCTCTCTCTCTCTCCATCTCTGACAAAATACCATGTATAAATCACTTAGACATTCTCTCTCTCTCTCTCTCTCTCTCTCTCTCTCTCTCTCCATCTCTGACAAAATACCATGTATAAATCACTTAGACATTCTCTCTCTCTCTCTCTCTCTCTCTCTCTCCATCTCTGACAAAATACCATGTATAAATCACTTTGACGTTCTCTCTCTCTCTCTCTCTCCTCTCTCTCCATTTCTGACCAAATATCACTTCTTTTGGGCACATCTTGTTGGTGTGTGGGGAGAAGGGGGAGCAGCCCTGATGTCTCTTTGTGTACCTTTCCTTCTCTGACCAAATACCATGTATAA
This sequence comes from Megaustenia siamemsis, assembly GCA_032433765.1. Lineage (NCBI taxonomy): Eukaryota > Metazoa > Mollusca > Gastropoda > Stylommatophora > Ariophantidae > Megaustenia > Megaustenia siamemsis. The sequence continues at coordinate 135,524,604 of JAVIAB010000051.1, read as the reverse complement.
GTCACTTAGACATTCTCTCTCTCTCTCTCTCTCTCCATCTCTGACCAAATACCATGTATAAGTCACTTAGACATATTCTCTCTCTCTCTCTCTCTCCATCTCTGACCAAATACCGTGTATAAGTCACTTAGACATTCTCTCTCTCTCTTCCTCTCTCTCTCTCTCTCTCCATCTCCTACCAAATACCATGTATAAATCACTTAAACATTCTCTCTCTCTCTCTCTCTCTCTCTCTCTCTCTCTTCATCTCTGACAAAATACCATGTATAAATCACTTAGACATTCTCTCTCTCTCTCCATCTCTGACCAAATATCATGTATAAATCACATAGACATTCTCTCTCTCTCTCTCTCTCTATCTCTCCATCTCTGACCAAATATCATATATAAATCACTTAGACATTCTCTCTCTCTCTCTCTCTCTCTTCCATCTCTGACCAAATATCATGTATAAATCACTTAGACATCTCTCTCTCTCTCTCTCTTTCATCTCTGACAAAATACCATGTATAAATCACTTAGACATCTCTCTCTCTCTCTCTCTCTCTCTCTCTCTCTCTCTCTCTCTTTCATCTCTGACCAAATACCATGTATAAATCACTTAGACATTCTCTCTCTCTCTCTCTCTCTCTCTCTCTCTCTCCATCTCTGACCAAATATCATGTATAAATCACATAGACATTCTCTCTCTCTCTCTCTATCTCTCCATCTCTGACCAAATATCATATATAAATCACTTAGACATTCTCTCTCTCTCTTTCTCTCTCTTTCTCTTCCATATCTGACCAAATATCATGTATAAATCACTTAGACATTCTCTCTCTCTCTCTTTCATCTCTGACAAAATACCATGTATAAATCACTTAGACATCTCTCTCTCTCTCTCTCTCTCTCTCTCTCTCTCTCTCTCTCTTTCTCTTTCATCTCTGACCAAATACCATGTATAAATCACATAGACGTTCTTTCTCTCTCTCTTTCATTTCTGACCAAATACCATGTATAAATCACTTAGACGTTCTGTCTCTCTCTCTCTCTCTCTCTCTCTCTCTCTCTTTCATCTCTGACCAAATACCATGTATAAATCACTTAGACATTCTCTCTCTCTCTCTCTCTCTCTCTGTCTCTCTCTCTTCATCTCTGACTAAATACCATGTATAAATCACTTAGACATTCTCTCTCTCTCTCTCTCCCTCTCTCCATCTCTGGCCAAATACCATGTATAAATCACTTAGACATTCTCTCTCTCTCTCTCTCTCTCTCTCCATCTCTGGCCAAATACCATGTATAAATCACTTAGACATTCTCTCTCTCTCTCTCTCCATCTCTGACAAAATACCATGTATAAATCACTTAAACATTCTCTCTCTCTCTCTCTCTCTCTCTCTCTCTCTCTCTCTCTCATCTCTGACAAAATACCATGTATAAATCACTTAGACGTTCTCTCTCTCTCTCTCTCTCTCTCTCTCCATCTCTGACCAAATACCATGTATAAATCACTTAGACGTTCTCTCTCTCTCTCTCTCTCTCTCTCTCCATCTCTGACAAAATACCATGTATAAATCACTTAGACGTTCTCTCTCTCTCTCTCTCTCTCTCTCTCTCTCTCCATCTCTGACAAAATACCATGTATAAATCACTTAGACGTTCTCTCTCTCTCTCTCTCTCTCTCTCTCTCCATCTCTGACAAAATACCATGTATAAATCACTTAGACGTTCTCTCTCTCTCTCTCTCTCTCTCTCTCTCTCTCTCTCTCTCTCTCCATCTCTGACAAAATACCATGTATAAATCACTTAGACGTTCTCTCTCTCTCTCTCTCTCTCCATCTCTGACAAAATACCATGTATAAATCACTTAGACATTCTCTCTCTCTCTCTCCATCTCTGACAAAATACCATGTATAAATCACTTTGACGTTCTCTCTCTCTCTCTCTCTCTCCCTCTCTCTCCATTTCTGACCAAATATCACTTCTTTTGGGCACATCTTGTTGGTGTGTGGGGAGAAGGGGAGCAGCCCTGATGTCTCTTTGTGTACCTTTCCTTCTCTGACCAAATACCATGTATAAGTCACTTAGACATTCTCTCTCTCTCTCTCTCTCTCCATCTCTGACCAAATACCATGTATAAGTCACTTAGACATATTCTCTCTCTCTCTCTCTCTCCATCTCTGACCAAATACCGTGTATAGTCACTTAGACATTCTCTCTCTCTCTTCCTCTCTCTCTCTCTCTCTCCATCTCCTACCAAATACCATGTATAAATCACTTAAACATTCTCTCTCTCTCTCTCTCTCTTTCATCTCTGACAAAATACCATGTATAAATCACTTAGACATTCTCTCTCTCTCTCTCTCCATCTCTGACCAAATATCATGTATAAATCACATAGACATTCTCTCTCTCTCTCTCTCTATCTCTCCATCTCTGACCAAATATCATATATAAATCACTTAGACATTCTCTCTCTCTCTCTCTCTCTCTCTCTCTCTCTTCCATCTCTGACCAAATATCATGTATAAATCACTTAGACATTCTCTCTCTCTCTCTTTCATCTCTGACAAAATACCATGTATAAATCACTTAGACATTCTCTCTCTCTCTCTCTCTCTCTCTCTCTCTCTCTCTCTTTCATCTCTGACCAAATACCATGTATAAATCACTTAGACGTTCTTTCTCTCTCTCTTTCATTTCTGACCAAATACCATGTATAAATAACTTAGACGTTCTGTCTCTCTCTCTCTCTCTCTCTCTCTCTTTCATCTCTGACCAAATACCATGTATAAATCACTTAGACATCTCTCTCTCTCTCTCTCTCTCTCTCTCTCTCTCTCCATCTCTGGCCAAATACCATGTATAAATCACTTAGACATTCTCTCTCTCTCTCTCTCTTCATCTCTGACCAAATACCATGTATAAATCACTTAGACATTCTCTCTCTCTCTCTCTCTCTCTCTCTCTCTCCATCTCTGACCAAATACCATGTATAAATCACTTAGACATTCTCTCTCTCTCTCTCTCTCTCTCTCTCTCTCTTTCATCTCTGACCAAATACCATGTATAAATCACTTAGACATTCTCTCTCTCTCTCCCTCTCTCCATCTCTGGCCAAATACCATGTATAAATCACTTAGACATTCTCTCTCTCTCTCTCTCTCTCTCCATCTCTGGCCAAATACCATGTATAAATCACTTAGACGTTCTTTCTCTCTCTCTCTCTCCATCTCTGACAAAATACCATGTATAAATCACTTAGACATTCTCTCTCTCTCTCTCCATCTCTGACAAAATACCATGTATAAATCACTTAGACATTCTCTCTCTCTCTCTCTCTCTCTCTCTCTCCATCTCTGACAAAATACCATGTATTAATCACTTAGACGTTCTTTCTCTCTCTCTCTCCATCTCTGACCAAATACCATGTATAAATCACTTAGACATTCTCTCTCTCTCCATCTCTGACCAAATACCATGTATAAATCACTTAGACATTCTCTATCTCTCTCTCTCTCTCTCTCTCTCTCTCTCTTTCTCTTTCATCTCTGACCAAATACCATGTATAAATCACTTAGACATTCTCTATCTCTCTCTCTCTCTCTCTCTCTCTCTCTCTCTCTCTTTCATCTCTGACCAAATACCATGTATATATCACTTAGACATTCTCTCTCTCTCTCTCTTTCATCTCTGACCAAATACCATGTATATATCACTATATATCACTTAGACGTGCTCTCTCTCTCTCTCTCTCTCTCTCTCTCTCTCTCTCTTTCATCTCTGACCAAATATCATGTATATATCACTTAGACATTCTCTCTCTCTCTCTCTCTCTCTCTTTCATCTCTGACCAAATATCATGTATATATATCACTTAGACATTCTCTCTCTCTATCTCTCTCTCTCTTTCATCTCTGACCAAATATCATGTATATATCACTTAGACATTCTCTCTCTCTCTCTTTCATCTCTGACCAAATATCATGTATATATATCACTTAGACATTCTCTCTCTCTCTATCTCTCTCTTTTTCATCTCTGACCAAATATCATGTATATATATCACTTAGACATTCTCTCTCTCTCTCTCTCTCTCTCTCTCTCTCTCTCTCCATCTCTGACCAAATATCATGTATAAATCACTTAAACATTCTCTCTCTCTCTTTCATCTCTGACCAAATATCATGTATATATCACTTAGACATTCTCTCTCTCTTTCATCTCTGACCAAATATCATGTATATATCACTTAGACATTCTCTCTCTCTCTCTCTCTCTCTCTCTCCATCTCTGACCAAATATCATGTATAAATCACTTAAACATTCTCTCTCTCTCTTTCATCTCTGACCAAATATCATGTATATATCACTTAGACATTCTCTCTCTCTCTCTCTCTCCATCTCTGACCAAATATCATGTATATATCACTTAGGCATTCTCTCTCTCTCTCTCTCTCTCTCTCTCTCTTTCATCTCTGACCAAACATCATGTATATATCACTTAGACATTCTCTCTCTCTCTCTCTCTCTCTTTCATCTCTGACCAAATATCATGTATATATCACTTAGACATTCTCTCTCTCTCTCTCTCTCTCTTTCATCTCTGACCAAATATCATGTATATATCACTTAGACATTCTCTCTCTCTCTCTCTCTCTCTCTTTCTCTCTTTCATCTCTGACCAAATATCATGTACAAATCACTTAGACATTCTCTCTCTCTCTCTCTCTCTCCATTTCTGACTAAATACCATGTATAAATCACTTAGACATTCTCTCTCTCTCTATCTCCCTCTCTCTCCATTTCTGACCAAATATCATGTACAAATCACTTAGACATTCTCTCTCTCTCTCTCCATTTCTGACTAAATACCATGTATAAATCACTTAGACATTCTCTCTCTCTCTCTCCCTCTCTCTCCATTTCTGACCAAATATCATATATAAATCACTTAGACATTCTCTCTCTCTCTCTTTCATCTCTGACCAAATATCATGTATAAATCACTTAGACATTCTCTCTCTCCATCTCTGACCAAATACCATGTATAAATCACTTAGACATTCTCTCTCTCTCTCTCTCTCTCTCCATCTCTGACCAAATACCATGTATAAATCACTTAGACATTCTCTCTCTCTCTCTCTCTCTCCATCTCTGACCAAATACCATGTATAAATCACTTAGACATTCTCTCTCTCTCTCTCTCTCTCTCCATCTCTGACCAAATACCATGTATAAATCACTTAGACATTCTCTCTCTCTCTCTCTCTCTCTCTCTTCATCTCTGACTAAATACCATTTATATAGCACTTAGACATTCTCTCTCTCTCTCTCTCCCTCTCTCTCTCATCTCTGACCAAATACCATTTATATAGCACTTAGACATTCTCTCTCTCTCTCTCTCCCTCTCTCCATCTCTGACCAAATATTATGAATAAATCACACAGGCTTTATATGTGCCTCGCTCTTTTTTTTCTCTCTCTCTCTTTCTCCGTTTCCGAACAATCGCTATCATCATGTGCCATACCGGTTGGCGTAGGCTATTATATTCTTCCACAATCTTCTATCTAAAGTGCATCGTATCAGTTCTGTTGTTGAATGTTTTCCATGCCATAACACCAAGCTACCTAGTATTTTCTCTCTTTGTCGTCCGCGATATCTCTTTCCCTGTATTTTGTCAGCTGTATCCAAGTATTCCAACTTTCCTCTTCTCATGATGTGCCAGAAAATATGTTGATTGTTTCTTTCTGATGTTTTTTAGGAGCTCCTTTTATTTTGGCCTCTTTGAGAATTCCCTCATTGGTCTTTTCAGCTGTCAGGGGAACTCTCAAAATTCTTCTGATCAATCCTATCTCTGTGGTCTCTAATCGCCTTTTCACTTTTTTGTTTACTGTCCATTATTTGTTTCCACTGGTCAGAATTGGCTATATATAACACCGGCGAACTCTCTTTCTTACTTCTATTGACATAGATTTGCTGCATACGACGTTTTTCTCTGAACAATGGCCCCGCTTATAAAGCACACAAACGGTCGGCCTCTCTCTCTCTCCCTCTTTTTCTTTCTGTTTCTAAAAATATAAATAGTTACAATGATGGCGCCAGTACTGCTCGGTTTTAATAAACTGATCACAGTTTTTCTTCAGCTGATGTGTATACTTTTAGACGTCGTCGATCTGTATAGTTTCAAAGAAGGATTAGGTCACCCTCAAATTAGTGTTCAAAGAAGGATTAGGTCACCTTCAAATTAGTGTTCAAAGAAGGATTAGGTCACCTTCAAATTAGTGTTCAAAGAAGGATTAGGTCACCTTCAAATTAGTGTTCAAAGAAGGATTAGGTCACCTTCAAATTAGTGTTCAAAGAAGGCTTAGGTCACCTTCAGGTTTGATAATATGTCAATACAACTTGTCCAGATATAGCTATGTCCGAGAAAACCCTCTGTTCACTTTATGTTGCGCACCCTGCAGCCCCACAGCGCATGCGGTGGCGACGTTCAATAGAATCGTCTGGACCTTTTTCAAGAGAGTGGACCCAACTCTCCCCTTCTCCTGTCGAGACTCCACGATACGAGCTCAAATCGCTTTATTTAATGTTGTGACGTCAATATAGTAAGAAATAGCTGCATTGATTCGTTTAGCATGTAGCCCAGTGCATCCCATTTATATACGTGTCACTTTTATTATCTGATCCCGACCCTTCAACTTATATGGTTTGGGAGGTCTATCTGATCTCGTTACTCTCACCGGCATAGCTTTAGACGTTATGAGGTGCAAGGGCTCCTATATATCTAATCTCATTACTCACACAGGCATAGCTTTAGACGTTATGAGGTGCAAGGGCTCCAATATATAATCCTATTACTCCCACCGACATAGCATTAGACGTTATGAGATGCAATGGCTCCTATATCTAATCCTATTACTCTCACCGGCATAGCTTTAGACGTTATGAGATGCAATGGCTCCTATATCTAATCCTATTACTCTCACCGGCATAGCTTTAGACGTTATGAGATGCAATGGCTCCTATATCTAATCCTATTACTCCCACCGGCATAGCTTTAGACGTTATGAGATGCAATGGCTCCTATATCTAATCCTATTACTCTCACCGGCATAGCTTTAGACGTTATGAGAAGCAATGACTCCTATATCTAATCCTATTACTCTCATCGGCATAGCTCTAGAGGTTACGAGGTACACTGGCTCCTCTATCACTACACAAACTGGATAAATGTCAGATAAGCCAATTTGACCGCATGCACTACTGGTAAGACTTTCTTACATACAACCTTACTTTGTAGTATAATGTCTATCTCTTTCTTTCTGACGTTCACCTAATGACCACTCAAATAAACGCTACTCCAATTCGTCATCCGTTCATAAAAGGACGTTCAGTTGGAGAAGATGAGTTGCATTGTTGTTTAATTGCACCGTTCGTCCAAATACATCCGACTTTAGCACGACATTTTTGAGCACCGATTATCTTCCCTCTTTGATCATTCGTGTTTCTAGACTAGACAGCCTAATATGTTTCTACAGGCGCCACGAGAAGGTGGAGTAGAGTCTGAATGGTTCTGGTTCACCGATCATGACTCAAGTCATCAGTTCACTTATCCTGACACAAATCATCAGTTCACTTATCCTGACACAAGTCATCAGTTCACTTATCCTGACACAAATCATCAGTTCACTTATCCTGACACAAATCATCAGTTCACTTATCCTGACACAAGTCATCAGTTCACTTATCCTGACACAAATCATCAGTTCACTTATCCTGACACAAGTCATCAGTTCACTTATCCTGACTCAAGTCATCAGTTCACTTATCCTGACACAAATCATCAGTTCACTTATCCTGACACAAGTCATCAGTTCACTTATCCTGACACAAGTCATCAGTTCACTTATCCTGACACAAATCATCAGTTCACTTATCCTGACTCAAGTCATCACTTCCTTATCCTGACACAAATCATTAGTTCACTTATCCTGACACAAATCATCAGTTCACTTATCCTGACACAAATCATCAGTTCACTTATCCTGACACAAATCATCAGTTCACTTATCCTGACTCAAGTCATCAGTTCACTTATCCTGACACAAGTCATCAGTTCATTTATCCTGACACAAGTCATCAGTTCACTTATCCTGACACAAATCATCAGTTCACTTATCCTGACTCAAGTCATCAGTTCACTTATCCTGACACAAATCATCAGTTCACTTATCCTGTCTCAAGTCATCAGTTCACTTATCCTGACACAAATCATCAGTTCACTTATCCTGTCTCAAGTCATCAGTTCACTTATCCTGACTCAAGTCATCAGTTCACTTATCCTGACACAAGTCATCAGTTCACCTATCCTGACACAAATCATTAGTTCACCTATCCTGGCACAAATCATCAGTTCACCTATCCTGACACAAATCGCCAGTTCACCTATCCTGACGCAAGTCATCAGCTCACTTATCCTGACACAAATCATCAGTTCAACTATCCTGACACAAGTCATCAGTTCACCGATCCTGACGCAAGTCATCAGTTCCCTAACAGTTCCCAGCCCCGTTCCTGACTGACGCCTTGCCTCCAAACACCTCCTGAGTTATAACGTTTCATGGTGTCAAATCTGATAGGCCACGGGAGATGGATCGTCAGACCCGGCTCAAACCAGATGGAAATTCTATCGCTGCCTGACAGTTTTGGCTCGAACCAGCTTGGAAAAAAATGCACCTGCTTAAGTGGAAGAACCTTACCCTTTTCGCTGTTTACCACAGTGGCCTGGTACGGAAACCTTATACCTCACTCCCCTACTTTATTTTGTGGTGGGGTACATTGTTATACCCTAGTACGCACGTTCAATTTTTATATTTAACTGTTAAACAGGATGTACGGTAGTTAAATTAGTGTTTATAACAGGAAGTACGGTAGCTAATTTAGTACCGAATCACTGGTTGTTGTTACTTGTTTTGTATACACTCTTTATATCGATACAAAGATCCACCTCTGTTTATGAACTGAGTCCCGGTTGTAATTTCAAATATTTTGTAAACGCTGAACGGTAAAGAAAAGAAATCGTTTTTCTGTTCGTTTCCTGAGACTGAGCTCTATTTATATCACATAGGTGGCAAAATATGTATATATATATATATATATATATATATATATATATATATATATATATATATATAAATATATATATATATATATATATATATATATATAAATATATATAAATATATATATATATATATATATATATATATATATATGGGTCAACGGTCGCATATTTCATATTTACAAGACAAATAATAAATATGGATGCCAATGTAGATTTCATGTTTGGATGCTTCCTTATGATCAAACGTGTAGGGTTGTAATCACACGTGATAAGATTGTTTTTCTCCTGCTTTATTTTCTCAAAATCCATGGCGTCATTGGTGAACGATTAAACGTATTCCTCGTATTAAGTTCAGCACATAAAAGTCTCCTTGGCGGTTGAAAAAAAGGAAGCAGCATCCTGCAGTGACAGGACTAACTTTTTTAAATAGAAAAATTCATACAATCATCGAAATGTAACACATCACCACAGCGACCCTCGCTAGAGCTTCGAATTTTGCGCAAAGTTCCGAGGTTTTCCTGCTTGTGATCAGAGAGCCGTTAGTTTGACATTACCCGAGCACATAGACGAGAGTTATATTTAATATGAACAAGAACAAGAGTCAAGGAAAAGTAAAGTAACATCAGAGTTACTGAATGAATTTGTATCGTAAACATTCAAGATAAGACGGATTCGGAATATGCTATCTTTATTTTAACCTTTGGACCTCAGTTGTTGCCAAAAAAAATATTTAAAAAATGGGTCAGCGTAGCCATTGCTGATTAGCCATTGAAATTATCCAAAGTTCTTTAAGATCATTCTGGATTTGGGCTAAACGCGTGGCTATAAAGCATGTGATATCAGAAAAGATATAGTGTAAAAGAAACCAACTAAATTAAAAAAAAAATATGTTATCATGATAAAGTGATTAAGAGTAAAATAGGCACGAAAGGTTTGCAATCATTTCATCTGTAGAAGTTATTTCTAATTAAAGTAAAAACCATTAGATGTCTGTGGTCATAGGTAATATGAATGAATGCGGTGTGTATTGATTGGTGATGTCAAAGGACATAGTACTAAATAATTGCAAAAATGGTTAACGTCACGACACGGCTGTAGTTGATTGTGATTATGTGTAATGTCAATGAATAGGGTCACTGGGTGAATGATGTGATGTATAATGTCAATGAATAGGGTCACTGGGTGAATGATGTGATGTGTAATGTCAATGAATAGGGTCACTGGGTGAATGATGTGATGTGTAATGTCAATGAATAGGGTCACTGGGTGAATGATGTGATGTGTAATGTCAATGAATACGGTCATTGGGTGAATGATGTGATGTGTAATGTCAATGAATACGGTCACTGGGTGAATGATGTGATGTGTAATGTCAATGAATAGGATCACTGGGTGAATGATGTGATGTGTAATGTCAATGAATAGGGTCACTGGGTGAATGATGTGATGTGTAATGTCAATGAATACGGTCACTGGGTGAATGATGTGATGTGTAATGTCAATGAATACGGTCACTGGGTGAATGATGTGATGTGTAATGTCAATGAATACGGTTACTGGGTGAAAGATGTGATGTGTAATGTCAATGAATACGGTCACTAAGTGAATGATGTGATGTGTAATGTCAATGAATACGGTCACTGGGTGAATGATGTGATGTGTAATGTCAATGAATACGGTCACTGGGTGAATGATGTGATGTGTAATGTCAATGAATAGGATCACTGGGTGAATGATGTGATGTGTAATGTCAATGAATAGGGTCACTGGGTGAATGATGTGATGTGTAATGTCAATGAATACGGTCACTGGGTGAATGATGTGATGTGTAATGTCAATGAATACGGTCACTAAGTGAATGATGTGATGTGTAATGTCAATGAATACGGTCACTGGGTGAATGATGTGATGTGTAATGTCAATGAATACGGTCACTGGGTGAATGATGTGATGTGTAATGTCAAAATACACAGCGATTGATGATCCTGATTATGAGAAGCGAATATTCTATTATTAAATGTCATACTTTAGAGATACGGCACGACCAATTTCATTGAATGTTTAGATTATTATTTTTTTGAATGAACAGCTAAACAGAACAATGACGACGTTCTAAAAGAACCAAAGCTAAAATAAAAGCATAAAACGTGTCTCGCCGTCATTAGTTAGAAACAATAAACAAATAATCCTTCCTGGCCATGTAATTTGATGGGAAAATATGGAATTTATAGATTCGTATATAGCCAGATACTAACTAAATGGTGTGCTGGATTCGGCTATTTTTGGCCGAAAGACATAAATCTTGCGATTTCTTCAAACTTCAACACAATGACGTTTGTGCTCATATCCCAGGCTGATCAGAGAGGGCGTGGCTAAGCAACAATCGTCAGTACGAACGTAAATTAGTTTCGAATAACGAATATATCGCTATCTCGTATCATGTTTTATTCATTCAATATACAAGCTCAATCTATAAATGTTTTGCAATCCCGTGGATGTGCCCCAGAATGCAGTTCGTGCTTACCATTCTGATCAGAAAGGCCTGGGTTAAACGATTTTTATGTTGTTCGTATATGGCTTCTGGTTTCACCCAGCCTCTGAGAATTAGTACCAAATTTATTAATTGTGGGTATTAGAGTAGGATGGCCTGACTTAATACCGACATCACCCATGAAATATGCCACGGGTCATTGGAACCAGGATAACAACACATTCTCCATAAGCCTTTAAGTCAAGGCATTTAGGGATCCCTTTATATAAGTACCTTTCAGTCTAGTCTGCCCTTCTGTCTCGCTCTCGATCTATGTAGCTCTGTCTCATTCTCTCTTATTTCACTGGACGCCTGTCATGGAAGTAGACTTATACTAATCTGATGTGAAGAAATGAATGTGATAAATAAGACTTTGTCTTACATCTGAACTATCTGATTCGGATTGTAAGCTTAAGATCTTGTAAGATTAAGATCTTGTAAGATTAAGATTTGTAAGATTAAGATCTTCATACACGAACTCGACATTTCCTTCATTGTCCACGTCGTTGTAAGCACATTTCCTTTATCCGAGTTTGGGTCGCGCTGATATGGTCAGCAGCCCATATTTGATCGAGACCTCACTTAACCTCCTAGCTGTTTTCTCTGGTACCAGTCTGCATTAAATAAACTGGCAAATTAGGGAGGATCGTTGTTTCTTTATCTACAGTGGTGTTGTCTGTTGGTACAGAATACCACTAGAAGAAGGGGGCCTCGGTTTCCTATTTAGGAAAACCACCCGACTCGGCTACCGACATTCGGACAACCCGTGTTCGATTCCCGCTGCAAGCAGTGTGAATTGTACTCGTGGTTGGAAAAAAAAACCCAAATACCCCCCGTGGTCGACCCAGCCGCTAGCAGAAATGTATACTTAGGTAGTACTCTCGGAAGGTGAGGAATGCCGCCTCGCGTCATGAGTATCGATGTTTGAAGCGACACTATCCAGAAGCCTCCGAACACTTCTGGATAGGCCGCTGAGTACATAATGGTGAAAACTCGCGTGCTAAGACGCCGATTCAAATCTCGTACTTTACCTTTACATATTTACCTTTACCTTTACCTTTATATATTTACCTTTACCTTTACCTTTACATATTTACCTTTACCTTTACCTTTATATATTTACCTTTACCGTTACCCCCAGAAGGATATGGTGGTTGGTTGGTTGCGTTCGCCCGATGACTAAAGTATTCTAGAGTATCGTGGTAGACTAGAATATTCCTCTTCATCATCCGCCCTTACAAGGACGTGTCTGCGTTGTGTTGTGGTTTGCAGTATAACTGTTTTATTTGCGCTTTTTGGCCCAACACATCCGACTTCAGCACGACATTTTTGAGTACCGGGTTGTCTTCCCTCTTCGATCCCCGCACGCTTGGCCAGATTAGACAGGTTAGTCTGTTACTGGAGGCACCGCGTAGAGGTGGGGCCGGGGGTCTGGATGGTTTTGATTCACCGATCCTGGCGCAAGCCATCAGCTGTGGGTCGCTGACAACCTCCAGCTCTGCTGCCGTGAGGCACGCCTTTGCATCCAGAACGAGATATACAAACTCGTGTAGATCTCGCGGCAGTACATCAAGAATAACACCAACTTACACGAATGTCTCTGAAATGGTTATAGGACAGAACTTTACTGACTCATGGAAACAAGTGTACAGTGGATGGATCTGTCTGTCGGATACTTACTTTTGTTGGTGTCAACATTGTTGAAAACACGTTTTATGTTTTGTTTCTGAAGGGAAAAAAAGATATCACTGAAGACAGCAACGCATTCTTGCTAAGTCATGTCAGACGCCATGTAATGACAATACTGCCTGATGATCGTCATATATTCTGTTTATTTGGACACCAGATCAACTAACTGAGATGAAACAAAGATAACGGGTATCCGATTTTATTTTCTGCCCACGAGCCTTCCATATAGTTGGGTGTGACTAACCACAGCCGTCTATAACTGTACTAAGACCTACAGGCTGAGATGGAAATCCCGGAGTCACGAAAAGTTGTGACGCTTCCTCTCTGCTAACTACAGACGACATGCCGTTTTACCCACAGTAGCCCCTTTTCGCAACGCTGAAAACGTCACAAATTTTGGGTGATTCTTCTCAGCTCTCGGGCTTTAATAATATGGTTGGCTGTGGACTAGCCATAGCCATCTATTTATGTACTAAGGCCTGCGGGCAAAAAATAAAACCGCAACTGATTAGCCTAGCAGTTTAGTTCGTGTTTACTACCACATATAATGTTAACATGACGTGCTCTGACGTTGACGCATTTGCACATATTCATATTTAAACGTATTGCAATAATTGCAATGTGCATTAATAGCCTCTGAAACATACAAATAAAAATGTAATTGAAATACATTATCCATGAGCTGCTTTCTCTGAATGATGATATTAACGGCGATGTTTATATCGTTCATATTTATTACAACGGTTAAAATATTTATTAAAATAAATGTTAAAATCTATTTATGTCTTATTGTATATATCCGTATTATTTTTATTATTTTTTTTCAGAATTCTGCTTTTTATTCTTGTGTTTACATTTAGTATTTATTTTATTATATAATATAATATAGTATATTATTTATTATTACATTAGTAGCTAATTGCTTGTGGAGAATTAAGTTGCAATTTCTTGCTTCTGTGTAGCTCTATGTAGCTTTCATTGTAATGTTGAGTCATTAGGCTGCCACTGCCACGTGGCAGTGTTCCCTAGCGTTTGGCTTTTCGAGGCAAGGCGCTGTGCCACTGAGTACGGTTCGATCCTGCTTTGGTCCATATTTTTTTTCTGTTGTTGATTATTTGTCAATTTTTCCGAGTGCTGTAAAAATACCTCTTCCTCTGAATTGATTTACCAGGGTAACACTCTGAAAAAATGATGAGGAATGCCACCTCGCATCGTGAGTTTCGATGCTTGAAGCGATACTATCCAGAAGTCTCCGAACACTTCTAGCTAAGCGGCGGAGCACATATGAGTGAAAACTCGTGTGTTACGACGCCGATTCAAGTCTCGTACTTTACCTTTACCTTTACAATCTTTCTAACTTGTCATTTATGGGACTTTTCTGTAGTATGTGGTCCATAGGCATTTAGCCTTTAAGACACATCAACGCGTGAATCTTGAATAATTCCAAATCTTATTCTCCACCGTTAGACAAGTGATAATGTTTAGTGTTGGTTTCTCAATTCACAAGTTTGCGTTAATTTATCTTGGTCATTCCCCAATCAATCAGGCTGTGAAAATGTGTACCGGACTCGCAGAGGCAGAGGTACATGTAAAAAGGAACGACTTATTGCTGACGGATTGCGTCAAGATCACCGTCATCATCATGTACCATGCCGGTTGAAGTAGGTGACCATGTCCTTCCACAAATCTATGACTCCTGTGCATTGTATCAATACTGTTGTTGACTGTTTACCGTGCCAAGACACCACGATATTTTGTATTTTCTGCCTAAAACTCCGCGATCTCTCTTTCCTTGGATTTTCCCAGTTGTAACCAAGTATTCCAAATTTCCCCTTCTTGTGATGTCCTGAAACAATGTCGATTGTTTCTTTCTTTTTTTTTTCGGAGGTTTTTTTTTATGAACTCTCTTTTAATGTTGGCCTCTGAGAAAATTCACCTTGGTCTTTTTAGTTGTCCCCGGAACTCTCAAGTTTTTTTCTGAGAAATCGCACCTCTGTGACCTCTAATCATTTTTTTCATTTGATTATCTAACGTACACGATTCGTTTCCATAGATCAGAAGTTGCTTTATGTAACACCGTCAAGATAACTGAACCAAAATTGATCGAGATTCCACTCCCTCTAATAAGAGACTGGCCAAACAAATATGGATCAAAGAGGTAAGACAACTAGGGACACAGAAATACTGTGCTGAAGTCGAATGAGTTGGGCCGAAATATACATATCATAGATTGATGTAAACCACATTATGTTTGTAAAAGTCCTTCATTCTACAGTTCATTTTACAAATAATTCTACTCATCACTTTACACGTTTACTTTCAATTGTGCTTATTTTCTTTTTTATTTGTAATTTAACACTTAAATATTACTATTCATATTACTAATGTTACTGTTTCTTTAACTGTTCAGTTGTCATTTTATGGTTAATTTTATTCTTCATCTTACTGTTCATTTTGCTCCATTTTACTCTTCCTTTTTACTCTTCATTTTACTATTCCCTTTACTCTTCATTTTACTCTTAACGTAATCAAGTGTCACGTACATAGACACTATCACAGAAATTCATCATCTGTACGTTCTAGTACCAAGTGCTACAACAGCACTCTTGACCTGAATTAACAGTTATCAGCTGCCCCAGGGTTATCAGCTGCCCCACGCTGATTCGTGGCTCACATGGAAGACAAGATATTCTTCCTCTTCTTTTCTCTTTTCACTGCTACCTAAAAGGTGTCGTAGTTTATATAATTTGTTGTTCTTGAGCTGCTCGAACTGTCTGAATTAGTGATTTTCCTTTGTTGTTACATGTCTTTGTTACTGCATCTATCTATCTTCTTTTGGGTCTTCCTCTTGGTCTTTTTCCATGCATTCTCGAGAAGAACGCCCTTGATGGTGATTGGTAAGGATTAATTCTGACCAGGTGGCCAAACCATTTAAGTTGTTGTTCTATGTATTCTTGGCAGGGTTTAGCACATGTATTGATCTTTCTTAAATGGGATAAGAGGGAAGAAAAGCCGATACTCAAAAAAAAACATTCTGAAGTCGGATATGTTGGGCCAAAAGTGTAAGTGTCACAGTTCTACTGCAAACTACAACTCAACATATATACGCCCATTTAACGTCCTTAGTAGTAGGGGTGGCGGTATACCCGATTCAAAAGTGCACGTGCATGCACCGAAATTGCACCAAAGACAATAGATTTTGCACCGTGCAATGGTGCAAAAAAAAAATCGCTATTTTTTCTAAATTGACTATTTTTTGGGGGGTAATTTTTTTTTTGGGTTTGTCAGTTTGTCGAAACAGTCCACCGCGTCTGAGGGATTAACTCAGGTAAATTGAAAAGATCGTCGAACGGCTCGGTGACGGCTCGGTGGTAATCGGCTTATCGTGTCGTGCGTGCGGGTCGTGATCGGCTCTCGCGGGGTCTGTCGCTCGCTGGTTATGGACACCAGTGGTTCTAAAACTTGTGTGTCAGCGGTTCTAAAACTTGCGCGCTCACGCCGGTTATCTCGGGCGGGGCGTGCGGGTGGGGAAAGGTGGTGCCTTTATTGGTCGAGTGTTATTAGTATCGTTAGCATCATGTGTGAGGTGGGTATTAGGCAACAGGAGGCGACATGTTAAAAAAAATGCTGACAAGCAAGGACGTTGAAGGGGGGTATTGTTAGGAAAAGGTAAATGCGACTATCTCGCATGCGACGAGGGTAGGGGAACGGGGCTGGTCGGCACAGGGTGTGTTATTGTAGTATCGCTAACATCATGTACCAGGTGTCATTATAGCTATTTTTTTAGTGACACATCATCATCATGGGCCACCCTCAACAGCAACATGTACCCTTCATGTCATATCATCATCATGTGCCACCCTCAACAGCAACATGTACCCTTCATGTCCTATCATCATACCACACAAAGTATCAAACCGATTATTAGTGACACATCATCATCATGTGCCACCCTCAACAGCATCATCAACCCTTCATGTCCTATCATCATCATCATCATCATCATCATCATCAAGCCACACAAAGTATCAACCCGCGAAATTCTCTCTCACTCTCTCTCTCTCTTTCACATTCATGGTAAAGCAAAACAAAATTCGTTCTATATTTCACAGCTTTATTATTAATACAACAAATATACAACACATATTTGAAAATATATATATATTACTGTCCGGTTGTTGATAATTTTAAACGTCTGGGTTTCCTCCCTCCTATTTTGGTGGTACTGTTTGTTAAATGTCTATCAAACACGGGTGCATAGGAAGTTTCATTAGTCTTCAAATTACAACCGCCCTCCATTTTGACAAAACCTTGATCAAAGCTGGAATAGGTAATTGGTGACTCTGCTGAAACACCCGCGGCATTCATATTGGCTGCCGGATCTGTCGTCTGATTAACAAGAGCGAGGTTCCCTTGATTAACAAAGGGGGGCGTGTAGTCGATGAGATTCGGGTTAACAAGAGATGGTATGTAGTTCTGGTGGTTAACGAGAGGCGGCGTGTAGTTGATCTGATTAACGAGAGGTGGCGTGTAGTTGATCTGGTTAACGAGAGGTGGCGTGTAGCTGATCTGGTTAACAACAGGCGGTGTGTAGTTGAGGTTAGCATAAGCGGTTAAAATTTCCTCTCGCATCTCAACTAAAGTGATAAATTCCTCTTTCGATAGTGTTATCCCAGTTCTGGTAGGAAACTTCAAAAAACTATCACCGCTATATGTCCTTATATTTATCAATGGTCTGTTACGAAAAAAACACAAACCGAGACTGCCTTAACGCCATCTTTAGACAATGGAACTACAGTCTCATTTCCACGTGACATAAATATGCGCTTATCACTGACATCAAACGAAGTTGGCGTATTCAAGCTACACGACTCCATATTCAAAGAAAACAAACACAACCACCTGGCAACAGACGCTGGTTATGTGTGTGCGTGTACACTGATCGACTGGGGTTTTTTATACCCGTTACGGGCCGAGTTGTTGCCGGCTCTGTGAACTACATCTATCACTTCTTGTAACGTCTGAGGCCTATCATTGAATGGGGTGCCCGGTTCGCTCGGCCACATCAGCCCTGTCATCGACGTAAGCGGTTCGTCTCTCTGGCTGTCCGAATAGGTCTCTTTTAGATGTTTCTCTAGCTCATCCTTGCTGATTTTTAATGTTCCAGATCTTGGCGGTTCAAACAGCTCCTTTGCAAACTTGAACGGGTCTTTGAAGAACGTTTCCCTGGCCCTCTTGGTTGCTTTCCTTTTTCGATACAATCTTTCTGCTCTACCCAGTGCCTTATGTTTGGATTTTCGATGCTGCCATACCTGATGTAGTGCTTCCTTCTCTGCCTTTGCAGCTTTCTAGAATTGTTTCCTGGCCTGGTTTTTCTGCCTTCTAATCTCTTCTATTTGTTTTTGTTTTCTGCTTTTCTGTGGTTTCGTGCATGTCCTTACTTCCTTCGTGCCTAATTCCTTGACACAATAATAATAGACCAATTTGCCTATACTTTCAAGCTTCTGGGACAAGTTCAGCCGTTTATGGTGTTGGTCTATGGCTTTTGCTAGTGACTTGTCTAACTTCTTTATAAAGACAGACGATGACTAAAGTGGACTGAAAACATGGAGAAACTGATAGAACACATCATAGGTGCTACATGAATGTAAGAAGCTGAATGCAACAGCGGTCTATGGGTATCCAAACCTCGATGAGTGGACAACACGAGATGATGATGATGAGATGACTCGATGACGTTTCTTTACAGCAACAATAAAATAGAATGGAGTGAATGTGAGGTTATATCAGACGTGTGTGTATGCGCGTACGTGCATGCATGTCTGTGTGTGCACGTACATGCGTGCGTAATTTAGTGTGTATGACCAGCAAGCTAGCGGGACTGTCAGCGATTACAAACCCCGTAACCTGTTCCACAGGAAAGTAAGGTGGACAGACGTGATGCCGACCACATCGCCCAATTTTAAATACAAAAATGGTGCTCATTGAAAAAAATGGGTACTAAAACACCATATTTCCTAGATTAAAGGCACGTCAAATGAACCCTTCATTTATTTTTGTTTTAAATAGGTCAAGTCTGTAAAAAGACATGAACGCACAAAAGATAACTAGGAATTTACATCTTTTGCTTTTTGACTTAATTATGGGTGCGTATTGGTTATCTCTTCTTGCATCAGTATCGTATTAATTTTTTTGGTTTAGCCTTTTGGTCTGTCCATTGTCACGGATAATTTTTTTTTATATTTTTCTATATCTCCATCTCTCTCTCTCTCTCTCTCTCTCTCTCTCTCTCTCTCTCTATTTATCTTCTTCTTCCTCTTCATTATCTTCCTCTTCTTCTCCTCTGTTTCTTTCTAAATGTTTTAGATAAATCTTGCGGTCTGCTGTTTGATGTGCGACGGGGATAGTTTGACGACTAACTGTGTGTCTATATGTTCGGAATTGGCGTCAACAACGATGGCCTAACATCATCAAGTGCTACGACGATCATCATTTTCAAGAGGACGTGACTTACCGGTATATGGGGATAGGCGGCGGGAACAATTGAAGGCTATACATGAAAGATGTTCCTTGTTGCAGTTTCCTCATATTCCAAGTCGCATGTCTGTGTTAGTCACATCTAGTGACTCGGGCAGATGGTGCTCGTAAACCTGGGAGGGCCGACCATCTAAGGGCAGAATCCCCCTACAGAAAAGACAATCTGCTACCTTGCAGGAAGATTGGAGACAATCAAAGGCTAAGGAAAGCAAACCTGAACAAAATGCTGGCTGAAATTGGATGCACTGGGCCACTGACGCAGAACACAGTGCAACGTTTTAACAGGTATTCAATCAGAGTGGATCTAACAGGCTTAAACTGACAGCTGTCTTCATGTGAGAGTCTGGAGTCTTACTCTGATTGAGTCCTGATTGCAGAGAGAGAGAGAGAGAGAGAGAGAGAGAGAGAGAGAGAGAGAGAGAAATCGTTATTTCATTTTCATTAATTTAATGTCTTATCTCAAGTGGTCTGAATGTCATAATCACCTTCTAAGACCTTATTGGTCTCTGATTACATCCATTTAATAATTAACAGAAAGTGTCTAAGTTATAACTTGTGCCCCCCCCCCCCCCCCCATAAATACAGACTCTGACTCGCTATGGAACCTGGCATTTCCTCAATAATTCTAGCACCAACAAAAATATTGCAACGAAATTTGAACACGAGAACATTTATTGTGTAAGGAAAACAATGTGTCTGTTGTCTGTGGCGCCTAATTTTTTTACGACACAGAGTAGCGCACCCTGCCTGACGCGCCTCTCTGCTGATCGCTGTCATTTAGCTTATGATACCAACACAATGAGACTTTGTTCGTGAGTGTTAGTGTAAAATATGCGTGAGTTCTTACAAGATTGTTGGTTAATATGTCGATATACTCTGCTGATCTCACTCATTTAGCTGAGGATGCCAACACAATGAGACTTTGTTCGTGAGTGTTAGTGTAAAATATGCGTGAGTTCTTACAAGATAGTTGGTTAATATGTTGATATACTCTGCTGATCTCACTCATTTGGCTGAGGATGCCAACACAATACGGTTATTGTACGTGAGTATTAGTATAAAATACGCGTCTTGTTCATACAGGATAGTTGGTTAAAATGTGGATGTACTCTAAATAAGCGTTTTTATTGGTTAAACCATTAAAGAAATGCCGGGTTTCGTAGCGAGTGAGACAATATATTCTCGTCAGCACTTCGACACAGAAAGTGAATAGACAGATAACCAGAAACAAACACTAGAAGCAAGAATGAATCCAAAATGACAAGACAGAAATAAATATTGCAAGAAAGAGCATGCAAGAGAAAGATAGATAGATAGATAGATAGATTAGATAGACAGACAGACAGACAGACAGACAGACAGACAGACAGACAGACAGACAGACAGATAGATAGATAGATAGACTAAGGCAGACAGACAGACAGACAGACAGACAGACAGACAGACAGACAGATAGATAGATAGATAGATAGATAGATAGATAGATAGATAGATAGATAGATAGATAGATAGATAGATAGATAGATAGATAGATAGATAGATAGATAGATAGATAGATAGATAGATAGATAGATAGATAGATAGATAGATAGATAGATAGATAGATTAGACAGACAGACAGACAGACAGACAGACAGACAGACAGACTGACAGACAGATAGATAGATAGACTAAGGCAGACAGACAGACAGACAGACAGACAGACAGACAGACAGATAGATAGATAGATAGATAGGTAGGTAGGTAGGTAGGTAGGCAGGCAGGCAGGCAGGCAGGCAGGCAGGCAGGCAGGCAGGCAGGCAGGTAGGTAGGTAGGTAGGTAGGTAGGTAGGTAGGTAGGTAGGTAGGTAGGTAGATAGATAGATAGATAGATAGATTAGACAGACAGACAGACAGACAGACAGACAGACAGACAGACTGACTGACTGACAGACTAAGACAGACAGACAGACAGACAGACAGACAGACAGACAGATAGACAGATATAGATAGATAGATAGATAGATAGATAGATAGATAGATAGATAGATAGATAGATAGATAGATAGATAGATAGATAGATAGATAGATAGATAGACAGACAGACAGACAGACAGACAGACAGACAGACAGACAGGCAGACAGGCAGACAGGCAGACAGACAGGCAGGCAGGCAGGCAGGCAGGCAGGCAGGCAGGCAGACAGACAGACAGATAGATAGATAGAGAGAAAGAGCGGGAGAACGATTTACAATGAAAAAATAGTTTATCGAGTTCTTAGTGTTTCACGTATAAGTAAACGAAAAGACGTCCCGTCACGCCAAGTGGCGTATAGGGAATATGGTGTTAGTGACCATAAATTTTACAGACCTTCGGCTCATTATTTTTGGGGGTAATGTGGTCGGTATTACGCCCGTGACGCTTTACTTTCCCAGAAAAAAATATCCGGTACCCATTAATGGCTCGGTGAACTGGAAGCCGTCGGTTGGGATCGAACCCTACCTCTTGACCGAACCCTCCCGTTTTCGGTAAATGTTTATGGAGATAAAGTTCTGATTTGTCTGCACAATCTTCTTCTGAAGTGATTGAGTGTGGTTCTGTGTGAGAAGGTCACATTCACTGTTCGATAAAGCCGTTCCACTCATTATTCCTGTGAACAACGCATAGACTGTTTACACCTCTCCAAAAGTTGCAACATTCTAAGCTTCAATAAAGCCAACAAAACAAGTACATTTTACCTGCACTACGACCACATGGAGAAATATTTTCAATTTGTATCATACTGATGATTTGCTTGCTACTGTAGGGGTCTCTTGGTGTATTTGAAAAGAGCTTCATGCAATGTGCAAAAGAAAATGGCAATATTCATTATAACAACATATATTTATATATTTATATATATATATATATATATATATATACTATATATATCATCATCATCATCATCATCATCAAGTACCATGCCTGCTGGCGCAAGTGAGCATGTCTCTCCTCAACTTTCGATCTCGACAGTTATTTATCATTTTTGTTGTTGACCTTCTGCTAAGCCATTCTCTCTAGCTGTGATGTATCTTTTCTCTTTGCTTACATCTTTCTCTTCGTCCCTTAATTTTCCCAGTTATCACAATATATTCCAGCTGTTCCCTTCTCATTGCCACTGTCATATATACATATTTGTAATAATATATATATATATATATATATATATATATATATATATATATATATATGTATATAAATAGCAGTCTTATATATCTTGATATTTAATCTATAATTGTATATATATATAAGACGATGACCGCATATTGTCTACTCCAGCGCTCTTCGGAGTGGCAGTACCGCCACCTTGTGGACAATATCAGCTGCTGTCAGGTGGGCGACAAAAGAATTGTTATCTGTTTAAAATAGATTCCAAATATACAACCTCGTAACAGTTACACTTACTTATGTTAGATTATATATAGTTATTATTATTTTCAAGAGTAGTATTTGAGTATTTGAATTAAGTATCTGGATTATGTATTTTGAACTTGCCAGCTGTATCCAGTATCACCTGTGGACAGAGATGCGACAAAGGCTATGTGCTAGACGGGGCACATGCTGCGGAAAATAATTCACACACACAAAAAAAAAAGTAAAGAGCCCCGTCACGCCAAGTGGCGTGTAGAGAATATAGTGTTAGTGACCATTATTTGTATAGACCTTCGGCAAATGATTTTGGTGCTAATGTGGTCGGTACCACGCCTTTACCGCCTTTCTTTCCCATAAAAAAATCGTATTCGTATAAGGCTGGGTGAATCTGGAAGCTGTCGATCAGGATTGAACTCGACCTCTTGTCCTTTGTAGTCCAGTTTATTAACCATTGAGCTATCGCGGCTCCCAAAATAAAAAAAAAGTATTACACGAAATGGGGAGCCGCGATAACTCAGTGGTTAGTGAACTGGACTACAAAGGGCAAGAGGTAGGGTTCGATCAGAACCGACGGCTTCCGGTTCACTCAGCCTTTAATGGGTACCTGATATTTTTTCTGGGAAAGTAAAACGGCACGGCGTAATACCGACCACATTACCCCAAAAATCATGCGCTGAAGGTCTGTAAAAATTATGGTCACTAACACCATATTCGCTATACGCCACTTGGCGTGACGGGGCTATTTACATTTTTTTTTACTATTACATGAAATGGCCCACTGGGAAGAGACAAAGGGGAAGAGCGAAATATGCTTGGAGAAGGTAGGTGGAAGCAGAGATGCAGACAATTGGGAAGAAATAGCGCGATCTTAAGAGCTTGGCACCACTCTGGACAGTCTGGAATGTTTTTGTTGAAGATCTATGCTCCATAGATAGTTGAAAAGAAGAAGAGAATATGTGATAGCAGAGTAAAATAATAAAATATATAGCTCTGAAGGCACAGTAGAATAGTGGTCTACTGGGAGCAGTACACATGTACTTACTATAACATCATATCCATTATACGCATGCTCGAGGTGTGGTGGGACCGCTTTCTTTCTTTCTTTCTTTCTTGCTTTCTTTTTTTTTATTTCTTTCAAGGATACTACGTGCATATATTGTGACATTAAATATCAAGAAGAACTATTGAAACTTAAATATGATAAAAA
The DNA here is from genome assembly GCA_032433765.1 of Megaustenia siamemsis. Lineage (NCBI taxonomy): Eukaryota > Metazoa > Mollusca > Gastropoda > Stylommatophora > Ariophantidae > Megaustenia > Megaustenia siamemsis. The sequence continues at coordinate 135,500,140 of JAVIAB010000051.1, read as the reverse complement.
GGACAAAGAGATCTTCAATAATTGTGCACTGAAAAAACTGTGGCATAACAGTTGAAAACGATATTTTATTTACACCGTACTTCTATTATCTTAACTTTGCCTATCGTATTATCCTTGCGTCTTCCTATTCATCCCATGCCTCTAAAGTTGACGTCACTACATTTGGTTACAGGTTTTAGCGTTTGCAGTAAGGTGGATATCAGCTCGTTTCTCGGTCCAACGTATCCCACTTCAACAATAATTCCCATTTTATTCGCTTCTAGTACATTTATTGGACAATTAAGTTGTCGTTCGGACATTCATTGTCAGTTTTTTTGCTCTTTTAAAGCCACTTAGAGTATTACACTGAACAAAGCCAAAGACTTCAAATTATATCTCCCCTCGAAGTTAAAATACAAATGAGCAAGGAAAGAGATGATGAAGAGGAAGAAATGATTTGATTCACTAGAATATAAACGTGTCTTGTTCACTCTGTGGTCGGATCTGTCATTTAAAGTCGTGCAGAATAAATACAGAAGGCAACTACTCGACAAAACAGCAGGTGGCAGTGACCACTGAAGACAGAAAAACAATCAAATTCTGCCAGTAACAATAATAAAACAAACCTATTCAGGATTCCATTTGACAAGGGAACAAGTGGAAGATTAAGAAATAAGTTGTAGAAGAATGATAAAGAACCACAGCAAAACGGTTTTATGAAAAGAATTGCAGTAAAATAGTCATATGAAAATAACTGCAGAATAGAAAAACGGCTTTATGAAAAGAATTGCAGATAGTTATATGAAAATTGCAGAATAAACGGCTTTATGAAAAGAATTCAGTAATATAGTTATATGAAAATAACTGCAGAATAGAAAAACGGTTTTATGCAGTAATATAATAGAATTGCAGTAATATAGTTATATGAAAAGGACTGCAGAATAGAAAAACGGCTTTATGAAAAGAATTGCAGTAAAATAGTCATATGAAAATAACTGCAGACAAGAAAAAGGCTTTACGAAAATAAGTGCAGAGAAAGAGCTTTGCAATGGGTAAGCTTGAGAGGTCGGCTAATGACTCAGTCATTTGAAAAACTGAGATCTCTTGTGATGGTCTTATGTGTCAAAGAGCAAAAATATAGTTAGTACATTTATTATTAAATAATGTGCCCAAATAATGTTGCGGCAAAGTAGTGGTTTGTCTAAATAATATTGTATTCTAAATAATATTGTATTCAAATAATGTTTTGTCCAAGTAATGTTGTATTCAAGTATTACTGTGTCCAAATAATGTTTTGTCCAAGTAATGTTGTATTCAAGTATTACTGTGTCCAAATAATGTTTTGTCCAAGTAATGTTGTATTCAAGTATTACTGTGTCCAAATAATGTTTTGTCCAAGTAATGTTGTATTCAAGTATTACTGTGTCCAAATAATGTTTTGTCCAAGTAATGTTGTATTCAAGTATTACTGTGTCCAAATAATGTTTTGTCCAAGTAATGTTGTATTCAAGTATTACTGTGTCCAAATAATGTTTTGTCCAAGTAATGTTGTATTCAAGTATTACTGTGTCCAAATAATGTTTTGTCCAAGTAATGTTGTATTCAAGTATTACTGTGTCCAAATAATGTTTTGTCCAAGTAATGTTGTATTCAAGTATTACTGTGTCCAAATAATGTTTTGTCCAAGTAATGTTGTATTCAAGTATTACTGTGTCCAAATAATGTTTTGTCCAAGTAATGTTGTATTCAAGTATTACTGTGTCCAAATAATGTTTTGTCCAAGTAATGTTGTATTCAAGTATTACTGTGTCCAAATAATGTTTTGTCCAAGTAATGTTGTATTCAAGTATTACTGTGTCCAAATAATGTTTTGTCCAAGTAATGTTGTATTCAAGTATTACTGTGTCCAAATAATGTTTTGTCCAAGTAATGTTGTATTCAAGTATTACTGTGTCCAAATAATGTTTTGTCCAAGTAATGTTGTATTCAAGTATTACTGTGTCCAAATAATAAATGTTTCATAATAAATCATCAGCTTAGCAAATGTGTCTAACCAATATGTTTGAATACTGCATGTAGGGAATTTATATTCATAACAACTCTGTTAGAATAATTTGTCTTACATGACAACATTTTCAGAATTATATGTCTAACGTTACATTTGCAGAATTATATATCTAAGATTACATTTTCATAATAATATGTCTAACATTACCTTCAGAATAATATGTCTAACATTACCTTCAGAATAATATGTCTAACATTACCTTCAGAATAATATGTCTAACATTACCTTCAGAATAATATGTCTAACATTACCTTCAGAATAATATGTCTAACATTACCCTCAGAATAATATGTCTAACATTACCTTCAGAATAATATGTCTAACATTACCCTCAGAATAATATGTCTAACATTACCTTCAGAATAATATGTCTAACATTACCTTCAGAATAATATGTCTAACATTACCTTCAGAATAATATGTCTAACATTACCTTCAGAATAATATGTCTAACATTACCTTCAGAATAATATGTCTAACATTACCTTCAGAATAATATGTCTAACATTACCTTCAGAATAATATGTCTAACATTACCTTCAGAATAATATGTCTAACATTACCTTCAGAATAATATGTCTAACATTACTTGCAGGTCGTGTTCAATCCTGATCGGCGGCTTTCAGGTTCATCCAGCCTTAAATGAGTACCGGATTTTTTCTGGGAAAGTAAAGCGGCAAGGGCGTAATACCGACCACATTACCCCAAAAATCATGTGCCAAGGTCTGTAAAAATTATGGTCAGGGACACCATATTCCCTATACGTCACTTGGCGTGACGGGGGTACTTTACTTTTTTTTTAACCTTCAGAATAATATGTACAACATTACCTTCAGAATAATATGTTTAACATTACCTTCAGAATAATATGTTTAACATTACCTTCAGAATAATATGCTTAACATTACCTTCAGAATAATATGTTTAACATCATCAAGTACCGGGCCTAGTGGCGTAGGTGATCATGTCTCTACACAACATTCGATCTCGGCAGTTATTTATCATTTCTGTTGTTGACCTTCTGCCAAGCCATTCTCTTAAGCTGTCTGTTATTTTTTCTCTTTGCTTCCCTCTATCTCTTCGTCCCTCAATTTTTTCCATTTGTTACAATATATTCAAGTTGTTCTCTTCTCATTACATGGCCAAAAAATGATGATTGTCTCTTCCTAACATTGGAAATTAGCTCTCTATATGTTTAACATTATCTTCATAATAATATGTTTAACATTACCACCAGAATAATATGTTTAACATTACCTTCAGAATAACATATCTAAGTAACTGACGCCCACAGCTTGTGGAGCAGCATCATAATTAGTCATCGTCCACCAGTTTAAGGACATTAAGTGGGTGTAGATGTCAATCTCTACATACCTGGTAGCCTGTCATAACAGACAGTTATGAGTCGCTGACCACTTTCAACTCCTGTGCTGGTAAAATCTCTCAATTTTGTTTGGTTCAAGGACATTCTTTACTTGTGTTCCAAGTTTGGCCCACATTGTTAAGTTAATCCCCACAGCCTTTTTCGTCATTATATCTTTGGTGTGTTTCTTTTTCCCCTTATCTTCCCTAGAACTCTTTAACCTTACCTTCCCTTCCCTAGTTCTCTTTAGCATTCCCTTCCCTAGTTGTCTTTAACATTCTCTTCCCTAGTTCTCTTTCACCTTCCTTCCCTAGTTCTCTTTCACCTTCCTTCCCTAGTTATCTTTAACCTTCCCTTCCCTAGTTCTCTTTAGCATTCCCTTCCCTAGTTGTCTTTAACATTCTCTTCCCTAGTTCTCTTTCACCTTCCTTCCCTAGTTCTCTTTCACCTTCCTTCCCTAGTTATCTTTAACCTTCCCTTCCCTAGTTCTCTTTCACCTTCCCTTCCCTAGTTCTTGTTAACCTTCCCTTCTCTAGTTCTCTTTAAACATCCCTTCCCTAGTTCTCTTTCACCTTCCTTTCCTAGTTCTCTTTCACCTTCCCTTCCCTAGTTCTCTTTCACTTTCCCTCCCTAGTTCTCTTTCACCTCCTCTGTCCTAGTTCTCTTTCGCCTTCCCTTCCCTGGTTCTCTTTCATCTTCCCTTCCCTAGTTATCTTTAACATTCCCTTCCCTAGTTCACTTTAACATTCCCTTCCATAGTTCTCTTTCACTTTCCCTCCCTAGTTCTCTTTCACCTCCTCTGTCTTAGTTCTCTTTCGCCTTCCCTTCCCTGGTTCTCTTTCATCTTCCCTTCCCTAGTTATCTTTAACATTCCCTTCCCTAGTTCACTTTAACATTCCCTTCCATAGTTCTCTTTCATCTTCCCTTCCCTAGTTATCTTTAACATTCCCTTCCCTAGTTCACTTTAACATTCCCTTCCCTAGTTCTCTTTCACCTTCCCTTCCCTAGTTCTTGTTAACCTTCCCTTCTCTAGTTCTCTTTAAACATCCCTTCCCTAGTTCTCTTTCACCTTCCTTTCCTAGTTCTCTTTCACCTTCCCTTCCCTAGTTCTCTTTCACTTTCCCTCCCTAGTTCTCTTTCACCTCCTCTGTCCTAGTTCTCTTTCGCCTTCCCTTCCCTGGTTCTCTTTCATCTTCCCTTCCCTAGTTATCTTTAACATTCCCTTCCCTAGTGCACTTTAACATTCCCTTCCATAGTTCTCTTTCACTTTCCCTCTCTAGTTCTCTTTCACCTCCTCTGTCCTAGTTCTCTTTCGCCTTCCCTTCCCTGGTTCTCTTTCATCTTCCCTTCCCTAGTTATCTTTAACATTCCCTTCCCTAGTTCACTTTAACATTCCCTTCCATAGTTCTCTTTCACCTTCCTTCCCTAGTTCTCTTTAACCTTCCCTTCCATAGTTCTCTTTCACCTTCCTTCCCTAGTTCTCTTTAACCTTCCCTTCCATAGTTCTCTTTCACCTTCCCTTCCCTAGTTCTCTTTCATCTTCCCTTCCCTAGTTATCTTTAACATTCCCTTCCCTAGTTCACTTTAACATTCCCTTCCATAGTTCTCTTTCACCTTCCTTCCCTAGTTCTTTTTAACCTTCCCTTCCATAGTTCTCTTTCACCTTCCCTTCCCTAGTTCTCTTTCATCTTCCCTTCCCTAGTTCTCTTTCACCTTCCCTTCCCTAGTTCTCTTTCATCTTCCCTTCCCTAGTTCTCTTTAACATTCCCTTCCCTAGTTTCTTTAACATTCCCTTCCCTAGTTCTCTTTAACATTCCCTTCCCTAGTTCACTTTAACATTCCCTTCCATAGTTCTCTTTCACCTTCCGTTCCTAGTTCTCTTTAACCTTCCCTTCCATAGTTATCTTTCGCCTTTTTTCCCTAGTTCTCTTTCACCTTCCGTCCCTAGTTCTCTTTAACCTTTCCTTCCATAGTTCTCTTTCGCCTTCTTTCCCTAGTTCTCTTTAACCTTCCCTTCCATAGTTCTCTTTCGCCTTCTTTCCCTAATTCTCTTTCACCTTTCGTCCCTAGTTGTCTTTAACCTTCCCTTCCCTAGTTCTCTTTAACCTTCCGTCCCTAGTTCTCTTTCACCTTCCGTCCCTAGTTCTCTTTCACCTTCCGTCCCTAGTTCTCTTTCGCCTTCTTCCCCTAGTTCTCTTTCACCTTCCGTCCCTAGTTCTCTTTCACCTTCCGTCCCTAGTTCTCTTTCACCTTCCGTCCCTACTTCTCTTTCACCTGCCGTCCCTAGTTCTCTTTCGCCTTCTTTCCATAGTTCTCTTTCACCTTCCGTCCCTAGTTCTCTTTCACCTTCTTTCCATAGTTCTCTTTCACCTTTCGTCCCTAGTTCTCTTTCACCTTCCGTCCCTAGTTCTCTTTCACCTTCCATCCCTAGTTCTCTTTCGCCTTCTTTCCCTAGTTCTCTTTCACCTTCCGTCCCTAGTTCTCTTTCGCCTTCTTTCCATAGTTCTCTTTCACCTTCCGTCCCTAGTTCTCTTTCACCTTCCGTCCCTAGTTCTCTTTCGCCTTCTTTCCATAGTTCTCTTTCACCTTCCGTCCCTAGTTCTCTTGCGCCTTCTTTCCATAGTTCTCTTTCACCTTCCGTCCCTAGTTCTCTTTCGCCTTCTTTCCCTAGTTCTCTTTCACCTTCCGTCCCTAGTTCTCTTTCACCTTCCGTCCCTAGTTCTCTTTCACCTTCCGTCCCTAGTTCTCTTTCACCTTCCGTCCCTAGTTCTCTTTAACCTTCCCTTCCATAGTTCTCTTTCGCCTTCTTTCCCTAGTTCTCTTTCACCTTCCCTTCCATAGTTCTTTTAAAACTTCCCTTCCATAGTTCTCTTTCACCTTCCTTCCCTAGTTCTCTTTCACCTTCCCTTCCCTAGTTCTCTTTCACCTTCTTTTCCTAGTCCTCTTTCACCTTCCCTTCCCTAGTTCTCTTTCACCTTCCCGTCCCTAGTTCTCTTTAACCTTCCCTAGTTCTCTTTCACCTTCCTTCCCCAGTTCTCTTTCACCTTCCTTCCCTAGATCTCTTTAACCTTTCCTTCTCTAGTTCTCTTTCATCTTCCTTCCCATGGTTCTCTTTTACTTTCCCTTCTCTGTTTCTCTTTCAACATTGATCAGAGTGACAAGAGCAGCAGGAATCGGCTCCCTCAATGAAATAGAGTTGCTTGCACAGAACAGAGACAAATGACGAGATTAGATAAAAGATTTACAAGAATTGAAAACTGCTAGAATAACAATTTAGATAAGGGAAATCGTATCTGGGTCTATGCCCTATGGGCCGGCTACAGCTCGAAAGGTCAATAGATAGATAGATACATTTCTCTATCGCCTTCTTTGGCCTAGTTATCTTTCCCCTTCTCTTTCCTACTTCTCTTTCACCGTTCATTCTCTTTCAGGTCTCTAACACAGATTACAATATAAACCCAAATATGAGGTCTCATCGGATTGCAAGGCCCTAAGCTGTAGCTTATTTAGTTTAGCCTAGGGATAAATCCGGCCCGGCATTCTTTGTATACATTCCCCCTTCGTTGCCCGTGTTGATCATTTCTTGATTATTGGTCTTGCTAGATTTTAATATTATCATGCATCTTTTTTTCAGATTGTATGAAACAATGCTAGTCTTGGTGCTACATTTTCTATCTATTTCTGGCGTTCCATCAACATCATCATTATGTAACATGCCTGCTGGCGTAGGTGATCATGCCTCTTCACAACTTTCGACCTCGGTAGCAGTTTATCATTTCTGTTGTTGGCATTCTGCCAAGCCATTCTCTTAACTTAAGCCTGGTATCTTTTCTCTTTGCTTCCCTCTATCTCTTCGTCCCTCAATTTCAGGGTTGTGTGCTATCACCAGATTTGTTTAATATGTATAGTGAGATTATTTAAGATCCATAAGGGGCATATCTGGAATAACAATCGGAGTTCATAATATAACTAATCTAAGGTATGCGGATGATACAGTTTTAATCGCTAAGAGTGAAAATGAGTTACAAGAAAAAATAAAGGACTCAGCCTTAATAGCAAAAAGGCAGAAGTAATGGTAACAACAAAGAAAAAGACATCACCTCAGCGCAAAATAAAGACAAGTGGAACACTATTAAAACAGGTAAATGAATTTAAATATCTGGGAACAATGTTAACCTCAGATGGTAGGTGTACAAAAGAGGTGAGATGCAGAATGGCTCAGGCAAAAGCAGCTTTCCCAAAAATGAGGAAGATACTATGCAATCCATTTTTGACAATAGAAACAAGAAAAAGAGTTCTTAAATGTTATGTAGAGCCAATCTTAACATATGGATGTGAATCATGGACAATAGGACAACAGACATGAAAATCACTGGAGTCTGTAGAAATGTGGTTTTACAGAAGAATGTTAAGAATACCATGGACAGCTAAGAAGAGTAATGAAAACATTCTGAAAGAGGCCAATGCAAAAAGAGAGCTAATTTCCAATATTATGAAGAAACAATCATCATTTTTTTGCCACGTTATGAGAAAAGAACAGCTGAAATATATTGTAACAACTGGGAAAATTGAGGGACGAAGTGATAGAGGGAAGCAAAGAGAAAAAATACCAGACAGCTTAAGAGAATTGCTTGGCAGAATGTCAACAATAGAAATAATAAATAACTGCCGAGATCGAAAGTTGTGAAGAGTCATGATCACCTACGCCAGCAGACCCTGTACTTGATGATGAAGATGATGATTGTCAAATATGGATTGCACAGTATCTTCCTCATTTTTCGGAAAGCTGCTTTTGCCTGAGCCGTTCTGCATCTCACCTCTGTTGTGCATCTACCATTTCACCTTTGTTGTGCATCTACCATCTCACCTCTGTTGTGCATCTAACATCTCACCTCTGTTGTGCATCTACCATCTCACCTCTGTTGTGCGTCTACCATCTCACCTCTGTTGTGCATCTACCATCTCACCTCTGTTGTGCATCTACCATCTCACCTCTGTTGTGCATCTACCATCTCACCTCTCTTGTGCATGTACCATCTCACCTCTGTTGTGCATCTACCATCTCACCTCTGTTGTGCATCTACCATCTGAGGTTAACAATGTTGACGTTCCACGCAAGTACGTAATTATTTATTTCTCTTTGCACCTGCAGGACGTTCAAATGTTGTTTAAAATACCAAGAGCTGCCCTGCCTTTGATTATCCTTTTCTTGATATCCTCGCCATTTCACGCCCACCTGGTGATGTTTATTTTGCCAGATTAGTGATGTATTTATTTACTGTTAGTTTCAGAGACTGTTTTGTAGGATTGTTTACATTTCATCTCATGGCTTTTATTTCTTTGAAGTTTATGTTTAGCAACGCGCTGACTGTATTGCAGGCTGTGTATGCTTTATATATATTCTTTTTTTTATGTCGGTAGGAATTAATAGGGAACTCTTTATACAGAGCTTTGCAGCAGGAGGTAAACTGTCCATCAGAAGATGCACCCCCCCCCTCGTTGGGTAAGTGATTCAGCCCTTCAGTGTCTTGACACCTGGATCATGACTCCCAGACGTTGGCCTCCTGCTGCATTGAACATTGAAGGCTGACACTATAATTGGCATGTACTAATTAAACTTATTCTATGCAGCACTTGTGATCGACTCTACTGTCCATACCTGGCCGTGCTGTCTAAACTTTAATCTGGCAAATTGATATCCTCCTCGTGGTGGCGGCTGTCTAAAATGGTTTGTACTCTGCGTGACTGTCTTATATACTCGTAGGGAGAGAACAATATATTAGCACAACATTATCTTAACAATCTTAGGCTTCTATTGAAACATTAACAATCGAATTCGTCTACAAAATTTTGCTTTGTCTCATTATCCAGTCGTTAATTCTAAGAAAAAATGGCCAGGAAACATTAAATGCGGTTTTTTTCCCCTTTAAATTGGTAACTTGTGAGACACCTTTGAACCAATGTTGCATGAAAGGTGAACGTAAATCACCAACATAATAAATGTAAATTGTTGGATTAAAGGGCAAGCACAAAACTAAAAGTGCATAAACCACAGGAGTAAACCTTAAGTAGCACTTGATGCCAATTGGCGGCATTTGTTGCAATATGCACATGTAAACAATTATACAATTAATTTACACTGAAATATTTCAGCCCTAAAAATAGAGTACAGGCAAGAGGAAAAGAAGAAGACCCAGAGAGACACTGAGAAGAACATTGATGAGAGAGGCAAGAGCAGCAGGAATCAGCTCCCTCATTGAGATAGAAATGCTTGCTCAGAACAGGGACAAATGGCGAGATTTGATAAAATATCTTTAAAAGAATTGAAAACTACTAGAACAAAAATTCAGATAAGAGAGGGAGTATTTTGGTCTACGCCCTGTGGGCCGGCTACGGCTCGAAAGGTCAATAGATAGAAAAATAGAGTAAGATACTTAGAAAGGATATCTGATTCTGAGTAACAGAAAACATACAATAAATCGTCCATAACATCGAAATGGCACTAATAAAAATAGATGAATAGACAGACAGACAGATAGACAACAGGCAGATGACAGGCAGACAGATAGACAACAGATATGCAGACAGATAACAGACAGACATATAGAGAAAAAGGGAGCCGCGATAGGTCAGTGGTTAGGTGAACGGGACTACAAAGGACAAGGTTGAACCCAACCGACGGCTTCCGGGTTCACCCTACCTAAATGGGTATCGGATTTTTTTCTGGGAAAGAAAAGCGGCACGGGCGTAATACCGACAGCATTACCCCAAAAATCATGTGCCGAAGGTCTGTAAAATTTATGGTCACTAACACCATATTCTCTATACGCCACTTGGCGTGACGGGGGTACTTTATATATATATACATTGTACATGTATATATATATATATATATATATATATATATATATATATATATATATATAGATGAGAACAGATAGACGGGTAAGAGACAGACATATATACATATAGACAGGTAGGTAAATAGGTAGGTAGGTATTCAAGTAGATAAGTATGTAGGCAGGCTTAGGTAGGTAAGAAGGTAGGTGGGTTGGTAGGTAGGTAGGTAGGTAGGTAGGTAGGTAGGTAAGTAGGCAGTTAGGTAGGTAGGTAGGTAGGTAGGTAGTAGGTAGGTAGGTAGGTAGGTAGGTAGGTAGGTAGGTAGGTAGGTAGGTAGGTAGGTAGGTAGGTAGGTAGGTAGGTGGGTAGTATATAATAGAATGAAAACGATGACGAGAACACACTAAAAAGAAAGTGTGTGGAGATAACAGATGGTGAGGAACGAGAGAGAATAATTGGGTTCGAGAAAACTACCTCACGTAGCGTTAATAAGTAAACTAACGATTTGGTGCTCTTAACGATAATCTCAGCTTGTGAACCGCCTGCAGATACCATCATTTATTGAATTGCAACATTGAAGAATTGAGACATATGCTGACTCTGCCAACCGGCTACGATCACACAACCATGAATTGCATTATCTAATGTCACCTCCATGCTTGTGAAACGTGACCTAACGAATCTCAATAAAAAATTTAATCTGCTACCCTCATTCGTGCAACACGACTCCTAGACTGACTTGCATGTTACTCTGCACGTCAACGATTGCTGTGAACATTTTATAGAACTCGGAACTAGTTAAATAGTTTTAAGTCAAAACGGCTCTTGTTTGAATCGATCACCCACTCTCTCTATGCACATGCTCTCTATTCAAACTGTATTAAATTAAAGCTGGATTTTTCGTTCATTACCGGTGTAAAGGAAGTTTTATGTCTGTAAAAATGTTCCTTGACATTCGTGCTTAAAAAATGTTGTGTTCTCTGTGCTGCGGTTACACCGTAGCGCGATATAAGCACCTTTCGACCCAGCGCAATTGATTTTACCAGACATCTTCCTGACATAATGAAGATGTCAGCCAGCACAACTAATCTACAACAATTTGCTACAGCTAAAATGTGTAGAGAAGCAATTCATTCTAAGGTTATGTTTTGCAATTTTTTGTTGTGTTATGTTTTGTTATGTTAGGACAGTCCCCACTGCACACTGGACACATCCATAGGTGCTCCGATCTTCTTCCCAAAATGTTCATCAGCACTCAGTATCTAATCGTGCCATTTCGGTGTTGGTTGACAGTTCCTTTCATTCATTCTGAACATCGTTCTATTCAGGCAATGCCAACCTTTACCATTAGTTCTCGCGGTCTAGAAAGCGATGCATTTTTACTTCTTTTAAAGTTTTCATTCTACTATTCTTTCTTTTGCTGTTATTGATATCTGCCATGTCTTTTTGATCTGATTATTGAACCAACCTTCTCGAAATACTTTTAACGTCAGAGGAGAACTCTGACCCATGTTCACGAACTCCGTGGCACGGCATGATATCCGGAAAGGAGCGGATACGTTACTGGTCGAACTTCATTGCATGAAACCTAACTTAAGCGTAACATTATCTAATGAGTTGTGCCGTTGCATGGTGTCAGATTGACAAAGCCATAGAAAAGATCGTTAGAGCTAGCTCATGCCAATTCACATGATACAGATTGTTAAATGGGCAATACTAACTTATATACATTGAATACGTTGATAAGGGATTACAAGACCATTGATTGGTTTCTGCCTCTCTGTTTAACTGCCTGCCTGCCTATTGGTTTCTGCCTCTCTGTTTAACTGCCTTCTATTGGTTTCTGCCTGTCTATTGGTTTCTGCCTCTCTGTTTAACTGCCTGCCTGCCTATTGGTTACTGCCTGTCTATTGGTTTCTGCCTCTCTGTTTAACTGCCTGCCTGCCTATTGGTTACTGCCTGTCTATTGGTTTCTGCCTCTCTGTTTAACTGCCTGCCTGCCTATTGGTTTCTGCCTCTCTGTTTAACTGCCTGCCTATTGGTTTCTGCCCGTGTATTGGTTTCTGCCTCTCTGTTTAAATGCCTGCCTGCCTATTGGTTTCTGCCTCTCTGTTTAACTGCCTGCCTGCCTATTGGTTTCTGCCTCTCTGTTTAACTGCCTGCCTGCCTATTGGTTTCTGCCTCTCTGTTTAACTGCCTGCCTATTGGTTTCTGCCCGTGTATTGGTTTCTGCCTCTCTGTTTAACTGCCTGCCTGCCTATTGGTTTCTGTCTCTCTGTTTAACTGCCTGCCTGCCTATTGGTTTCTGCCTCTCTGTTTAACTGCCTGCCTATTGGTTTCTGCCCGTGTATTGGTTTCTGCCTCTCTGTTTAACTGCCTGCCTGCCTATTGGTTTCTGTCTCTCTGTTTAACTGCCTGCCTGCCTATTGGTTTCTGCCTCTCTGTTTAACTGCCTGCCTGTCTATTGGTTTCTGCCTCTCTGTTTAACTGCCTGCCTGCCTATTGGTTTCTGCCTCTCTGTTTAACTGCCTGCCTGCCTATTGGTTTCTGCCTCTCTGTTTAACTGCCTGCCTGCCTATTGGTTTCTGCCTGTCTATTGGTTTCTGCCTGTCTATTGTTTTCTGCCTGTCTATTGGTTTCTGCCTGTCTATTGGTTTCTGCCTGTCTATTGGTTTCTGCCTCTCTGTTTAACTGAATGCCTGCCTATTGGTTTATGCCTCTCTGTTTAACTGCCTGCCTGCCTATTGGTTTCTGCCTCTCTGTTTAACTGAATGCCTGCCTATTGGTTTCTGCCTCTCTGTTTAACTGCCTGCCTGCCTATTGGTTTCTGCCTTACTGTTTAACTGCCTGCCTGCCTATTGGTTTCTGCCTCTCTGTTTAACTGCATGCCTATTGGTTTCTGCCTCTCTGTTTAACTGCCTGCCTGCCTATTGGTTTCTGCCTCTCTGTTTAACTGCCTGCCTATTGGTTTCTACCCGTGTATTGGTTTCTGCCTCTCTGTTTAACTGCCTGCCTGCCTATTGGTTTCTGCCTCTCTGTTTAACTGCCTGCCTATTGGTTTCTGTCCGTGTATTGGTTTCTGCCTCTCTGTTTAACTGCCTGCCTGCCTATTGGTTTCTGTCTCTCTATTTAACTGCCTGCCTATTGGTTTCTGCCTGTCTATTGGTTTCTGCCTGTCTATTGGTTTCTGCCTCTCTATTTAACTGCCTGTCTATTGGTTTCTGCCTGTCTATTGGTTTCTGCCTGCCTATTGGTTTCTGCCTGCCTATTGGTTTCTGCCTGTCTATTGGTTTCTGCCTGCCTATTGGTTTCTGCCTGCCTATTGGTTTCTGCCTGTCTATTGGTTTCTGCCTGTCTATTGGTTTCTGCCTGTCTATTGGTTTCTGCCTCTCTATTTAACTGCCTGTCTATTGGTTTCTGCCTGTCTTTTGGTTTCTGCCTCTCCATTTAACTGCCTGTCTATTGGTTTCTGCCTGTCTATTGGTTTCTGCCTCTCTATTTAACTGCCTGTCTATTGGTTTCTGCCTGCCTATTGGTTTCTGCCTGTCTATTGGTTTCTGCCTGTCTATTGGTTTCTGCCTCTCTATTTAACTGCCTGTCTATTGGTTTCTGCCTGTCTATTGGTTTCTGCCTGTCTATTGGTTTCTGCCTCTCTATTTAACTGCCTGTCTATTGGTTTCTGCCTGTCTATTGGTTTCTGCCTGTCTATTGGTTTCTGCCTGTCTATTGGTTTCTGCCTCTCTATTTAACTGCCTGTCTATTGGTTTCTGCCTGCCTATTGGTTTCTGCCTGTCTATTGGTTTCTGCCTGTCTATTGGTTTCTGCCTGTCTATTGGTTTCTGCCTGTCTATTGGTTTCTGCCTGTCTATTGGTTTCTGCCTGTCTATTGGTTTCTGCCTGCCTATTGGTTTCTGCATGTCTATTGGTTTCTGCCTGTCTATTGATTTTTGCGCCTCTCTGTTTAACTGCCTACCTGTCTATTGGTATCCGCCTCTATGCTTAACTGCCTGCTTGTCTATTAATTTCTGCCTCTGTTTATCTACCTGCCTGTCTATTAATTTCTGCCTCTCTGTTTAACTGCCTGCTTGTCTATTGGTTTCTGCCTGTCTATTGATTTCCGCCTCTCTGTTTAACTGCAGGCAGTTAATCCGAACGGTCTATTGTTCCTCGCCGCATTCAGCATTAACTCAAAGGTATAGAGATTACATAAAATTTCAGACAAAAATAAGAATAAAATAAATTTCCACGGAAGACGAATCATGCCAAAGAAAACGCCAAACGCAGGAAAGAAGACAAAATTAACTACTTAAGGTGTTCAAAAGACTTCAGAAGAAAGACCCAGAACAGAGCAATTCAAGATGCCTCCAAAGCCGTCAACTAAGGGGGGAACTCGCAACTTACGATATCGACATAGACGAGAAGCACAAGAAAGGCACATAGATGGCTAATGTCAGCGGTCCAGACGCCTCCAAAATTAGTTTCCAAGATGACGAGCATCCTCATAGGCCCTGCTGGGGTTATGCCCAACGGAATAAACACCTTGTACCGCTTCAGTGACACAAGGAAGTGGTTCTTTACGCTAAAACCTGACGCATATGAACAGAAATACCAGGAGTTCGGAGACAAAACGATCAAGCTAACAGAACCAAACGTCACAATCGTGATAAGCCATCAAGAGAAAGAGCAGTCAAGAGGATGCATCCACTGGATGCCGCCAACGTTGAAACACAAACAAGTGCAGGATATTGTATACGAAATGATCGGGGATAAGGAGGCCCAAGTGAAACAAAATACTTACCAAGCAGACAAGTGGACTTTCTGGTACAAACCAACTCCAGATGTGAAGATGCCATACTATATCAGAATAAGACTGAAATGGAAAATTACCGAAACTATCAAGGTCTTCGTTACCCTGCCAGGCAGAAGAACACGATGTTCTCACTGTGGACTCGACACACACTGGGAAAACCGGTGCCCCAAGAAGCCAGGCCTGAGATTGCAGACGACAGTCGAGGAACCAGTCATTATAAAACCAGTGCAGACCAACGATCTCAAAACAACAACAGCAGAAGCATCAGTCAACGACACATTTTCACCAGTGAAAATGAGAAGAAACGCAGCTCCAAACAAAAGAAGATAGAACAAAAAACGAACGAACACACGCAGCAACAGGTGTCCAGAACAAAAGCCCAGACGCCCACATCAAAAGATTCAGAAGATGAACCTAGAAGCAAAAAATCCACAGAAACGAAGAATTACAACACAAAACCCACACACGAACCTCCACAGAATGAAGAACAGCGATGGACAAACACAACCTACCATACGGGGTGGGACGGCTTAGATGTCGATGTCGAACATATCCAGCCAGCCTACTTCAGCGACTCCGAGCACCACCTAGAGTATCAATGATACCTTCATGCCCTTCTCAGGGCAAAACAAAGACGGAAATTGTTCTCAAATGTTTTAAACAATAACAATTTTGAATAAAATCCTGTACTAAAGTTTTACTTCTACTACAACAACTACTACTGCTACTAACTACTACTAACTACTACCTCTACTACTACTACAAAAAAAAATTAAAAAAAATAGTAGACTAGGGCAGAGAACCTGCCTCAAGGCAGGATGTAGGAATCGTGAGTTAGTTAGATTACACAGTTCGCTCGGAGATTTTGAGACATACACTATTGGACTTAGAAAGGATAATAGTTTTGAGAGGTAAAATTGTCGTAACTTGAGTATAGAAATGAGTAAGTTCCTCTGGATTGTTAGAGTTACTATAATGAGTTAATCATCATTACATGAGATTTCTTGGAGATTCTACAACTCACGTACATACAAAAGAAGAGAAGAGCTTATATAATTGGAACAATATGATTTCTCTCTCTCTCTCTCTATCTCTCTCTCTCTCTCTCTCTCTCTCTCTCTCTCTCTCTCTGCAATCAAGACTCAATCAGAGTTGGATTCCAGACTCTCTCATGAAGTCAGCTGTCTGTTTAAGCAAATCGATTGCCCCATATAGTTTTTCTTCCAGGGAGGTGGGCGTGGACCACATTGCTCTTCTCAGGTCTGTGTACTGGGGGCAATCCTGTAGAACATGTTTTGTAGTCATATTGTCCAGTGTACAGTGGCATAGACTGGTTGTACCTATTTTGAATTTGGTGAACATGTGATTTCTCATTCTATTGTGACCAGTGCGTAGGCGAAGTATGATGACTTGATCCCTCCTTGATAGTTGGTGGTATCTGTCACTCTCGTTATGTTAGGAGGGTCTTATAGTCTGTTGTTTGCTGTGTGATGGTGATGGTCTAATCACCAACTAATTACTACATTAAGCTTGGGCAGATGGTGCTCGTAAGCCTGGGAGGGCCGACCATCTAAGAGCAGAATCCCCCTACAGAAAAGACAATCTGCTGCCTTGCAGGCAGATTGGGGACAATCAAAGGCTAAGGAAAGCAAACCTGAATAAAATGCTGGCTGAAATCGGATGCACTGGGCCACTGGCGCAGAACACAGTGCAACGTTTTAACAAGTAATCAATCAGACTGAATCTAACAGACTCTAATTATGATAGAAATTACCGCCTACCGGAAAGGCTTCAAGGAACAATATGATTTCAAGCTAACCACTATAGATTGCCAAAGAACTTTATTACGATCACGGAAGTTACTTGTTATAAACACCGCCGACTGGCTCTACGAAGTAACGTTAAGATTAATAATAGAACTTTGTTGATTGTACCAGAAACATGTTGCCAAACCATGTGGATATTAATAATAAAGACATATTTTTTACTACGATTATGAGTTATGTGTGTCCATCTACCAAATGAACGTACTAATGACAAGATAAACAAATAATGGATGCTCAACAACAAGAACTGCAACAAAGGAACGATATGACTTACCGCCAAACTGGCTTTTGTAGACTTTTCTAGAGCTGAAAGTAGTTAATCGTTAATAAATGGGACAGAAGAAATGAAACGTAACACCCGTCAAGGTGTTATTTGGGTACTCTATATATGCACCTGCAAGACAGTAAAATTTATACAGGAAACGACATTGCAGATATAGACAATACTTCAGGCGAACGAAAGATAGATAGACCCGTCAAGGTGTTCAGAAAGATGCACTGCTAGGAGATGTGGGCAGATGTACTCAGAATGTTTCATATTTGAGTAAGAAAATGACATCAACAATCAATGGATGCTTCTTTTCTTGGCGTTCACTAGTTGAGTGGGTGTGCATGCGTTATGTCGCTAGTTTGCGGAAAGCGGCGATATATGCGCCTTCCGACCCGATACATCCGTTTTCTGCATGGGCAAAATTTTATGTGGGTTTTACTGAGTAATTTTTCCTGGGCAGTGGCCATTGTTGGCCTATACTTTAAAATTGTTAACTGTCAAAGGTAATTTGACGTGTGCGAGCGGGAAATAGAAAGATATATAAACAGAGAGGCAAAAACCAATAGATAGGTAGAGAGATAAACAGAGAGGTGGAAACCAATAGATAGGTAGAGATATAAACAGAGAGGCAGAAACCAATAGATAGGTAGAGATATAAACAGAGAGGCAGAAACCAATAGATAGGTAGAGAGATAAACAGAGAGGTGGAAACCAATAGATAGGTAGAGAGATAAACAGATAGGTGGAAACCAATAGATAGGTAGAGATATAAACAGAGAGGCAGAAACCAATACATAGGTAGAGATATAAACAGAGAGGCAGAAACCAATAGATAGGTAGAGACATAAACAGAGAGGTGGAAACCAATAGATAGGTAGAGGTATAAACAGAGAGGTGGAAACCAATAGATAGGTAGAGATATAAACAGAGAGGCAGAAACCAATAGATAGGTAGAGAGATAAACAGAGATGTGGAACCAATAGACAGGCAGAGAGATAAACAGAGAGGTGGAAACCAACAGACAGGCAGGCAGATAAACAGAGGCAGAAACCAATAGATAGGTAGTGAGATAAACCGAGAGGTGGAAACCAATAGACAGCAGAGATATAAACAGAGAGGCAGAAACCAATAGATAGGTAGAGAGATAAACCGAGAGGTGGAAACCAATAGACAGGCAGAGAGATAAACAGAGAGGTGGAAACCAACAGACAGGCAGGCAGATAAACAGAGGCAGAAACCAATAGACAGGCAGGCAGATAAACAGAGGCAGAAACCAATAGACAGGCAGGCAGATTAATAAAGGCAGAAACTAATAGACAGGCAGAGAGATAAACAGAGAGGTGGAAACCAACAGACAGGCAGGCAGATAAACAGAGGCAGAAACCAATAGACAGGCAGGCAGATAAACAGAGGCAGAAACCAATAGACAGGCAGGCAGATTAATAAAGGCAGAAACTAATAGACAGGCAGAGAGATAAATAGAGAGGTGGAAACCAATAGACAGGCAGAGAGATAAATAGAGAGGTGGAAACCAATAGACAGGCAGGCAGATAAACAGAGGCAGAAACCAAAAGACAGGCAGTCAGATAAACAGAGGCAGAAACCAATAGACAGGCAGGCAGATAAACAGAGGCAGAAACCAATAGACAAGCAGAAAACAATAGACAGGCATGCAGATAAACTGAGGCAGAAACCAATAGATAGGCAGGCGGCCAAACAGAGAGGCAGTTAAAAAGAGATGCAGGAACCAATAGACAGACAGAAAACAATTGATATGCAGGCAGTTAAACAGACAGGCAGAAACCAATAGACAGGCAGGCAGTTAAACAGAGAGCAATAGAAAGACAGACATAAAACGAGAGGTCGTGACCAGTAGACGTGCAGACAATTAAATAGAGACCATACACAGACATAGAGATAAACATAAAGCTGTAGACAGACATGCAGATAAACAGAAAGCTATAGACAGACATGCACATAAAAAGAAAGCAATAGACAGGCATCATCCATTTCTTTTAGTTAGTATTAGTTGTATTGCTTTAAAACATGTGATAGAGCATATCTTCTTTTCCTTGTCTGTGTTGTCACTGTTTTCTGAAGCAGGCCGCATGTAGGCCGAAACGTCAAATATTTTGCTTTGTCTCTTTTTTTGTGTTGTAAAGCTGTCACCATACTTTGAAGGAGTAATTGTTACACCCAATTATTTGTTCTCCAATAGACAGACATGCAGGTAAACAAAGAGCAACAGACAGACAATTAAACAGAGAACATGAAACAGGCAGACAGTTAAACAGAGAACAGGAAACAGGCAGATAGTTAAACAGAGAACAGGAAACAGGCAGACAGATAAGCAGTCGACAGAGAGCATTAGACAGGAGGACAGATAAGTAAACAGATATATAAGCAGACAGGGAGACCTATAAACTAACAGGCAGACAGATAATTGGACAAGCAGATCACTCCTGCCACCCCCATGGTTTACATTAAAAATAGGTTAGACCCAAGACGCTGTGCAGAACATACATGATGAAAATTGTCACCGATTCAGTGCTGGCTATTTTGATAAAAATAAGTAAACCAGAGGTGATCAAGATCCTACCCCAGCTCCCAATGACAACTTTGGAAGCAAAGTAACTAATCTGGTAAAGTGAGTAGATCCAAGAAAGAAGGCAAAGACAGTACAACTAAAAGGATAACATTAGATATGTTGGGGTGATAGGCGTAGATATTATAGTTTGTTGTAAACAACGACGCAGGACAGCTTACAGTCATTTAACGTCCTTGCAAGCGCGGCACGAAAGATAAGTAGTTTTTGGGGTGAAGATAAACCGACAACGATGTACTGGAACTAAGGTCGAGAACTCTGCCTATTTACAAGATAGTCAACCAATGTATTGAGTAACAAAGGGAGACAATCCCCTCCGCCTCCCACCACTAAGTGTCTTTGACAGGAACACTAATTATGGACCAAAGAGACACACGGAGGTCACTTCTTGATGTTAGTTTGGGTATAGACTTAATAACCTGTAACTCCGATCTCTTTCGAAATTTAGAAAGTATTTTGTTCAAATAATATTATGTTACATTTTATCACTATCTTAATGGCGTACAGTAAAGCACTCTTTTATTTGATTTGACATTTGTTAAATTAAGTTTAATTAGGAGCATCAACCGCAATGAAATGTGAAATTGTTGATCTTAATAAGCATCTGACAAAGTCAGGTCAAGTCAAAGAATGAAGCTGAAGCCCAGAAAACGATTCCGGGTTTAATTAAAGGGCAAAACCAGTCTTACAGTAATTTGATACGTTTTTTTTTCCACTTTATTAAATACGCAATTATTTTCGGTGAGCGCCATGTCTTTAAAATATCTAATCGAATAGAAAATATCTGACAGAGAACATAGATCTACACTAGTCTAACATCTTACAGAGAACATATATCTACACTAGTCTAACATTTGACAGAGAACATAGATCTACACTAGTCTAACATCTGACGGAGAACAAAGATCTACACAAGTCTAACATCTGACAGAGAACAAAGATCTACACAAGTCTAACATCTGACAGAGAACAAAGATCTACATAAGTCCAACATCTGACAGAGAACAAAGATCTACACAAGTCTAACATCTGACAGAGAACAAAGATCTACATAAGTCTAACATCTGACAGAGAACAAAGATCTACACTAGTCTAACATCTGACAGAGAACAAAGATCTACACTAGTCTAACATCTGACAGAGAACAAAGATCTACACTAGTCTAACATCTGACAGAGAACAAAGATCTACATAAGTCTAAAATCTGACAGAGAACATAAATCTACACTAGTCTAACCTCTGACAGAGAATGTGATTTCTCATTTTATTGTGGCCAGTGCGTAGGCGAAGTATGATGACTTGATCCCTCCTTGATAGTTGGTGGTATCCGTCACTCTCGTTTTGCTTTGGGTGTTCTCGTTTCCATTTTTCATGGAACTGACCTTTGAGAATGGATTTGGCTTCATCATAACTGACCGGATGGTTCTCTTGTGGCAATCTCCCTCTTTAGCTAATTTGTCTGCGCGTTCGTTTCCGTGTATATTACAGTGTGATGGTATCCACTGAATGACTACTCTCTGGAAGTTATTACATAGTTGGTCCAGGTTTGTTTTCAAGTCATCTAGTTCATTGTTCTTGGGGCTTTTTAGAGCTGATAGTACTGACAGTGCATCAGTCAGAATTATCAATTTATTGTGCATGTTATTTTTTTGTTGAGTAGCCAGTGTTGCAACATCTCTGATGGCCTCAATTTCTGCTTTAAAGTTGATTGAGAATTTTCCAGTAGCTATTGACTTGGTAATCTCGTCCTGATTATTCAGCGTCAAGAACACACCTCCCCCTCCATTTCTGGTGGTATTTGTAGCAGAGCCATCTGTGTATATGTGGGACCAAGAGTCCTGTGGATAGGTATAGTGTATGTGTTTTTTTCTGCTACGTGTTTTCTTTCTGTGTCTGATTGGGTGCCTTTTTTCATGATTCCTGTTATATTTTCCTTAAGTTCTGGTATTTATGCTTTCAATGAGGAGACATATCAGATGGGCCCAAGGGTTTCGATATTGTTTGGGAAAGTACTGGGTCTCCAGTAGTTAGTTCATTGGCAATTGCAGCGAAGTTTCTCCTCTTTAGTCGTACAATTCCGGAACCAGTTATTCTTTGGTGCATGGGGTGGCTAAAGAGCCTTCTATATTCATCCGCTTGTTGCAATACTTTAGTGACCTGTCTGTCATCTAAACCTGTTACTGTTTCTAGAGTCTTGATATGTGTAGATTTCATAGCACCAGTGATTATACAGACTGCTTGGTTCTGTGTTCTGTTAATTTTGCTAAGGTGTGATTTGGAAGCCATAGCCCAGCCTGTGACTCCATACTCTAGAACTGGTCTGACTCTTCCTACGTATAGTCTTTTCAAAATGTTACTGTCTGCCCCCCAGTCCGTTCATGCCAATCTCTTCATAATATCTGTTCGTTTTCTGACTTTTTTCCTTGCTCTGTCTATCTGATTTTTCCTAGTCATTCTGCGATTCATGATGACGCCAAGATATGTTGGGTTTTGGTCAATAGGGAGTGTATGGTCGTTTATCTTCAAGTTTGCAGAGAGTGTGTTTCTTGATAGGCTGAAAATTGTATATGTAGTTTTTTTTTCGTTGATTGGTGAGATCCAGGTGTTCGTCCATTTTTCAAGTTCACCTAGGGCATCTTGCATCCTGGGTCCAGCCACCGACATACTTTCCTCGCGAGCCCATAACGCCAGATCATCTGCGTACAATTGCTGAGTGTATTCTGGGTGGAATGTCCATTACGATGTCATTTATGAAAATTATAAAGCGTGTTGGGGACAAGACTCCGCCTTGTGGGACACCTTGTTCGATAGAGACCTTGTTACTTAGTTGACCTTGAACTTGTACTCTGGCCGTTCTATCCTGAAGGTATTGAGAGACCCAATTGAATAAACGACCCTGGATGCCAAGTCTAAAAAGCTTGTTCTTTAAATCCTCTCGCCAAACCCTTTCAAAAGCCTTCTCCATGTCGACCCACACTGCCAGTGTGTGTTTATTTTCTTGTAGAGCATCCTCTATTTCCGGTGCAATGTAGGTCTTCAGTTGATCTGTGCTGACGGAAGCCACTTTGTTGTGGTACGATTTGTTGTTTTGTCTCCAAATGCCACATAAGTCTTCTGTTAACCAGCCTTTCCATGAGTTTACGCAGGCAGCTCAGTAGGCTAATTGGTCTATAGCTACTTGGGTCTATTGGGTTTTTTTCCACGCTTGAGAATGGGCACCATAATAGCTTCTTTCCATATTGCCGGCACATGACCTCTTTTCCAGCTAGCATTTATTATCCTTAGAAGCTGGCTTTTGGCTTTCTGTCCCAGATTTAGGAGCATTTTGTTGGAGATTCCATCTTTACCAGGGGAACTGTTGAGCTTCAATCCTTTGATGGCAACATCTAATTCAGTTGGGGTAAAGATGGTCGTCTGATGCTCTTCTGGTGCTAAAGGCATGTGTTTTGCTTCTTGGTTTTCCCGTCTTGCAGCTTTCTGTTTGTCTATTGGTACATGATTCAAATATTAAAGAAAAGGTATTATGTGAGGAAGGGTCTTGGTCGTCCTATCTCTCAAATACTTTAACTTAGTGCTGTCCAGTCTATAATGTCACATCTCTCAAATACTTTAGCTTAGTGCTGCCCAGTCTATAAATGTCATATCTCTCAAATACTTTAGCTTAGTGCTGTCCAGTCTATAGATGTCACATCTCATAGAACAGTACAAAAAGGGTGGTTATATGGTTAATCCGTTCACTACTGATCTGAAGGCTTCTCTGTTTATTTCCCAGATTACGTGAACTTGTTCGTACCAAAACGGCTTCGGTGTGCACTCACAGCCTGGCTTGTATATCGTGATAGGCCTACTCACAATGCAGTTAGCACGATGTCACCGTATAAAGTTCAGCTTTGCTAGCAATAGATGTCCTCTCAAGGATGACAAAATCCTACTCACAACCTCCACGCTCGCAATACTGAACCTAGATAGGTGACTCCATGCTAGTAGGGCTGGGAGCAATCCTATCTCAAAAGATGGTTGTGAATGCAGCCAACCCCTGAAAAGTGTGCTAGAGTTTTTTTTTCCATGGAAAGTACGGCGGCCTGGCGTAATACAAACCAAATCATAGAGAGGACGGAGACAGATAATAATACATGAATATTATTATAGAGGGAAACTTCCGAGGCGATAATAAGCTAATTAATTCAGAGGAAGAGGTATGTTTACAGCACTCGGAAAAAAAGACAAATAATCAACAACAGAAAGAAAACAAAGAACAATATATGGACTGAAGCAGGATCGAACCCGTACTCAGTGGCACAACGCCTTGCCACGAATGCCGAACGCTAGGGAACACTGCCACTCAGCTAACTCTAAAATTAGCTATCGTGGACAATGTCTTTCACGCAGGTGTTCTCATGACTATAGCATAAGGCTGCGATCACAGCTCGGAAATACATTGTGTATCTGTATTTTTCATATTCATGATAGCTAATTATTTAGTTAGCTGAGTGGCAGTGTCCTAGCTGTTCGTGGTAAGGTGCTGTGCCACTGAGTACGGGTTCGATCCTGCTTCGGCCCATATATTGTTCTCTGTTTTTGTTTCTGTTGTTGATTATTTGTCATTTTTTCCGAGTGTTGTAAACATACCTCTTCCTCTGAATTGATTCATAGAGAGGTCGTTGAAAGAAAATATAGGCACTGACACTAAAATCTCCAGTAGGACAAAAGAACGTTCACGGGAATACTTATAATAAATCATCACGATACGTGCGTTTATATATGGCACGACTAGCCTAGTTAGTGAACTTAATTCCTTACCTTTTAATTAATACAAAAATATTAAATAACTCTGTCTGTTTTGCTTTTGTCAATCAAATGTCCCGTTTTATCTGAGCGAAATATGGTCAGCATATCTGTTAACCATTGTTTACTTATACCAGAACATTTCTACATTTAACCTATCCTCCAACATGTAGCACGTCTCTCTCTCTCTCTCTCTCTCTCTCTCTCTCTCTCTCGTATCACCATCTCATCTCTTATCCATCTGCCCACTTCTCCTTGACTTAACCAGTCCCAATCATCCTAGATTAGGCAGCATTTATCTGTGCCTCATCGATTGTTATCGCTGTCCTCATTCTCTGACGAAGGCCGCATGTAGGCCGAAACGTTAGTATTTTGTTGTGTTCCCTTACTAGCTCCACATCTGCTAACCATTTTATGTTTTCCACATACTCATCTTTGTCAATAACTCTCCCACCCCCCCCCCCCCCCCCCCGAACCTCAACAACACACGTTTTCTCCTTTATCCTATGTAAAGCTATTACTCATGTTAGCACAACTTCAGAAGACTGAGCTAAAATTGTTTCATTGTTTATTTGACATTCAGGTTGAAGAAGGTTGTCTTTACCTAGGCACCTGAAATAACGTCATCATGCTCATTATCTGTAGGTAAAATGCGCACGGTTGTGTTTTGTTTCGTATGATTTCATCTGCGATTTTCTTACACTGCACCACCTGATCATCAATTTTGACTAATTTTGTAACTAAAAATAGTAAACACTTTTTGCTTATGTTAAACACACAATGACGTAAGCACAACGAGGTGTAAAGATATTGTGAAATCAAACGCTGTAAATTATTTTGCTACTCTACTCTGAATATGCCAACCTAAATAGACTTTCTACAAAGTGATATAATGCGGCGATTATACTGAATACACTTTTGTGATTATTTGGAAATGGACAAATCTATACAATACTGGCAGTGTTTTAGGCTTACTGATAGTAGTAACTGATAGCTCAATCTCTGTTCTGTTTGGTCACGGAACGTAACAACTTTTTGAAGACTGACAATATGCGTCTTTTGTTGTTTATTCAGTCGTCCACTCGATGTTTTATTGTGGGTAGTTAGAAACGTTGTAGGCTATTGTCACAACTTATAAATGGATGCATCTGATTTTATTTCCATTCATGTGGTCATGAAATGTTACATGTTACTTATTTTAACAACCATCAGTTAAAAAACCTGCGGAATATGTCTTGTATCATTCGATCAATTCGCTCATTGGGACCTAACAAGCACATTAAGCAGAAATTAAAGCTCCCACAGCGAGGATATTGTAGTTCAAGTTGATCTTGTGTACTTTTTTTTAAACCATACCTGACCCTTCTCAACTATTTGTGTAGATTTTCTGTGTCGTCACTCCCCACCCACACATTAAAAACCGTATTGTATCTCATCATCATCATCATCAAGTACCGGGCCTGCTGGCGTAGGTGATCATGCCTCTCCACAACTTTCGATCTCGGCAGCTATTTATCATTTCTATTGTTGACATTCTGCCAAGCCATTCTCTTAAGCTGTCTGTTATTTTTTCTCTTTGCTTCCCTCTATCTTTTTGTCCCTCAATTTTTCCAGTTGTTACAATATATTCCAGTTGTTCTCTTCTCATTGCATGGCCAAAGAATGATGATTGTTCCTTCTTAATATTGTATTGTATCTAGTAGACTAGTTAATTGAAATATGTACATGTTCAATCTGACTGGGTTTCCTCTCCCTCATAAACGTTGACGCATGTTTTTGTAATCTCATAGTGCATGATTTCATTTAACCTCAACTCTATCCAAACTGCTATTTTTGTAATCTCTGTAAGCTTTCTATTTCGTGTAGAATTTTTGAGTAGTTTGTATACAAAGAGTTAACATGTACTTAATAACCCGCCTCAAAAATAATCGTTATAATATATATATATATATATATATATATATATAATAGATAAAAAAAATAAATAAAAACTACCGGAATTAATTGCTGAAAAAGCAGAACATATCCCCCACCCCAGTCAAAACAATAGTTTTAAAAAGTACAGTAAAAAAAAAAATGATCCGGCGTCAAAACACAAGCAGTAAACTTGCTCTGGATAGGGCGAAATGTTCGGCTGTGCAGGTATTAAGTTGGCCTCTTATTTCCAGGCAGGAGCCAAATAGTTATTTTTAGAAACCCCCCTGCCAATAAAATGGAATGACCCGGCCCGTAGTGACGTCAGCAGGCCTGTATGTAGACAAGGAGAAGAGTAGGGAGATCAGTCTTTCCTGAGTTTAACTCCGGCAAACAAGTCTCCTGCTGCTTCACGATTTGTTATTAAGATGTTAGTCCTGACACTCTAGTCTGTATTATATTCCGAGCTTATAACTTGGACAAAATTCGGCGCTGTTAAATTTTGTGAAAGTTTATTTCGATGAATCGAGAACGCGTCAGCTGTTCCATAATGGAAGACGGGAGTCAAGACAAGTCGAGGAAACGGCAACCTAAAATCGTGATTATTGGTGGTGGAATAGCAGGTTTGGCAGCAGGAAAATATTTGGAACTTGAGGGATTTAAAGATTTTGTTGTTCTTGAAGCTTCAGATCGAATCGGCGGAAGAATTTGGAGCGTTCCTGTCGGTAAGTCAGTGGTCGTCTTAAGCACACAAAAAATAACACTAACAACACTGACGGACGGCAGTGAGTGTGAACATATTTTGTCAAATTAATAATATTTATAATAAGTATTAAGCAACTACTTTTGTAGCAAAGTGATTAATGAATAATCAATGTTGTCTAATAATTGTAATAACATGTACTATTATGCGTAATGAATACTTTTAGATTAGCAGACAAGTCAAGTGATGGAGTTTTGTTCATTCCCCCCCGGCCCGACCTGTTCAAACTTCACACCCTTGCCCATGGTGATCATGTGGGGAGAACGTGTTAGATAACTTTCTAAAAACAAATTCACTCAACAATAATCGATGACGGGCACGCATATGTGATGTGTTGTAAACATGGTAGGGGAGAGTAGATAAAGAAATATACGTTGTTTTCTAATAATCCTTGCTTGAATGACGCAGATGTGAGAATGAATGCAAGTAGGTTAGGTCAGGCCCTGATTCTGCTCCTGCCTGGGGAAGAAGGTCTGGCCTGGTCCGGTACAGGCGTCCTTAAATGAAAACAGTTAAACTGTCAGCAGTATAATAATGCTGGATTGTTTGGGTATTTTGCCAAAAAACTAAGCCTACATCCATGCAATTGGAGGGAATTTGTTGAAGAGTTATTTTAAAACTCAAACTGGACAGAGATTTGTAAATGAGAGATTAAATAGTTATAATATGACCCTCTCTCACCTGTTCTACAAAATGAAATGTTATTGTCAGAGGTCATTACTTCCAAGTTTCTTGACCTAGTACAGAGCCATGAAGGTAACCATGGTAACTTGACATTGCCATCTGTTGGTCACAGAAAGTGACAACAAACTAAGACTGCCTATTTTATACTCATTATTTTGCTATGGAACATATTTAAAATGACACCCTGTAACCTTACTGTTACTAGTGTAGTGTAAGTGTTACACTTTAACTTTACTGTTATTAGTGTAAATGTTACACTTTAACTTTACTGTTACTAGTGTAAGTGTTACACTTCTTTAACTTTACTGTTACTAGTGTAGTGTTACACTTTAACTTTACTGTCACTAGTGTAGTGTTACACTTTAACTTTACTGTCACTAGTGTAGTAGTGTAGTGTTACACTTTAACTTTACTGTTACTAGCGTAGTGTTACACTTTAACTTTACTGTCACTAGTGTAGTGTTACACTGTAACTTTACTGTTACTAGTGTAGTGTTACACTTTAACTTTACTGTCACTAGTGTAGTGTTACACTTTAACTTTACTGTCACTAGTGTAGTAGTGTAGTGTTACACTTTAACTTTACTGTTACTAGCGTAGTGTTTACTCTTTAACTTTACTGTTACTAGTGTAGTGTTACACTGTAACTTTACTGTTACTAGTGTAGTGTTACACTTTAACTTTACTGTCACTAGTGTAGTGTTACACTTTAACTTTACTGTCACTAGTGTAGTGTTACACTTTAACTTTACTGTCACTAGTGTAGTGTTACACTTTAACTTTACTGTCACTAGTGTAGTAGTGTAGTGTTACACTTTAACTTTACTGTTACTAGCGTAGTGTTACACTTTAACTTTACTGTCACTAGTGTAGTGTTTACTCTTTAACTTTACTGTTACTAGTGTAGTGTTACACTGTAACTTTACTGTCACTAGTGTAGTGTTACACTTTAACTTTACTGTCACTAGTGTAGTGTTACACTTTAACTTTACTGTCACTAGTGTAGTGTTACACTTTAACTTTACTGTTACTAGTGTAGTGTTACACTTTAACTTTACTGTCACTAGTGTAATGTTACACTTTAACTTTACTGTTACTAGTGTAGTGTTACACTTTAACTTTACTGTCACTAGTGTAGTGTTACACTTTAACTTTACTGTTACTAGTGTAGTGTTACACTTTAACTTTACTGTTACTAGTGTAGTGTTACACTTTAACTTTACTGTTACTAGTGTAGTGTTACACTTTAACTTTACTGTTACTAGTGTAGTTTTACAGTTTACCACTTTAACTTCACCCACTCTTGTCTTATCACAATTTATGATCGTCACCTACACTTTAATACTTTACATTTTATTTGATCAACTCAGAAAATTATTTTCAATTTTCTAAAACTAAAATAGTAAAAACTCAGTAACTTAGGAGAACAGAACACTTTTATGGAATTGGTTGCTCACTCTATCAAAGAACAAATGTTTATTGTGATTGTTTTCTCTTTCTATCAAAGAACAAATGTTTATTGTGATTGTTTTCTCTTTCTATCAAAGAACAAATGTTTATTGTAATTGTTTTCTCTTTCTATCAAAGAACAAATGTTTATTGTAATTGTTTTCTCTTTCTATCAAAGAACAAATGTTTATTGTTATTGTACCCTCTATCAACAAAGAATGCAAATACATGCTTATCATTGAAGTTATTATATTTCATAGAACAAATTTGTATGGTTCACTTATCAAAGAATATATCTTTTCTTCACTCTGTTGTAGAAAATGTTTGTTATTCATCTATCAAAGAATATATCTTTTCTTCACTCTATCATAGAACATGTTTGCTATCCATCTATCAAAGAATATATTTTCTTCACTCTATCATAGAACTTGTTTGCTATCCATCTATCAAGAATATATCTTTTCTTCACTCTATCATAGAACATGTTTGCTATCCATCTATCAAAGAATATATCTTTTCTTCACTCTATCATAGAACATGTTTGCTATCCATCTATCAAAGAATATATCTTTTCTTCACTCTATCATAGAACATGTTTGCTATCCATCTATCAAAGAATATATCTTTTCTTCACTCTATCATAGAACATGTTTGCTATTCATCTATCAAAGAATATATCTTTTCTTCACTCTATCATAGAACATGTTTGCTATCCATCTATCAAAGAATATATCTTTTCTTCACTCTATCATAGAACATGTTTGCTATCCATCTATCAAAGAATATATCTTTTCTTCACTCTATCATAGAACATGTTTGCTATCCATCTATCAAAGAATATATCTGTTGTTCACGCTATCAAAGAACAATTTGTTTATTGCTCACTAATGATAGGAAACTTTGTACCGAGCTTCACAACAATCTGATTATCAGAAAGTGCCCCGTCAAGCAAGTGTTCCAGCCCTTTAAAGAAATAAGGAATTAATGTTTATTTTTCCCTCGATCAAACACATGTTTATTGCTCACTCTGTTATCAAAGAACACATGTTTATTGCTCACTCTGTTATCAAAGAACACATGTTTATTGCTCACTCTGTTATCAAAAGAACACATGTTTATTGCTCACTCTGTTATCAAAGAACACATGTTTATTGCTCACTCTGTTATCAAAGAACACATGTTTATTATTAACTCTGTTATCAAAGAACACATGTTTATTATTAACTCTGTAAAGAACACATTTTTGTTGTTTACTCTACCAAGAATATCCGTTTCTTACCCGCAGTGTCACAGAAACTTTTTTATTACTCATTTCAGTTGTGGGAAAACATGTTACTGTTTCAATTAATGTGGTATCTAATCTTAAACCTTGCTTTTATTAAAAAAAGAAATGCCTGATCTGATCTGATTGAATGATTTAAATTAATAACTTTTGTTGGTGGTAAAATGGGAAAAAATCTGTCATGCTGAGATTGTAAACACATTACATTGTATAATATTAATTGTTACTATAAATAAAATTAGCTTAATGTATTCAAACTCCCTTGTTGTAAGCTGGTTAGTTTGCCCTAAGCTGGTTAGTTTGCCCTAACCAGCAGTTTAACATTTGCTGTTGGTGTTCAAGATGGGTTGTAATTTATGACAATGTTGTCAACAGACTTCATCTTTTATGAATTATGTTCCATCTGTTTAAACAAAACTAACTTTTACAGCTTACATTAAATGTTAATATGGAAAGCTAACCAGTTCTTATATAATCTTATGATTATATAATTTTGAATATATTATGAATAATATATGAATAAACAAATGAATAGGAATGGCAAAAAGTAATTTTAATGCCATGAAAAATATCATCATCATCATCAAGCACCCGGGCCTGCTGGCGTAAGTGATCATGTCTCTCCACAACTTTCGATCTCGACAGCTATTTATCATTTTGGTTGTTGATCTTCTGCCAAGCCATTCTCTTAAGCTGTCTGTTATTTTTTCTCTTTGCTTCCCTGAAAAATATACTAACATGAAAAATATACTATCATCAAAACAAACATGAAAAATATACAAACATCAAAATAAATAACACCAGGGCCAAAACTAAGAATAGCAAAATGTTATATCTTCTCAACATTCCTGTATGGTGCAGAAACATGGATATTAGATAAGAAAACAGAACACAAAATTGAAGTCTTTGAAATGTGGATTTATAGAAGAATAGGTAGAATTGGATGGAAAGAAAAAAAAACGATGAAGTCTTAAAACAACTAAAAATGAAAAGAGAACCATTAAATAAAATTCAAACAAGACAAATGTAATTTTTGGGGCATGTTAAAAGACACAGCAGCCTACTAAAATTAATCTTGTAAGGGAAAATACAAAATAAAAGAGGCAGAGGCAGACCAAGACTAACGTGGGCTAGTAACATCAAAGGACAAGTCAGTCTATGACAACCTGCACCATCAGAGCAAGAGACAGAGCAGAATGGCGCTCCATGGTAGCCAACATTCGATGTGGATATGGCACTCAATGATGATGAATCAGTTCTTGTCACTGAAATACGTTACAGATTTCTGTCCTATAGTTTTCTTTGTGTGTTAGATTTTTTTTTTCCCATTTGCGGTGAATATCTTTCTATCTTTTGCATAAAGTTTTTGTTTTTCTTTTTATCAGGTACAGTCATTTCTATCCTTGTGTTAAGTTTATTTGTTTTTGCAGTAACTAATATCATAGATTTGGCTTATAATTTAAAAGTTAATGTGTTCTGGACTATAAAATGTGTAGAAGACTTTCCATGCTCTAGTATCAAAGTAAAATGAGGGTGCAGCTTTATGTAGTGTTTAATTTAATACAAAGTGATAATATTTATACATACTTTTATATAATGAAAACAAAACAAAGTTGAAAAATAGCCCACACACTGGGTATAGTTGATACAGACCTTAAGAAATAAAGAAGTATAAATAAATTCACAAACTGTATTTTGTGAATCAGCAGCAGAAACAGTTAAATAATAAGATATTCTTAGCTCTTTCCATAAGATATTCTTAAGTCTTTCCATACATTTTGACGTACCATGCCAATTTGGGTCATGTACATTTAGCTGCACAGTGCGTCACTCTCAATTTGATAAGTGTAAACTGTCATCAAACCATATGTTTTTCCTAGCTCTTGTATCATCTTGGTATTGGTGAAATCTAATTCCTTGTTCAATTATCTAAAAATTCTGATATAATATGTTAAGTGTTAGATCAATATAAACATGTAGATTGATATTTAAAACCATGACAAATTTTGTCTCTGAAATCTCTGCCACAGGATTCATAAAAACTTTCCATACTAAAGAGTTAATGTGGATATAATAAATTTAAAAGAAACTCTGGATTTATTTCGTTTGTCCTTCAAATATAAAGCTATATTAGTATATCATTGCTCATTACATGTAATAATCTTATCAGGTGAATTGAATAACTGTCTCAGTGGCCCCACATCGTAGGTTACAACTTACAAGTACTTTCTTATTTTGTGTCTCTTCTACAAGGGCCAGGTTTATACTTGGTGAGGCCCTAAGTTGGCTAAGCTAAATGAAACTGAGGTCCCCTGTTAAAAAAAATGTCAGAACGTCTCTATCATAATATATAATATAAATAAATTTGAGGCCCCCTTGGATTGTGAGGCCTTAAGCTGCAGCTGTGGGCTTAAATCTGGCCCTGCTTCTACATTTAAAAAAAATATACTCATTTTGCTTGGTATCTTTTTATTTTTTCACACAGTTTTTTTTTGTCCCTCATTTCAGTGTCCTGAAATAATTCCATGTTTCACCTTGTCAGAACACCTTTAGATAGTTTATCAAATGTAAATGTGTATAATTGATAAGTTATTATTTGTGTAGAAAAAAACAACAACAACAAAGACAACTGTCTCAAACAGTGCAGAAGGATTAAAAGAGACATTTGAGTGTGTTTAATAAAAAGCACAGTGAAGAGCAAAACCTCTGTCTAGAAAACAGAAATGTAAGATAATGTCCTTTGACCAAATAAAAAGCCAAGGCAAAATCATCATCAAAAGTGAAGAACTTGGAATTGTAACAAACTATGAATACCTGGGATCTGTAGTAACTAACAATGGAGACTGGCAGAAAGAGATGAGAAAGAAGATTAGCAATAGCAACACAAAATTAAATGCCATGAATAATATGTGACACAACACCAGCAAGGCAGTAAAATTAAAATTACTGAGGACATGTATCTTCCCAATAGCAACATATGGTTGTGAATCATGGAGAATCTCACAAACAGCAAGAAGAAAATCGATTCATTGAAATCAAAATGCTACAGAAAAATTCTTTAGATAACTTGGATAATGAAAAGAACAATGAAAACATGCTAAAAGATTTAAACCAAAAAACTGGCTAATAAACACTATGGCTACATCAAAAGATATAGTGGACTGGAAGGAGCAATATTGGAGGCATGATTTCTGGGCAACGCATCAGGGGCAGACCAAGAAGAAGATGGTTTCAAGACATCAATGAGACTTTGAAGATGACAACACAGGGGGGGGGGAGAGATCAGAGATTCTTTAAGATTAATTAATGTTAATGCAATGTTCTACAAAGAACATGCGGCCTGATGATGATGAAAAAAGAGAAAAGAGAGAACTAGTTTATTACTATCAGAGTTGAGTTAATCTTTGTTATGTTACTTGTATACTTATTATTGTTGTTTGTCTTCACTTGAACTATTCACAAACCCATATGACCAAATTTTAACCCTACCCATTAAGGTAGGAATATTTCTTCAAAGTTTTATTAGTGTCGAGTACAAAAGGAAAATTATTACTAACTGTTAAGTTTTGTCTGTCAGGAATTATTTTTGGTTTGTATATCATCCATTTTTGTAGACAGTGGCTGATTCATAATACATTTCTCTTTATTGCTTTTTTTCTTAATAATTACTAAAGTTGAAGCTGATATTTTATGACACTAAAACACTCATTTTTAAAAATTACAGTATGTAATTAATTATTGTAAAATTTTGTTTTACTTTCAGATAATAATGGACACAAAGCAGAAATGGGAGCTAACTGGATACATGGAATAAAGCATAATCCAATCTACAAACTGGCTGATGAAAACAACCTTCTGACAGAAAGGGAACTTCATCTAAACAGCAAAAATATATATGTGACTGAGAATGGTGAAACCATTCATGAAGGAACAGTCAGGAAAGTAGACTTTGCTTATGGCACAATGTTATCATCATGTGAGGATTATTTTCTATCACACATCCCCATAGATGTAAATGATAGCCTAGGGGGTGAACTGGACCGTATGATAGAAGAGAATTAACAAATACGGCTGGTGAGGAGCGACATATGCTGGAATTAGTGTATCATCAGCGTCGCCTGCTAGAGTGCTGTATAAGTGGTTGTGACAGTTTGTATGATGTGTCTCTTTCTCAGTTTGGATCATACAAAGAACTTCCAGGTCGTCACCTTGTGATTCCCCGAGGCTTCAGTGCTATTTTGGACATTGTAAGAGAAGGAATAACTGAGGAGAAGATAAAACTAAACACTACAGTACGCAAAATTCAC
The DNA here is from genome assembly GCA_032433765.1 of Megaustenia siamemsis. Taxonomy (NCBI): domain Eukaryota; kingdom Metazoa; phylum Mollusca; class Gastropoda; order Stylommatophora; family Ariophantidae; genus Megaustenia; species Megaustenia siamemsis. The sequence continues at coordinate 135,465,194 of JAVIAB010000051.1, read as the reverse complement.
TGGAATGATGTTACGAATGCACCTGGTGGAAACCAAATCTCAGAAGACATGGTTTCTGTTGAATGTGAAAATGGCGATGTATATTATGCAGACCATGTGATAGTAACAGTCTCCCTAGGAGTTCTCAAAGCAACTTGTGATAGGATGTTTAACCCAGCTCTTCCACAGAAAAAATTGGATGCTATTAAACACTTGGGATTTGGCGTTGTTTAATAAGGTCATTCTTGTATTTGATGGGCCCGTGGTGGAGAAGCCTGTTCACCGTATTCACTTAGCTTGGGACCCAGCTGTAAATAATGCCGAAAACCTCAGGGAAAGGTGGTACAGAAAAATCTACTCTCTAGAAGTCATCCATGATAATGTGCTTGTTGGTAAGTTCACACAGATCCAGGCATTCTGTTTAGTGATTTTGGAAATTGGTTGTGGTGAAGATATTTATCAAATACTGATGAAATACACTTGCTGTATACATTTCTAAGGACTCACTTTTGTCCTCCATCTACTTATTTTGTGTCCAGTGCTCTATAGGACATATTGTCATGTTCAATTTGTTGGATGTTTAATTATAATGTATTTTTAGAAATATCTTCATATTTCTAACAATATTTTGACTATTCAGTGTTTTTTGTGTCTCTATGTCTCATTTACTATCATCTGTCCCTTTGTGCCAATGGTATATGTACTTTTTATTTGATCAAGTGATGTTTTGATTATTCCTATGTTTATTAAATTATTGTTCCCATATTAGATAACTTTTTTTGGAAAGAAAATTGTAGACTATTGATTATTGAAAAAAAAGCAGTCACACAAAACTTTTCAAAACAAGCAGTGAGCTAGGATTTTGTATGGACATATTAGTGTGTTCACAGATGTTTGCTTTTGTTAAAAAATGTATATCTTAGAATTAGTGAAGTAAAATTGTTGAAATTTCATTTTTATATCATCATGAACACGATGTCACAGTTTGTTCCCTCCCATCATGTAATTAAGAAAGATTTTTACTTCTTTGAGCTAGAAATATATCTTAATCTTCACTTGGTTACTATTTGTGAATTTTACTGACCATTTTTATTTTTGAATTTTACTGAACATTTTGTGGTAGCATTCACCTGGCCGTTCAAAATACCGCATGTCACGTTTCTTTTAAGAAAATCCTGAATGAACTTGCACATAATGAGCAAGAATTACCAAACAAGTTACAAATTTACATCATTGCCTTGTTTTTGGAATGTGTTTGCATTTTTCAGAGGCGTTTCATAACTCAAAATTGAAACATAGAATCGTTACCTTCAAGAACATTGCTTTGAACATTTATAAATATTTTACATTTGAGGTTAAACGTTGAAATCTGTTTCATTGTATTTTGGAGAAAAGAGCAGAACATACCTTGGTTTTAGTAATCAGACATTATTGAAGATGGCTGAATAAAATTTGTAATGTTTCTACAGATACCAATGTGGGATAGCACAGAAATATAAATTGGATAAATGACAAAAACAAGATTGATAGATTTTTGGATGTCAGAGAATTATTGACGCTAAGAAATTGAAAATTATACTTAGATAGAACCAAGACATTGACATATCCAAAAACCACTCTATGGAATATTACCTACTGATGAACAATTGCACATGTGCCCCTCTGGTTTGTGAAATAGGATAAATATACTGCAATACTCTAAAATAAAATTGATACACTAATAATTCTATCTATTGACCTTTCGAGCTGAATCCAGCCCATAGGGCGTAGACCAAGATACTCCTTCTCTTATCTGAATTTTTGTTCTTGCAGTTTTCAATTCTTTTAAAGATGTTTTATCAAATCTTGCCATTTGCCTCTGTTCTGTGCAAGCAGCTTTATCTCATTGAGGGAGCCAATTCCTGCTGCTCTTGCCTCTCTCATCAATGTTCTTCTCAGTGTCTCTCTGTGTCTTCCTCTTTTTCTCTTACCTGTTGTTTCCCACATGAGGGCTTGCTTTGCTATTCGGTTATTATTTCTTCCCATCACATGTCCAACTTATGACCATTGTCATTTCTTTATTACTGAAGATATTAGTGGTTGATTGGCGATTTCTCTAACTTCCTCGTTTGTTTTGAATTCGTTCCATGCTATACTAAGTATTTTCCATTTATTTTCGATTGCGTTCAACTTTGTTTTTATATCTCTTGTTGTTTTCCAGCTTTCACACGCATGCATAAGGGTTGATAGTACACACTAATAATTAAGAAACTAAAAAGAATTACAAAGAAAATTACTGTTTGATAATTCTGTGCAAGCTACTTAAGATTTGTTATTAAAATATTATGGTTGGGACAAAGATAACCCCTATATAAAAGCAGCCTCTAGGAAAAGTAATTGCTGAGAAATTAAATTGCAACAACAAAAATTTGTGAATGCATTATAGTTTGTCTAGATTTTGTATTATGGCTAGGTTTATGTTGAATAGCAATGATTTCATATCCGAGTTCAGACCTCATATTACTGTCTGCATGTTCTGTTATTTAGTGTTTTTTTTTTTATTTGCCTTTTTAAATATTACATGATCATGATTTTAACAGAGGATACCAGTTAGATACAGAACACATAGTATACAATTATAAGTGTAACTCCACTGTTGATTGGTTGAGTTTAGTTAACTCTGTGATAATCTTGGCCAGTAGACTCATACAAATCACTCTACAGTATTAAATCCTATATGGATATTTTCCCAGATATTTTCCCAACATCTACCCCATATACTTCTATTTCTATATGAGACTGAATATTTTTGTACTTGCTGCGTAAGAATTAAATAGCAGACCAATGATATCATACTTGTCTATCACCTGACATATAATGTTGTAAATTATTAACTTTATAGGGGTGTTGCTTGAATAAAGTCTAGCATTTAGAATTTTTCTTCAAACATTGTTATGAAGCCAAAGAAAAAATATAGAAAAGTTTTTGTCCATAGGTTGAATGGATCTTGCCATGTTTTATTCTTCAGTTAAATATAACATCAAAGCTAAAAATTTAAGCTATTTGTAAACCAGACTCTCTCCAGAATAATTTATGATCCAGTTGCAGATAGCTCACACAATTTTGGTATTTTTGCTTTGGTTGTCTTTTATTTTTTGCTGTTTTAATAAATATAATCAGTCTTTGTTTCTTATATTGTAAATATGAGTTTTCTAGAAATAAGGTAATGTGTAAATATAGCATATTCACACATGTGATGAGTTTATTATGTGACTTCTAAGATTTTGGGGTTCATCCAGCCTTGTAAAGTCCTCTTGGGACATGATCACTGTTACATAATAAAGTAATCAGTAGTTGCATAGTCACTCATGCTCAAGCCTACCTAACTTCATGCATGTTTCTTTCCATGGGACCTAGCTGAATGTTGGACAAAATAAAGTTCAAGATACATTTTGTGTATGTGTGTGGGGTATTTGTCTTTTTTTTACCATATATTAATAGTTAATGTCCTAATGCATTTAAATAGTACCCATGTACTGGTAGTTTGTAAATTTATTTTGCACCCCATAGTCTTTGTGCAAATGTCCCCATTTACAAACATATCAATAATCATAGCTTTTGCTTTTGCATATAGAGTCATTCTTTCAAACGTGATCATCAGTGTGAAAGCTGTGTTTATATTTCCTGTCTTTCACCTTCTGCATTCACCAGACAACTCTTCTTCATTGTCTCTCCTTAAAAGGATGTTGATTGAGCATTTATGTATTGTTTCCTTTGTTTACTATAATATCAGCAACTTTTGGCCTGACACATAGATATGCGCAAGGTTTCTTTTCATCCTTAATGATCAAGAACACATTCCAGTCAACTTTTAGGGTGTTGTTGGTCCCAAGAACATAAATTATAAATAATTGAAAACTTGAATACAATTGCTGCCTGTTTACATTCTCAGATTATGGTCATTAACAAAGATAATATAAATATGTGCACACCAGAGCTTCAGAGGCTTGATATGTTATGTTTTCTCATCTTTTGTGATGGGATAGAGTTCCAGCTAAAAAGGCACAAAAACTGGCAAAAAATATAAGACAGAACAAGAACCATTACCATCCCAAAATTGAAAAAAAAGATAGCAGAAGCGACTGCACCAGTACAATGGAATTTTTCTACTATAGTCCATTCAGAAATTCATAATCACACCTGAATTAGTTTTGCGTGATAACCGCTTGTTATTTTGATTTCACATTTTGCATGGAATCTTAGAATATTGATGACGTTATAGAAATATTTTTTGCTCTGAGAAATTTGATCTAGTTTAAAAGTTTTCTTCTTTAGGGTATATTAAATTCACCCTGTTCGAATTTGACACCATTTTAGGATATATACATTAATTTGGTGCGGCCAATGACGTAAAATAGTTTTGCTATTGCAGAAACACTAACTTCAGGAAAATCCCGTGCACAAGACTGAATTGTTATTGAACGACATGACGCACCACGGCCTGGGCATTAATTACCGAAGGGAAGGCGTATCTTTATTAATTTTGTGAAGACTCAGTAGACAATTTGTTGACTTTAAATACCAACATTTATATCTAAATTACAATGAGTTTGAAATGCAAATTTATAACTATGCAAAAGAAGTGTGTTGAACATGTGTTGCGGGTGGAAGATGAGTACTGGAAACGAGATGGATTACTATTTGCCCAGCCAGTAATGATTATCAACCTCTTGGAATCGTCAGATTTGGAATGATTAAAATTAAGATGAATTCAATTCCAGCTGCAGTTAGGACGTCCTGGGGTCTAATGGTGACCGAAGGACAAGACTAATTGTAACCAATTTAATTCATGTTTGCAAATGCACATAACGAACAACACCCACAATTAAGCACTATGTAGATAAGCCTCTGACAAGAATTGCAGTAAACTGGACAATTTATCATGATTACTGTAAACTCTAAAATTTGAATCAACTTGTGTGATATCGTCATAAAAGATCAAAGGAATTCGCTGATGTGCAAAATCTGTTGTGTTTGTGCAATAAAAAATACCAAAATCTTTGCATCATCAATATTCTAAGATTGCATGCAAAATGTGAAACCAAAATAACAAGCGGTTATCACACAAAGTTAATTCAGGTGTGATTATGAATTTCTGAATGGACTATAACTCTTTTTGTACGGAAGCTTTTTATCAATGCACCGGAAGAGATTTCAGAGACAAAATTGTCATGGTTTTAAGAATCAATCTACACATTTATATTTATCTACCATGTAACATATTATATAAGAAGTTTTAGATAATTGAACAATGAATTAGATTTCACCAACGCCAGGATGATACAAGACATGTAAGCTGGCGAAATCGGCATGGCGCACAGTGCGGTGAAACATGCAGAAAGAGTTAATGAAAGCAAAATGTAACAAAAAATTACAGATAAAAATACTAAAACCAGTTCTAGAGCAACAGATTAGTGACTTGCAAATGAGTTCCTGAAGATACAGGACATACTGAAGCAGTATTCACATTTAAACAATTTGCAGAAAATGCAACAAATATCCAATATATGCAGCCTTCATAGATCCAGAAAAGCTGTTTGACAGAGTAAACATAGCAACAGTGGAAAACTGAAAAAATGTACTGTAAATCTACACCTAATTAATGTGTATAGGAATAACAGTAGTTCCACTGTAAGAATAACAGGAGGATACACAGAATACTTTGAGGTTAATACAGGTGACAACTTGGGATGTGTGCTATTTCTCCCTGTTGTTCATCACAAAATGAGTAAACATAAACAAAACAACATATCCAACTTAAGCAGAAATAAACAAACTCCAATTTGCAGATGGCAAAGCTTTAATCCATGAAAACATTTGAAAACCTGCAAGAACATCTGAACAAACTATAAAGGTGGTTTGAAAAATTTGTCTTTGAGGTGATAATTTTAATAATATGCAAGATACACACATGAGCTGTGGGAGTGCCATTATTTTACAAAGTAGTCACTTTGCCGGTCCATACATAAAGGGCTAGTTGTTGCATCCCATTTAGGAAGAAATCAGATGTCTTTTCCCAACACCAAGTATCCACAGTTGCTTGCACCTCCTTGTCAGAAGCTTGCCGGTATCCCTTCAGCTTTGGGAACAAAAAGAAGTTTCAGTATGCCAGTTCAGGGCTGTATGGTAGGTGCAGTTAAAATGTCATCAAACGTCAACTGCTCTGACACAGTCCAAAAAGATGGACATTGTCACTTTCCCCCCTGAAGTGATGACATTGAACATTTTTGGGGGAGGTGAGTTCACCAATGGCTGACATTTGTTTTCTCATTCATAATGATGTGCTCATGACTCCTCGCCAATGGCAATTAGGTGGAGAAAGGACTATTCCTGTTCCCATCAGAAGTTTCTGATACACACACACATCGCTGTTTTTCATTTCTAGTGTAAGCATATATGGACCAATCCTGCACACACTTTTGTATATCTAAGCAAAGCATGGATAATGTGATGGACTCAAAAAAACAAAATCTTAAGCTTTACTGTGATATCTTTCTGATTAAAATGGTATTTGACACAAATTGGTTTGTCCATGCCTACTTAGTGCTGATGCACATCTGTGGCTGTGATTGGTCATCTGCGGCGACCATGGCCATGTAATTTCAGTGTGGCAGGATTGTCACCTGTTACAGCCCACCTGACAGTACTGACATGCACACAGGTATTGTCACACACTGCTGTCATTCATTGATATCTATGGGCACACAATATTCCCCTGTAAGGAAATAAATCACAGCATGTTGCTTCAACCATACATTCATGTTCGTGATGTTCCAGACGGATGTTGCCAGATGCCCCAATAGTCACTTCGTTAGAGATTATTATCACATCTGTGTCACATTCTCGGAGCACTGTTGTTAGAATTAGGGTGCTGGAAGCTAAACTTCTCAAACTTCCCTCGTGAACAGACACACAATTCCATATGAAAATTAGCATAGAAAAAAATCTAAGTAAATAATATTTCCAGAGAAAGACAGAATGTCAGCATAAAGAAAAGTGATAAACAAGCAAGCAGACAAATTCAAAATACGTAGTGCAGGAATATTCAAAATACACAGCCAGTGTAGTGACATAAAATAAATAGGGGAAGATTCAAAATGCAGGAAAGCATGTAACATTATGGTCAAATGGCAAAAATAGCATTGAATCTTTTCTTCCCAATATTGTGCTGTCATCAGACTTGGATGCTAGATTCTAGAACAATCAGTAAGATGAGTTTCACCTTAATGAACATGTTGTATGTATGGTAGGAACCAGTTTTAAAGACAGAATGAAAAGTGAAGAACTAATAGAACAGGGATCACCATTGTATAGTAGGAACTAGTTTTAAAGACAATGAAAGTGAAGAACTAATGGAACAGTGATCACCTTCATTGTAGAATGTTTCTTCTTCTTCAGTGTACACCTTTAGACATCAATATTAATAAGTTTAAAGAAAGCATTTGTCAGCTCAAGGCTGGTGACATCACTATATTGGTTGGATCCTTTTAAGGCAGGTGACCCAACCCTCTCACTACCTGGTGGGACTCCACAAGATGAGCACCATATTGCTTTCTTCTAGATTGTGATGTCTTCATGGTGAGAATTACTTTGCACTGCTATGTTAGGCATGAAGTCCAGCGCATCCGATTTCAATATGTTTGTGTCTTGCTTTACTTGGCCCCAGCCCTCTGACCTGTCCAGCTTGTGTAATTCCTTGGTAGCATTGCTACCACAAGCTGTTGGGGATATGGGCACACAAGCTCCTCTACCACTTTGTGGTGGAGACACATAAATAAAGTTAAGAGCCCTGTTACATATGGTGTTAGTGACCATAGTTTTTACAGACCTTCAGCACATGATTTTTGGAGTATTGTAGTTGGTATTACACCCATGCTGCTTTACATTCCCAGAAAAAAATCCGGTACCCATTTAAGGCTGGGTGAACCCGGAAGTCGTTGGATGGGATCGAACTCTACCTCTTGTCCTTTGTAGTCCAGTTCACTAACCACTGAGCTATCATGGCTCCCTGGTGGAGACACATAAGAGGAGCAAATTTGTGAGGTGCTCTACTAGTACAATTTTAATACATAAAACCTCATTTTTTAATAGAACATCTATCATGTTATAATGTTGAGCATTTTGTCAGATCTAATAGGTCATGGTTGATGCTGTTAGACCTGGCTTGTGCCAATCGAACGTTTAAAGGAGCAGTAATTCTATATGGTTTGACCACATGTCAAGACAGAAACAATTAAATATAATTCACAATGCTGTCAACAAATGCTATGAAAACAGCAAATACAGATGATGTCCTTAAATAAGATTGACATAATAGGTACTAGAAACATCTAGAAGTGTGACAGCAGAAAAATATCATATATAAAAAGGACAGAAAATAGAAGCTAGACACAAACAGGTATGAACATACTCAAATATATGTTCATATACTGAGCTTTTATGACTGAAGATGACTTTTGTGGCTGAAGTGTGTTGAGTAGTCAATGTTGCTAACAGTGATCATTATACGGTTAAATTTTATAACCATAGATTATATGGATGTCTCTGCTGTAGTCTTGTGTTTCATTATTAATGTCACCAATGTTATTGTAGCGCCTTAATCAATTATCTTTTGTACCTTGTCCAGCATGTAAAGATAAATCCTTTACTTTTATCAATAACTTTTGTCTTTTTTGTGTTCTCTTTGTTTTGAAGAACACATTTACATACACTTATAATATTTCTTTCTGTATTGATGAATACTTGTTTATCTTATGCTGAGTATCTCACAGCTGAGATTGAAAAGAAAAATAAATTTTTTTGTTAGAATGTTATCTCCATAATGTTTGTCCTGGGTTAGTGCTGGTGGTGGCAACGAAGCCTTCTTTGTTTCTTATGTATTGTGGAATTTAGTGACAGATGTTAAGCAGACATTGTTTCCTATTACGGTCACATTATCTGATGTTGCTTTATGTGTTGAACAGATGGTGTTTTAGTTTGTGACTAGCCTATATACTGTCAGTAGTTCTAATATGCTGAAGTAGCAGAAGGCATCATATTTCTTGTTGGTCAAGTATTTTATTTCTAAACTATAAGATCACATATATTTTCTTTACAAATTAATGTCGCCACATAGGTTATACTTAAATCTGGGTGAAGGTTTCCTTATTTTATTTCTACGTGACATTATTGTTGAGTTATGGACAGTAAACAAGAATACTTTACTAAGAAACCAAATGAGAGCTAAACTACTGCTAAAGAGACAATGAAACCCAACACATACTTGCTAGGTGTGGTACTGACTCTATCATCCACAAATATGCTGAAGTTATGGTACATTTTGGACATAACACCATATTCCCATAATGCCACAGTTGTGTTAGATGTCCTTTTCTTTACCCAGCACAATTGTTAAAAATACTGGCTACAATTATAGAATGATATAAATAAAAACTCTGACCTGAACACCTTGTGGGGACTACACTGTTCATGCAACTTTTATTTTTCTACCCTACAGGCCCTCTGGTAGACCTCAGAAATTTGATAAATACTGTAATAATAGTTTTTTAGATAATGTTTGTAGTGTTGAGAATTTATATCATCACGTGCCATACCGGTTGGCGTAGGCGATCATGTCCTTCCACAATCTTCTATCTACAGTGCATCGTATCAGTTCTGTTGTTGACTGCTTTCCATGCCATGACACCAAGCCATCCAGTATTTGAGAATTTAAATGCATAAATGAAAAGAAATAGAAGTAAGAACAATAAACAGATATATATGAACTGTGGGGCTTCGGTAGCCTAGTTGGAAAAACCACTCGACTGGACTACAGACATTCAGACAACCCGTGTTCGATTCCTGCTGGAAGCAGTGTGAATTGTTCTCATGATTTTAAAAAAAAAATACCCCTGTGGTCGACCCAGCCGCTGGCAGAATTGGGTACCATACAATATTTTATGTTAGAAATATTTATGAGTATTGATTTGCCATAAAGAAACAACAGATAAATTGGTTCAGCCACATAACAAGACAAAAAGAACTAACAATGAATCAAAGAGCCAGATTAAGAGGAAGACCGAGAAAGAGATGGATAAAGGGAATACTAGAGTTACTAGGAGGGATAACACCAGAAGAGGCCAACAGTAGAGCAAAGAATTGCAGATAGTATCACCCCTCGACGCCAACGGCAAGGGAGGAAGGATAGAAGAAGAAGAAGAAAGAAGATTGATTTGCCTCTCATACTATACATGTCTACCTGTTACAAAATAGCAGTGAAGATTTTGGATTGAGTTTAATGCTGAATTTATTTGGATTATATTTCATGTAGAGTAATGCCATATTAGATTTTACAGGTGTCGCATAAAAAAATAATAATTGTCCATTTCCACTTAAGTGTGTTATATTTTTCTTTTTTAACAATTTAAATTGCTTTATCAGAACTTGTCAGTGATTTTTTTTTTTTTTTTTACACAAAGCTTCATTTTATTTACTATTATAATTATATATTGTATTAACACAAGGAGTGAAGGTTACGTAAGTCTATGATTGCTTGAGCCAGCCATAATAACACATATAGTTGCGCATACTTCATATAAATATATATGTATTATTAAATGTATTAATTTGTTTAATAATTTAGAAATAATTATTTGACTAAATCTATCTCATAGATTTAAGAGGGCATTTTAGTATTCAAAGAAAAAAGTAAGAGCCCCCCGTCACGCCAAGTGGCGTATAGGCAGAAAGGTGTTAATGGCCATAATTTTTACAGACCTTTGGCACATGATTTTTGGGGTAATGTGGTCGGTATTATGACCGTGCCGCTTTACTTTCCCAGAAAAAAAATCCAGTACCCATTTAAGACTGGGTGAACCTGGAAACAGTCGATCAGGATCGAACCCAACCTCTTGTCCTTTGTAGTCCAGTTCACTAACCACTGAGCTATTGTGGCTTCCATTTAGTATTTAGTTATGCTTTTATTCTTTTGTTATTGTTACCAACGTCAGTGTGGTCCAACCTTTTGTTACTTGATTGTCAAACATAACAAACAACCTGCAAGGAGTCGAGGGACTTACTTGCATATACACACACACACACACTCACTCACTCTCACACACACACACACTCACACACACACATTCATATGTGTGTGCGTGCGGGCATGTTTTATCTTTGTGTGCGCACACATAAAGATAACTTATAAAGATAAGTTAATCATATTGGTAGGTAGTAACAAAAGCTGACAAGCAATTTATTAGTTTTAAAAAAAATTAGAAAGTCAAAGATGACTCACTGTGCTCCTAAACATTTCAGCTCTGAATTGGAAAACTGTTTGTGAACTATCAAACTAATATAAAAAAATTTGTTGGCACGAACTAATTTTTTTTAAAGGTTATAACTCAAAGCTGCGAGTCTGAAGACTAATTTAATACCCATTTGACAACTCCAATTACATTTGCTTTTGTAGATTTCTTTTCTGGTACCACCCATACACATAAGGATAAAATCTGGTGGTGAGTCTATTCGTCAATCTTATTTACACCTTTAGATAGCCCCTACTAGTAATTTTATAGCTTTGTTCCAGTATCTAGCAGTTTATCAAAAGCAGTCAGTCAACTGATTTTCATTGTCTTTGGAGTTGCTAAGATTAAACTGTCACTGCAGTTCATAGTTGACATTTCTTTACACTTACATGCGCTTGATACTGTGGTAAACTGGAGAGATTGCAAGGGGAATTTCGCACCTAGGTCTAGTAAATCTTGTGCCATCATGCCGAAACCCAATCCTACACAAGAATGGCATTTCTGATAGAATCTACAGAAAGGTTTTTCTTGTGAAGTCTCTGTAAAAGCTGCTGGAATGTCTAGTCTAGTTGAAAGTATTATCACTTGTTATATTTCATGAAGTAGGGTCTAAATTGTTGTGCGAAAATAAAGTGCTTTGTACCATGGGAATGATAGAACCTGCAGAAAATAAATTGACTTATTTATTTTCCTAACTCCACAGTTCTAAGATTAATGATAGTATTGGTTTATATTGCATTAATGAAAACTATCAAAGTGGTCAGTGGGTCACCAAAATGGGGTCTTGTTGGCCACAGGTTGGATCATGCTGACCTACAAGATAAAAATTTATCTTGTAGTTTTAGATTTTCAGTCTTAAACAGCCAATTCAAAACCTTGCAGCCTGTTTTTCTAATTTTATATGTAGTTATTTGATTAGAGTACTAGATCTTGAATTATGTGTCCATTTTTGTTTATGTATCTTCTCGTCCTCGGCTGTGGACTAAAAAAGTAGTGGGTGGATAAATATACTAAGACAGATCTTGGATGTCACAAAAAATATACCTCTATCTTGCCCAGTACCTTGCTAGAGTCCAAAATTCTGGTCCACATCATGCATCTTTGCTACATCATGCATCTTTGCTACATAATGCATCTTTGCTATATCATGCATCTATGTTCTCTGCCAGGTTTTATTGCTCGCTTTCATATTCACTTCAGAGCCCACAGTATTGTAGTTCTTGTGATGGTTTATGAAATTGAACCTCTGTTTATCCAGCTCAAGTGTCTACCAACTGATCATTTTCTGCATTTCATTTTCTATCATAGAATTCCCTCCATGCCTAAAGGCATATGAAGAACATGGTGTTAGTACCTATATTTTTCAATGACCAGGATATATTTAAATGGATGATGTCGTCAGTATCATGCCAAGACACCTTACTTTGCCAGAACAATCTGTGGTATCAATTTTCATAGTTTGGGTGAGCTCAAAGCCAAGTTGATCTGAAAAAAATTGGCACAACTTAGATTGGAAACTGGACCCATCTGGTTATTAATGACCACACTAATCTCTCTACCACTGTGGTTTCACATTTCCTTTTGATTGTGCCTCTTTAGCATATAACGTTTTGGATAGCCATACCAGTTACTGTCACATCAAAATATGTAGATATGTGGAGATAAGGAAAACATTTACAGCCTACCTCATAATGTAATGCCAAAACAAATTTTGACTGAATTAATGCAAATATATATATATATATAGAGAGAGGTGAAAACAGATCTATACCTGTGTTTCATAGATTATACCAAAGCATCTGACAAAGTAAAGCACCAAGAAATAATCAAAATTTTAGAAAGCATAAACGTAGACAGCAAAGTTCTAAGAATAATAAAGAACATGTATTGGCAACAAACAGCGGCCATAAGAGCTGGAAACCAATTAGGGATGTTTCAACAAATAAAACAGGGTGTTAGACAAGGTTGTGTGCTGTCACCAGATTTGTTTAATATTTATAGTGAGATTTTTTTTAAGATCCATAAGGGGCATGTCTGGAATAACAATCAGAGGTCATAATATAAATAATCTAAGGTATGCTGATGATACAGTTTTAATTGCTAAGAGTGAAAATGAGTTACAAGAAATGTTAGACATTATAGTGAAAGAAAGCAAAAATAAAGGACTCAGCCTTAATAGCAAAAAGACAGAAGTAATGCTAACAACAAAGAAAAAGACATCAGCTCAGTGCAAAATAAAGACAAGTGGAACAATATTAAAACAGGTAAATGAATTTAAATATTTGGGAACTTTGTTAACCTCAGACGGAAGATGTACAAAAGAGGTGAGATGCAGAATGGCTCAGGCAAAAGCAGCTTTAAAAAAAAATGAGGAAGATACTATGCAATCCATTTTTGACAACTGAAACAACAAAAAGAGTTCTTAAATGTTATGTAGAGCCAGTCTTAACATATGGATGTGAATCATGGACAATAGGACAACAGACAAGAAAATCACTGGGGGCTGTAGAAATGTGGTTTTACAGAAGAATGTTGAGAATACCATGGACAGCTAAGAAAAGTAATGAAAACGTTCTGAAAGAGGCCAAAGCAAAAAGAAAACTAATTTCCAATATTATGAAGAAACAATCATCATTTTTTGGCCATGTAATGAGAGGAGAACAACTGGAATATATTGTAACAACTGGGAAAATTGAGGGACAAAGAGATAGAGGGAAGCCAAGAGAAAAGATACCAGACAGCTTAAGAGAATGGCTTAGCAGATGGTCAAACAGAAATGATAAATAACTGTCGTGATCGAAAGTTGTGGAGAGACATGATCACCTACGCCAGCAGGCCCGGTACTTGATGATGATGATATATATCATCATTTAGTGCCGTCTCCGCATCAAAAGTCGGCCACCATGGAGCGCCATTCCACTCTGTCTCTTGGTTTGATGGTGCAGATTGTCATAGGTTGACTTGTCCATCTTTTGATATTACTCGTCCATGTTAGTCTTGGTCTGCCTCTGCCTCTTTTACCTTGTATTTTTCCTTCCAATATTACTTTTATTAGGCTGTTGTGTCTTTTAACATGCCCCAAAAATTTCATTTGTCTTATTTTAGTTGTGTTTAGTAGTTCTCTTTTCATTTTTAGTTGTTTTAAAACTTCGTTTGTTTTCATTTCTTTTCATCCAATCCTACCTATTCTTCTATAGATCCATATTTCAATATATATATGTTGAATATATATATGTACGTAGGGAGGTCAAAAAGTAATGCACACCAATTTTTTTCTCAGAAACTATTCGGGCAAAATGTGTGAAATTTTCACAGATTGTAGCTGAACATCCCCTTTACACTACCTATTTTTCAACATAATCTCCGTCCAAGCGTATTGCCTTACGCCAACGCGAAACTAGGTCATGAATGCCTCGTTTGTACCAAGTTTTGTCCTGCTCGCGTAGCCATTTTTTAACTGCACGGATCACACCCTCATCATTGTCAAAGTGTGTCCCACGCAGGAATTTTTTGAGTGGTCCAACCAGATGGAAATCTGAGGGAGCCAGATCAGGGTTGTAAGGAGGATGGGGCAGTACAGTCCAACCAAATTTGTTGATTGCTTCCCGTGTTACCAGACTTGTGTGAGGGCGTGCATTGTCATGTTGAAGCAACAAATCTGCAGATGGCTTATTAGGCCGAACTCTGTGGAACCGATTTTTGAGTTTTGTCAGTGTATTGATGTAAGCTGTCGAGTTGATTGTCTCACCTCTTGTCATTACATCAACAAGAATCACACCATCAATGTCAAAGAAGACAGTGATCATCACCTTTCCGGCTGATGGAGATGTTTTGAATTTTTTTCTTTTTGGTGACTGCGGATGATGCCATTCCATTGACTGCATTTTTGTTTCAGGCTCATAATGATGTGCCCACGTTTCGTCACCGGTAACAATTTTTGACAAAAACATTTCTCTTTCAACACCGAAACGCTCCAACAATTCAGAACAGAATGTTTTCCTTTGAACTCTGTGATCATTTGTTAGGCACCGAGGAACCCATCGAGCGCAAATCTTTGAATATCCGAGAGTTTTAAAAATTGCGATTGCACTTCCCTTGCTGACTGTAAGCTGCAATGCCAATTGCTGACTAATGATACGCCTATCCTTACGAATAATGGCATCAGCCCGGTTTAACATGTCTGTGCTGGTAGCCGAGGCAACACGTCCAGAACGCTGTAAATCATGCAGCTCCACTCGTACACTTTCTGCAGCTTTAATTCTCTGAACCCAGCGACTAACTGTGCTCCTATCGACTGCAGAACATTTGTACACTGCACACAGTCGTTTATGAATGTTTGCCACAGTTTCTTTTTCCGCAACCAGAAATTCTATGACAATTCGCTGTTTGTAACGGACATTGTTGACAAGCTCCATTTTAACGGTTCATAGATTGCGTAATATTTATCAGAATGCTGTGCAATTTGGTACACATAATTGGAGCATGTCATATTCCAAGTGTGCAAAATTTCATATTCCTATCTTTATTATAAGCCGAGAAAAAAATTGGTGTGCATTACTTTTTGACCTCCCTATGTATATATATCTACCACTAAAAAAAATACCAGATGAATGCTTATTTAATTCATTATTAGTATTTGTAGGATCTGCCGCAGTTTATAATATTTTTAAAATTTATTATCTACTTATTTCCTTGTGACAAAGGGTCAAATCTATTTTTGTTACAAACCTCCTAAATAGCAAGAAAAGATGTTTGATTTATTGTCCCTTCATACTAAAATGACCACAAACACACAACCCCTTATCCACAGCTACACCCTTGAAATTGAAACATTGTTGAGTAATTTGACACCAGCTTATATTCTTACTGTCCTATGAGAAAACAGTAAACAATGGGAACTGATTTTCTTTTGCCTACTACATACTTAACATGTTCTTAGACAAGAAGGATTATCTTCATATTTTGCTCTAACAGTTTGCTAATGAAACATAAACATTTACATTGACATTAAAAACAAACAATTTTTACATTCAAGATTATTTTCATACTACGGCATACTCTATCTTTCAAGTTCTTTATTATTATCCTTGTATGTATTATTTTAAAAATTACATTATACCTCACCTGTGACTATAAATGACAGCACCTTTGTTGTGTCCTCACCTGTGACTATAGGTGACCACACCACCCCTTTGTTTTGTTGTTGTTGACACAGGTCAACAAAATAAATGATAAATAACTGTCGAGATTGAGAGTTGGGGAGAGACATGATCACCTGCACCAGCAGGCATGGTCCTTGATGATGATGATCAATTTATTTTAGGCACAATATTATTGTCATTTGCTTTCCATGTTTTCATTTGCCTTATTGTCTTACTTTGCATAGGCTGGTTGTCCGGCTCAGAAGCTCTGTTCTTAGAGACCCTATCAGATGAAGAGGTCATGCAGGACATGGACAAGGTGGTCAGGATGTTCCTTCAGTCGCAGTCACAGAGCATTCCAAATTTGACAAAAGTTATACGGTTAGTGCAGTTACTTATTCATGGCAAGGGTTGGAGATTGTAGCTAGCAGAGTTTTTGAACCAACTGAGAGAATTACACAACAGGCCCTTTTTTTGGAATCCCCTGGGGAAAAGACAAAGAGGGAGACCAAGGAATTTTTGGAGAAGACAGATAGAAGCAGAGATGAAGATAATGGGGAAGACATGGAATGATCTTAAAAAGAAAGGCAAAAAACAGAACGACTTGGAAAGTGTTTGTTGAAGGCCTATGCTCCACTGGGAGCTAAAAAGGTAGAAGAAGAAGAGTTTTTTGTACCACAGCCATGATAATTCCCTGGTGGTCTTCTAGCGGTGTGGCAGATTCAGTCTTTGATTTCTGGTGAATTGTTACTTCAGACCCTGGTAATCTTTTATAAAAGAGTGACAAAGTCTGGGCTTCCAACCAGAAATTGTTAAGGTGTCAGTAACCTGCTAGTCTGTGGCTTTTGGGAAAGTCTACCCTAATAACACTTGCAGTTTGGGTTTCTGGCTGGAAACTGTCAAGTGCCAAACATCTGTTGCATTCTGTGCATCTGGAGTTTGGCCTCCCAACTGGAAGTTGTTAACGTGTCAACCATCTGCTTGTCTGTGGTGTCCAGGAGTGTCTATCATACTGCATCTGCCTGCACCCTTCAAATGCATTTTTACTTTAACTACTCATCCTTATCCCTGCATTCTTTCTTTATATCTTTCGTTCTCTCCATCCAATACTGTTACATATGTATCTATGGCCAAAATAACCAATGTGGGCCATGTAGAAGTTTCTACCACTAGATCTGACGTACAAGAATGTGTATCATTACAATTGCTATTTATCACGTACATTGACCACATATATAAAATAGCTAAAACAAAGGAAGATAACAACTTCACCTTTTTGTAGATGAACTGCAGACAAAAATATTAATAACATTAAATTGATCTGAACAAAATGTGCAAATATCACAGTATGAAAATAAACATAGATGAGACAGAATGGACCTCACTGCTGAGACCTGGTGTGGTTGCCACAGAGAAAAATCATAAATAAAAATCTCAGCCAGTGCAGTCAAGATTTGAACCTATAACCTCTCTGTCTCGAGGCCGGTGTCTTGCCTCGAGACCAACCAGTACCCAAAAACAGTGATTGACAAAAATGTTAGAAAGCAAACCAAATAACTGGACATTTGGCTCCAATATTATAGAACAAACATATAGCATCAACACAAGGAGAGCATATTAACACTCCATTTTCCTGCAGTGCTAGATTACAATAGAAGCAAAGGAGATTGAAGTAAAGCATAATATGTTTGCTTGTTGCTTCTGACTGGCCTCATACTTTTCTCCCTTCCAGTTTCTTTGCAAGTTCATGTCAATTATCTTGATTGTATCTACAAAATGATGCTTTATGCAGTTTTACTGCATGAAACTTTAGTTTTCGCTTTTTAGCATTCAAACTCTATCTAATCTTGTTTCATCCATTTATTTGTTTGTATAATTTCATGTTGATTGAAACCTTCAAATAAACAGAAATAAAGTGCAGCACACGTCTCATTTAATTGGTTGTATGCATGAATTGGGATTGCCCAATCAGATGTGGCTAAAACTGTTTTGTCTACAATAGTGCAGAAATACATTTGATAAAAAAATAATTTGCAGAAAACAGTGACCTATATGGACTTTTAGATGTGTTTTACTATTTTGTGATGCTGTGTTAGTACTGGAATCATGGATATTTATTTCCAATCCATATTTAATTTCTTGTATCTACCACGATAATAGGAGTGTAAGGTAACAGTGGTGCTGTAGAATTATGACCAAGAGATTACTTAATTTACTAATTGGAACATTTAATCCAAACCCAGTTTTAACAATTTGCACCCCTGATTTTCAGAAATAGGAAATGTAGTAACGATCATGAATTAACTGGTATCTATCTCCTGTGACTATGTATGCTGTGTAATTAATAATATACAAGTCATATTTGTACAACATGAAGAGGGAATGCTTTTTTTTGCACTGTGGCATATTAAGGTAGCATTTGTCACTTGTATGATTGTTTGTTATCAAGCAATATATGTGGTCTTTGTTATCAAGTACCTCTTTTCATATTGTAGAACATCCTGGGGCCATAGTAAATTCACTAGAGGCTCATACAGCTTCATTGCTGTGGGTGCCACACAAGAAGACATCCTGAATCTTAAACACCCCATCACTAAAAATCTCCAGGACAACACAAAGAAGGTAATTGATCCTCCATTGCTATAAACTATAGTAGATAGTAATGACTGGATTACATACAAAATAACACTTGAAGTTTATGATGAAAAAACTCATGTCAAAAAATAAACATTCACCTGCATCATAATCCATACTATTTTCTTAATTGTTGACTCGTTCAATACACTGAATCATACACTGTGCTTGTAAAAATAAACACATGAAACCAACGACTATGCTACAAAGAGACTTTATAAAATTTTAGCCGTGGAAAAATTTTTTAAAAAACTCCCAAAAGTAAACTGATTAGTGGAAATAGTTGGACATTAAGTTTGATTGTAATTCTGTAACAATAATAAATATGCTTGAAGTTTCTTCGCTAATTTCTTCTTTGTTTGTCTAAAATGTGTGTTTGCTGTTTTGTGTCACAGTTTACAGCAAAGTAGACTTCATATTTTGAGTCAGAGTTTACATTTCATCTTTGATTCAAGTCATCATCTTCTTCTGCTTTCTTCTGACAATCACCCATCTTCATTGCCACTTAAAAAGGCATTAATTGGATTAGTTATATTTTGAAAGTGTTCTTCTGGGTTAGTTGTATTGTGAAAGTGTTAATTTGAGTGAGTTGTATTGTGAAAGTTTTCATTCAGGTTAGTTGTATTGTGAAAGTTTTCATTCAGGTTAGTTGTATTGTAAAAAGTGTTCATTTGGGTTTGTTGCATTGTGAAGGTTTTAAGTTTGGTTAGTTGTTTATGTCATGGTTTACACCCGAACTGCAGTATTCTTATTATTGGTTTAGCTGCTTGCCAGTGGTATTGCACTATGGCTAGAATGAGTTAAGGGTAAAGGCATCAAAAACTCCTTATAAAGCACAAACACACTAGCCAGGCAGCATACATAGACAAGAGAAAACATTCATATTCGTAGTTAAAAGAGTAATGTCTTTTTAACTGGAAAGGTTATCTAATGATGAACAATAGAATTGAGATATTACAGTAAATGCTTAATAATATCATCAGGTCGCATGTCCTTTGCAAAATGTTGCATTCACCACAGCTCGTCTGAAAGAATCTCTGTCTCCAGCTAGATCTCCCACTTCTTCTCTTGCCATGCTCAAGATGTCTTTCTTCTTCTTTTTTCCTTCTGTTCGCCTCTGCTGCTGTTATGTTTCCTAGTGTTTCTAATATTCCGTCAAAATCATCTTTTTTTCGGCCCTTGGGTCTGGTGTTCTTGCAATGTTTATTGAAGGTTCGTTGTGTTGTGTTTTGATCTTTCTGCCTTGTCATGTGGCTAAACCATTTTATTTGTTGTTTCTTTATATATTCTTTAGGCAAGGATTATTCCTAGATTTTTTCTCAGATCTTCATTTCTGGTCTTATTTCTCAGGCTGTTTCCTGTCATTCGTCTAACACATTTCATCTCAGTAAAGGTTATATATAAAATATATTTGAAATATAAATGACATTTTTTTTTTAAGCTTCAGTGGATTAACCAAGATGGCGACCAAGATGGCGGTTGTTTTATTTCGGAGTGTAGTTTGTGTGATTAAAGTGATTGAATATAGTGTTTCCAACGGATTATAATTTTCGAAAAGTTTTCTACCAAGGAGGAGGATAAGAACTGATAAGTACTTTTTTAAATGTAAAGAGCTAAAGTTTTATATTTAGATCGTAAAAGATCGCATGTGAGACCTTAGCAATCAAACACGTGGGGGAAACATCAGTCGGGCTAAACCCCCAACGTGTGTTTTTCTAAGTTAAGCCGTTAACTTATGACTGACTCAGCAGGTCGGTAAGGGATAAAATACACAGAAGATGGAGATAGATAAACATAAAGTAGCAACGATAAATATTGCGGGATAAAAAATAAAGAAGTTGAACTTATAGAAGAAATGACAAAAAGGAAAATTAAAATACTAGGATTAGTGGACACCAGAGTAAAAGGACAACAGATAAAGAAAACACACATGAACTACACGAAAATATTCTCAGGAGTCGACAACACAGAAAGAGTAACACATGGAGTAGGTTTTATTATCGACCCAGAACACGCAAAGAACATTCTAGAAATAAAATACCATTCAGAAAGAATTATCACAATTAAACTACTAGAAGACAATCAAAAAGAAAATTACATTCAAATCTATGCACCATGCAACAACAATGAAAGAGACAGCGAAGAATTCTATGACACATTGAATGAAATCATTAACAAGATTGACGAAAGCGACGACATGTTAGTGATGGGAGATTTTAATGGAAGGCTTGGGAAACGCAACAGTGAGAATAGTAATATCTTAAGACCCTTTGGCGATAAAACAGCTGAAATAAACGAAAATGGAAGCAGACTGCTGGAATTATGCAATCAAAATGATTTATTTATCACCAACTTCAACATCTCAGGCACAAATACAACATGAAAATCAACAAAACAGAAGTCATGAATGTCGCCAAAAATAAACAGAACATCAACATAACTATAGAAGGCAGACAACTAAAACAAGTAGAGGAATTCAAATACCTAGGAAGTCTAATGACAAACGATAATTCTCAAACGGCAGAGATAGAATCAAGATGCAACAAGGCTTGTCACATCATTGGACAGATATCGCCACTGTTGTCCAACAAGGAAATAACTCTGGAGGCCAAACGAGCACTATACAATACAATCTTCATCCCAACGTTGTGCTACCAATGCCAGACCTGGACACTAGATGCAAGAACAATAAGAAAAATTACCTCTACAGAGATGAAATGTGTTAGACGAATGACAGGAAACAGTCTGAGAGATAAGATCAGAAATGAAGAACTGAGAAAAAAGCTAGGAATAGCCCCCGCCATAGAATATATAAGGAAACAACAGATAAAATGGTTTGGCCATGTGACAAGGCAGAAAGAACAAAACACAACGAGTCTTCAACAAACATTGTGAGAACACCAGACCCAAGGGTTGACCATGAAAAAGAGATGGGTTGATGGTATGTTAGAAGCACTAGGAAACATATAACAGCAGCAGAGGCGAAGTGAAGAGCAAAAGACCGCAAATTATATCTCCCCTCGACGCTGAAAGGCAGATGAGGAAGGAAAGAAGAAGAAGTGGCAGAGTGATTAGTGCACTCCCCACTGACCAGAAAAGTCTGGGATGAGTTCCTAGATTTGGTTTTTTTTCTTACCAACAAGACCTTGGGGTTCACTCATTCTCTGAATAGGATATAAGATATTTTTAGGGGGGAAAGTAGGGCGGCTTGTCATGAAGTTGACTACATCATTCATAATGATAAGAACAAATGTAAAATATATGTGCTTAATACCATTTTATGTTTTTTTCACATCATAAAAAATGTATCATTGGTTATTGAAAAATATTGGCATTAACATTATTTCCATATCAGCCATATGCCTTTAGAAAAATATATCAGAGAGAAATCTTGTAAGGGTCCCCACTAGGATATTTGTTCAACATATTTGTTTACTCTACATTGAACCTGGTGAAGAAAGGCTATAGGCAGCAATATAGTTTTGTATGTCCTCAGTATGGGTCTGTTGTTCACCATAGGTAGAACTCATGGTGCTTTACAGCGCAAATTGTAAAGGAAGACAGTAGCTGTGTGCTTGTGAAGAATTCAATTAGTTTGATGATGAAGGTTATGACAATAACTACATCAATAGCTTAGATTGAAACACAAACTATTACCATATAAGCCTGTCAATGACTCTGACTATGCTCAGGAAGTTCAAAATGAGCTGGGGTCAATGGCAGTGATTGAAGTGACCAGGTCTGACTAAAATCTGCTTCCTTTATGTGCTGATGCACTCAGGTCTAAGAGGGACTGAACGAGCAGACAGGCCTACTATTGGCATGACTTGCAGACAGTGAACGACCAATAGACTCGGCTGAAATTCTAAATGCTCTTAGGGAATCAGGACAAGTGAATGGTTTAAGCTATGAAAATGAATCTAAAATCTTTAGTAGGCTGCAAAATAACCAATCAAAATGAGTGATGCCAGACTACTAGGCAGGAAGCCAAAGAAGACTGGTGAAACAGCACAAAACAGGTTATCAGACCCTACAAACTTAATTGATTAGAAGATCTAAATATTTATGCAGTTTTCTAATGTGCAGCGAAGATGAACTAACTAGGCTTTGAGTATATCCATTTTAATTTTGCAATTGAAACTCTGACCCACTTTGTGACCGACTGCGTTGAACATTCAACCTTTATTTTCCAAGCCCATAGAAAGCCCTTGACACACCATCCCCTTATTCCCTTTCATAGAAGTGGGATAAAATGCCATAAAGATATATATTTTAACAAAATCAATGGTGAAAGCACCTTTCTTAGATTAAATGGTAATCTTCATTAACTCTATTAATTAGCTCAAAACTAATTATATCATCAAGTGGCTGAAATATGACTGTTATTACAAGATAGTGATATCAATATATCATGAAGTTGTTAAAGTATTGCTCTCAAATTAAGTGGAAATAATATATTCTCCCATTGACTGATTCTAAACAGAGTTTTGTTATTATGTGACAATAATATAATTTAAATTTAGTGGTTTATTGCTCAGTTATATTATTAAGTGGTAATAATTGGCAGTCCTCTGATGTGACTGTGTTTGTGGAAAAACATTCTTTTTCCTACATTAATATATTGATTGGTCTACTACGCTTGATTATTGATTTTCTTTGTACGGCAGTCCATGCAGCTCAGCTAATCTTTCTGTATGGCTTTTTATATGTTAATTTAAACCATTCAGCCAGTGAACATAACACAGTTAATTTGTAGATCATTTTAGAGCATATTTTTCACTGACAGTTTATTTCTACCCTCCTCCAATAAATTTCTATATATTTGACTTATGATGATGGTAGGAAACTCCTATTGCACTTGAGCCCAAAAGCTCACCTAATGTTTGGCATATACTAGATGAGACTGATCTACTCTATTGTCCATACCATGTCCTTTCACAGCTTTGCTGGAAGCTTTAGACTACCCCTGGATGTCACTGTTGCCAAACCCATGCTTGTTGATTTGCGTGTAGCCCATCATCTTCTTCAGCTTGAGACTTTCACATGTGTCTGCAATGAAACTTGTTCCATGGATAGAACAGAAAGGAACATAAAAATAGATTACTGCATGTAAAGTAAAGTACAAGACTTGAATGGGCATCTTAGCATGCAAGTTTTCACCCATATGTGCTCTGCCGCCTATCCAGAAGTGTTCAGAGAAATCTGGATAGCGTCGCTTCAAGCATTGAAACTGACGATGTGAAGCGACATTCCTCACCTTCCCAGAGAAATACTCTGGTACCCATTTCTGCCAACGGCTGGGTCAACCGTGGGGGTATTTTTTTTCCAATCATGAGTACAATTCACACTGCTTCCAGCGGGAATCGAACACGGGTTGTCTGAACGTCGGTAGCCCAGTCGGGTGGTTTTCCCAACTAGGCTACCAAGGCCCCCTAATGTACTTTCTGCCAGTCTTCAAAGTGATGTACACATTATAAAAAAGATAAGGAATATAGGGCTTTCTTATGTTGTAACAACATCACCCTTAAAATGTTCTATTGATCAGTGAAAAACATGGACATTCACACTATGTTTCCCAAACGCATTACGGCATGAAGGGTGCCCTTTTATAATTAGGTATGTCTGAAAGATTATTTTCCCTGAGATTCATTACACAGCAATGTTTGATTTGTTTGTGAGTTTCTTGAAACAATATTTTGTTTTAAAATTCTGAGTAACTTCATATCTTTGATTCGTGCTATCTTGTTCAGACTTCTGCTGCTGTTGCCTGACAGTTCCTCCTCATCGCTGCCTATCTAATGGGCATTAAATTGGGTTAGTTGTGGTTTACACTTAACACATTTCAACTGGACTACCGACGTTCAGACAACCCGTGTTCGATTCCCGCTGGGAGCAGTGTGAATTGTACTCGTGGTTGGAAAAAAAATACCCCCACGGTCAACCTAGCCGTTGGCAGAAATGGGTACCAGGGTATTATCCTGGGAAGGTGAGGAATGTCACTTCGCATCTGAGTTTTGATGCTTGAGTTGATACTATACAGAAATATCCGAACATTTCTGGATAGGTGGCCGAGCACATATGGGTGTAAACTCACGTGCTAAGATGCCGGTTCAAGTCTCATACTTTACCGTTACCTTACATTCAACTTAGGCACATTATTTTTGGGCACTGGATTGCCTGTCCTCTTCAATCCTGAATCATTTTACTAATTTGGTTAATATGTTTCCAGAGCCACCATGAGGGGTAGGATCTTGATCAGTTCGGATTCACAGAATCTGATATAAACAGTCAGCTATGAATCATTGGTTTCTTTCAGATTCTGCATTTTCTAGCATCGTGACCTGTCAAAATTATTTGCAAGTTTTTGAAATGATCTTAGAGATTTAAACTTAAGAGTCTCTATAACCTTTATCTTGATGACAGCAATCAGTCACTAACATTAATCATCTCATTTACTGTGCTCTGTATCCTAGTTAATATCTGAAATATAGACCAATAACAGCATTTGTTAGTTTTAAACACACTAAAGTTTTCAAAGTTTTCTGTTTCATACAACATGGATTGCTCCATATGGCTATACTGACGACAATGACACCTCCCCCAGCCCCCCCCCCCCCACACACACACACACAGTGTTGGCGTGCACCATGTTAACTATGAGAGGAGAAAAAAATAGAGCCACAGTTACCTGCCATGCATGTCGTAAGAGGGTGACTAAGGAGGGTTTGAAACGATCACCAGTGCAGTTGAGTAGGACGTGCACTGAGTGACCTTGTCAACAGAATTTAACAATACATCTTGAAAAATGCCATGACAAGTAGTGGAGCGGATATGTGGAATTCCTGACTGCAATGAAACTTGTTCCATGGATAGAGCAGAAAGGAACATAAAAATAGATTACTGCTAATAGAAAGTATATTGAGATCTCCTACACTTTTATATTTAGCAATTACTATCTAAATATTATCGCTATCTAAATATTACCTGCACCACTACTTGTCTTTTATCTGCAGCCTGTAGTACTCTTTGCTGGAGAAGCAACGCATCCATCATTCTACTCCACCACCCATGGAGCTTTGCTAACTGGTAATAGGGAGGCAGCCAGAGTGTGCAAGTTTTGGAAACCCCAAGAAGGTGAGTTAATATTGAATCTTTTATATTCATAGGATGGTCTGTGAAGGCTCATTATGGTATATTAAATTTAATTGAGACAGAAACTACCATTTTATGAACAGAGTTGCTAATGTAATTAATATGTGTAGAGAATGTTAGTGGCATATGTTGTTACCTTGGCAACAGAATAAACTCGGGTTCAATTCTTTTTTGACACTTTGTATAAAGACATCCCTACTGAAAAAATAATGGGTAACCTTGCTTACTGAGTTGAAAGGTAATAACAATGAGGAAGTGCACTATCATCCCTACTGAAAAAAGAATGGGTACCTTGCTTACTGAGTTGAAAGGTAATAACAATGAGGAAGTGCACTATCATCCCTACTGAAAAAAAGAATGGGTACCTTGCTTACTGAGTTGAAAGGTAATAACAGCGAGGAAGTGACTAGCATTCCCTGTCTTCCTCACCATGATCTAGTATGATTGTTTGATGCTTTCCTTTAATACTTTTTATGTCTGAAGCTTTAATGATCTACCTTTTTTTTATATCTAAAATAATGAGTTAATATTAATGAAAGAGACATGTACAGCAGGAATTTATGTTTAAATGCTAACTGGTTATTGATGAACATTAGGTCACAAGTTCCCATTTCTATTTATAGCATGTATACAGTTTGTCACCTGCCTCACCATTCTTAATTCTGTTGATAATGTACCAGTTGTCATTTACCCATTTCACTATTCATAGTCCAACTGTCACCCTGGACACTATGTGTGTGCATGCGTGTGTGTAGAATATTTAAAAACCTAATCACAATATCTGTTTACAAGATGAGAAAAAAAAAAGATAAAATTATACAGGGACACATATATTTATGACACTTGGAATAATTTGAATTTCTCACTAGAATAAATGTTTGGTTATTTTTTATTATTGTCTTCAGTTTAAACCACAGGAGACTACTAATCACATTGTTATGTCATTTGCTGTGTTTCAACAATAGAAGTACTTTAACCTATATTTCTATGAGTGTACTTGATATTAGGAAACTCAAAACACAATTGTGTCTATAGATCAATCCCCATGTTAGTGTTGATGTAGCACAGTTGGTCACATTTAGATTTACAAAACCCACCAGTAAAATTGCCTGTTTTGAAGCAGTGAGCTGGCAGTGTGTTGAAGTGCAGGGCTCTGTGGCAAGGTGCTATGTCAAAGATCATGGGTTTGAATCCTTGTTATGTCTTTCTGTTGCTTTCTGTATTTTCTTCTGTTATTTGCACATATTTTTTCAGTCTTGTAGAAACACCGGTGTCCCTCTGGAACTTGTCTCAGATTGAATTCATCTACTTTCAGGCCAGCCTCCAGCCTGATCTTTCTTGAGATAGTCTTTCCTGGCCAGTTATGTTTTTATTAATCTCCCTATGTTAAATTTACATACATCTTTGTTGCTTAGAAGAGGTCTTCCTTTATCTTCAGTTAAAATAATAGCGCATAAACTTTGAATTGTTGCAATGTTCTGTTAATAGTGTGTAAATTACTTTTTAATATTTTTAGTAGTCATCATTATACTCAGACACTGTGTGCAGAAGCACGCCAACCTCTTCCCTGATTATACTGGAAGATCTCATCAAAATGCACAAAATAGAAATTGAAAGGACATTTAAGAAATCTTAGTAATTAATTGTAAATATTTGTGAAAATTTGGTCCAGCCAGTGACATTCAGCCTTCTGTTTTCAGTAGTCAAAGTTTTTTTTCAAGTTTATTATGAGACCTACTTTTTTTTATCATGTTTCACCAAAAGGACTAGGTTATCTAAATTATCAAACTAAGAGACTAAATATTAATAGGAAAAAAAAAACCCAGATTACTCCATGTGGGATTTGAACCATATACTTTCAGTGAACCCCATTAGCATCTGCTACAAATTGACTATCAGCATATTAATTTATTATTTCTATATTAATCTATTATTTCTTACCCGTGTCTTACCGGGGCTTCATTATGAGAGAAGTAAAGAATAGTGACACTGTGACCTTCCAGGCATGTCGTAAGAGGCGACTAAGGAGATTGATCGATGGCTTGACAAGCTGTCATTGTAAAAAGTGTTGTTATGGAAACAGAGCCATAGATTTTAGAAGCAGTGATCTCCGCAATATGTGCCATTTTGGCACGCAAGGTTTCTGTTTTTGAGATTGTGGTTCTGCCCTATGTGCCATCTTCGGCTCGAAAGGACAATACATATTAATTTACCTACTTCAGCTTTCACATTCATATTTATTATATCACAATTAAGAGTTACAAATATATTTATTATTTTCTATGGTTTTTCAGCTGTTGCAGGCAAATATGCAGACCTTGGCCTCAGTGATGCAGAAACTACAGAAGAAGAGGAGTCATCTGATGACGAAGGTCTCAGCTTCTTATAATACCATTTCCCTGAAAGGATCCTTCAGAAAGATTAGTAAATCTGACAAGTCTCGCTGAAACACATACTGTAGACTGCTGTCTTACAATAGACCTGTGCTTTCATGCAAGCAGTGTTAAGGATAGTTAACATGACTTTGTGTCTGGATTCAGATAACTTCACTTGCAAGGTGTAACACCTCAGCAAGGATTTCCAAAAAACTTGCTTCATTATCTTTTGGGAATATTAAAATCTGAATTGTGCTGTACCAGTTCACCATAGAATTTCATCTGTTTCAAACAATGATAATGCTAAATTAAGCTTATTTGTGCATGTTTAATTCCTTATGTTATGTCTTTGTTGATTAACCCAAAGATGTATGATAGTTGTTGTCTGAGATAGATGTTTGTTATTTATGTTGATGGGATTTAGAGAGCAAAGTATCTTGTACATGATGATTTTGGACTTCTATGGAAAAACTGATTGGAGGAATGTAACAAAAATAAAATTGAACAGTAAGTTATGTGTGCTAAAAATTCATTCATAAGTTGATGGTACAATGTTTTTTTTTTTTATTTCCATAAGTTTTTTTTTTTCCCACAAACATTGAACACAATTCTAAAGTTGTTTACAATATGCTGGTCATTAAGCATAATAAAACATTTTAAAATTTAATTTCAAGAAAAAGTGCGTTATAACACATGTTAGTCTTTAATTTAGCTGTTCTCAATGGTCTTTCTGTGTTAAAATCTGACTGTTGAATAAATTGAATAAAAACAGTAACATGATGAATGTAAATAAAGACTCATAGCAAAAAGAATGTATTGCGTTCATTAGAATTGAGTATTATGGTAGTGACTTATGTTGTTTAAAACAATGTGTTTCTTATAGCTGCATTATTTCTCTCACTTGGATGAGATTTCACATAAAACGATCTGTGAATATTATTGCAAGGTATTAAAATTACAAGTATTTCTACATAGTTGTTAAATAAATTGTTTGAGCAATGACTCCACCATTTATTTCTTTATAATTTTGTTTGTGGTGAATTGTTTTTGTTTCTTCTTGATCAATTTGACAAATTTTGTAAGCTTCCTCAAACGTTGCACAGTTCAACCTTGGTCGTATGATCATAGTTGTGTGATTCTTGAAATTGTAATTTTACCTGAAAGACATTAATTTGATTAGTCAGTGAATCTATGTCACATGATGCACCTGAATATGAAATATGTAACAACCTTGCTGAATGACCAAGAACCATTATTACTAAATATACATTTTTAACATGAAATCATTGTGCCAACTACAGAGAGTGAACCATAAAGAAGTTTAGATGTACTGAGAAATTAAGCATTTAAAAAATATAATAATTTTATCAAGCTAAAAAAAAATGAATAATTTTATCAAGCAATAAAGTAGAATAATATTAAAACACCTTTTTATATTATTTGAGTGGTTGGGGTGGGTTTAGAGGTTTGAGAATAATGCGTAGGGCATGATTGTACCACAAGTGAGTGCAGAAAGGTATCTAGAATAATTACTCTTTGCTATTAGCAAACTCTGTTAGTCTTGGAATTGAAGCACACTTTTTAGTGTTGTTACTGAGTTGCTAGTTGCAGAACAACTAATCATTTATCAGTATTAGTCACAGCCTCATTTTGTATTGAGTATAACACTTTGGTAGGTTGTGTAACATAATTTTTTGAAAGGTAGGCCAGTTTATGTGTAATATAGGAGTGAGGTAGTTAAATCATTATTTTTTTTTTTTAAAAAGGAATTTTAGTGTCGAGGTAGTGATGATCAGTGTTTTCGACTAACAAGGTCATGGTCATGAGTTTATAAAAATCAGGAGCTGAGGTGATGGGTTAGTGGAGTTTAAAGAGTAAGTGCCAAAAAATGAATGAACCACTAGGTTATTGATTTCTGAAATAAAGGTTTACTTGGATGCATTTGTTGATTAGCAGTGGTAGAGTCAAATAAATTATATTCGCTTGAGAAACAAGTCCTTCCTTCCAGTAACTGAGGACATTGTGAAGATGAGTTACAGCTGTTGAAGAGGGATGTAGAAAAGGAAAACAAATAATATTTTCTCTGGGAATAAGTCCGTCCAGATTAGTTTTATTAAAATTATATTCGAGAAGTCAGAGAACTGAGAATAGACATGAAAGCAAGCAAAATTGTGTGCTTGTAATACCAGAGAAAAAGTTGTCTTATGTCTATTATTCTTCTATACAATTTGAAACCAGGAGCTATATGGTTTGATCTAATTCAGTCAACTAATTTTAACAGCAGTATTACTTCCTAACTTTTCTACTGCCATGTAAAGACCATAAAGATGCCTTAATTTTGGATGTTGGTAATTCGTAACAAAGACACAGGACTTTCAAAGAAAATACTGAGCAAGTAAGGAATTCTGACAAATATTTGGGTGTGTAGCTTAAAAAAATGATAGCCAGTATTTATTCTATTTTTGTTTTTTTTTTAAATGTATGTTTTGGCTCACCAACTAGGGAGTTGTGTTTTATTTTGGTAATTTTTTAAAAATTATGGACTTAATTGAGTTTGGCGTTACTTTTTGTTTAAAAATAATAACAGAGTATTGAAGTAAAACTGGCTTTACTCAGTATAAAGTGTAAGCCATATCATTGACAAATAAGATCAATACAAATTATGCTGTTTGAATGTAATTTCATATTTGTTAGAGCAATTTGCAGATTCTCATGCTTTCATTGTTGAAAAACTGGAAGAGAGAAATAACTGATTTAATATGTCAGCTCAAAAGAAAAACCATTTCAGATTTCTTCATTAATAAAGACATTTAAGTCATGTTATCAAATAAAATAATGTAAT
This sequence comes from Megaustenia siamemsis, assembly GCA_032433765.1. Classification (NCBI taxonomy): domain Eukaryota; kingdom Metazoa; phylum Mollusca; class Gastropoda; order Stylommatophora; family Ariophantidae; genus Megaustenia; species Megaustenia siamemsis. Next base: position 135,433,747 of record JAVIAB010000051.1, on the reverse strand, counting down.
AAACTCATAAGTAATTATGCAAGTTGCTTCTACACATAACCATGCATTTAATTGAAGAGAGAAAAATAAATGTTTCCTTAATATAGCTCTTCTAGAACGTTGAAATATAGAACAGTATTTTACATTGCTAGTCAGTAAACAATAAGCTTGCGGGGTTAGAATCATGTGAGAGCTGTATTGAACCACAAGGGATTTATAGCCTTGAATCATAGACAAGTAATCCAGAAGATCACTTGCATGCAGCATAAGATGGTGTCTGAAAAAGAAACTAAATATATCCAGGTTATTTAAAATTGAAATTCAGAAATATGATATCACTAGTTTTTTTCTTAAACTCTTTTGTTATGCTGTGTTAAATTATTGATTTAATTGCACTGCATCATTTCAAGCAACATGTTTTTTTTCCTTTTCAGTGTTGAATTTCCAGTATTTTAGTAAACACAGTTTGTCCCAAAAGCCTCAATATTTTAACTTTATTCTAAGCTTAAAGAAATTTGAGCATCTACAATTAAAATCAATATAGATACTGTATTTTTGCTAAATTTATTATTGCATTGTGTTTTTTTATTTTATAGCTTTGACTGGTAAATCCTTTTTCTAATGATTTATTTTTTATATTATTGCATCGAATTAATCTTAGACATAATTTGGGAAGTTTTGCTTTAAAAAGCTCACAATAGGATATGGTTGGTTAACTTAATATTGGTTACAATATCAAATCACAGGTGTCCACCACCAATATTTTAGTTGCTTTGCTCTCTTGCTTGATCAGTTTAGAAAAATTACCTGCATATGATTCTTCTACTAAGTTGGAAACTGATAAAATGCTAGAGCTTAATTGTTAATAATTTTTTTAAATATTTAAATAATTAATTAATTTTAAATAATTACATTTTTGTGGGCAGATGAATATTTTACACCAGAGAATATCAGTTTAGTCAGTCTTTGAAATGTGACTTATCACAAGATGATAAGTCTCTTCAGTTGATGAAGTTATCACAAGCTCACCTACAAATATTTCACCCTCAGTAGAATAAACACATTTTTTGTAAAAACGTTAGAAAATTTGCATTTTTATGTTATAGAAGCACTCCCCATAAAACAAGAATGAAAGAAATGATCTAGAATCTTCTTCACTCATCAGTACTGCACATTCTCTAGAATTATAGCTAAATGAGAGTTATTAATACCTTGGTCTCTAAATAAGATAATGCTATGTGAAATTCTTATCTTTAACTTGTGCAAATATAACATTAACTTTTTCGTAATTATTTTGATAAATTAAATTCAATAGAAATTATTCATGCTTAAGAAGTTTCATTGCAGAGATTTTTAAAGTATTTTTAGTGAATAGTCTTTTTCTTAATTTTCTTTTTTTTGCCATATAGCTTGTCTTTATAAGATGCATGTCCTGCTTAATGTATGCTTTGTTTAAATAACTATTACATCAACATGTGTTCCAGCAAGTAGCGCAAATTTGCAAGTATTTTCGAAAACATTTTGTTAACTTATATTTTGAGTCCTTTTTTATGTGGATTTAATATGTTATTTATTTGTAAAATTAAAGATCTTAAGCATGCAAAACACTCACCTGTAATCTTTCTACCCATTCTTTGTCACTGTTTTATTTCTAATATAAAGCAAAATTACTTTTACCTCTTCATTATCTCACTTTTATTATTTTTTTTTTTTAAAACCATTAACTTAAGATTTAAATAATATTGTGAATAAATCAACAGTAATTTTTTAACCGAAACTTGTGACTCATCTACTAGTGATGTTCCTGTTTAAAATTCAGGCCTTGTTATTGTAGATTGTTATCATGAAAATATCCCATTAAAAATTATTATGTGAGAATTGCAAACTAAATTAATGTGCTTGAATTTTATACAACATTATTCCATCATGGTTAACTAAGTTAATATGCTTGAATTATATATTAAATTATTCCATCTTGATTGCAAACTAAATTAATATGCTCGAATTAATTATACATTAAATTATTCCACCGTGATTGCTAACTAAATTAATATGCTTGAATTATACACCAAATTATTCCATCAAAACTGCACATTAAATATTCTGATAACGGTTTATGTAAACTATGATTGCTAATGCTTAGTCAAGTTGTCAAGTCACAAAAGCTTGGCAAATTCCTCCATGGCTGTATCCTAATCTATTTAATTTATTCATCTACCTCTTTGACCTGACTGATAGCAGCAATCATTGCAGTAATCATAAAATGTTATGTCCTCACCAGTCTGACCAGGATACAAGATCTGTTTTGTGATACCATAGTGTGTTGTGAATTTATAATAATATAAGGAAAGTCAACACAAGTATCGTGCGCTCAATGACTAAATTTGTCAGTTAATTGAACAGAGAACATATAATGGTTTTCAGCTATAATTATAAATTACTTTATATATGGCTGAACCATAATGTATAAATACTGATTAGTATTGTTCTAATTCCATTTTTAAATGTTACAGTATTTTAATCATTTTTTTCTTATTATTTCTTTTGTTAATTGTTTTGTGTAAATTAGAATCATAATCAGGAAACAGTTTATGCATTTTAGACTGTTTCTTAAAAATCTGGCATTATATCTGGTATCTATTCTTCTAGTAAATGTAATAAAAAGGAAAAGAAACACAGGGTTTATACCTTGCTTCATAGCTTATCGACAGATGTGAATCTACCTTTTTTTTTTGTTCATTGCAGCAAACAATTTCTATATCTAGTTGAAAATTGTATATTGTAAATTTTGAAAATGTGTAATTAAAGCATTATATATTTTTCGTTTCTGTTCTTGCTTAGTTGCCAAAAATGGGATAATTAATTAGCAGTATAATATAATGCAGGTATATCAGGACACACTTATGTTCTATATGTACGTCCAGTCACTCTACTATTAGATTTACACCAGGTTGACTAGCATAATAAGTCTGACATATATCTCATAAACCTGAATCTACATATATAGATAGATGACCACATGATAGTGTGTACACAACAATTGTTATGTTGATATGTTAATTCTATCTGCATGGTTCACCCTTAAAAGAACACATTATATGCCAAACTACAATTTACACTAGAGCTGCAATATCTGCACATTTTAAGGACGACAGCCTCAACATAACACTTGTTAATCACCTTTAACATGTACTATACATTAAATGTTTCATTTCTGAGGTCCACATAAGAAGGGAAATGTAGGCAGTAGTGGTGGAAAATATGTCCAAGCATTGAAGATAAGTGGAGAGCCACGATAGCTCAGTGGTTAGTGAACTGGACTACAAAGGACAAGAGGGCTCGATCCTGACTGACGGCTTCCGGGTTCACCCAGCCTTAAATGGGTACCGGATTTTTTTCTGGAAAGTAAAGTGGCACAGGCATAATACTGACCACATTATCCCAAAAATCATGTGCCGAAGGTCTGTAAAAATTATGGTCACTAACACCATATTCCCTATACGCCACTTGGCGTAACGGGGGCTCTTTACTACTTTACTTTACTTATTGAACTAAGTGGTAAAATTAGTAATTTACCCTTGAACATAACTAGAGCAGTAATGCATTTAATATATTAATTTCAAATAGAGGAAAGTAACTAAAAATAGGATGTTTCTGCTTTGTCGATAGATAAGACTGGCCAAAAGTAAAAGGTTTATCTTAAATGTAGAGTTGAAACATCTTTCTATTTTTTTTTTACTGTCTGTTATGTAAACCTGCTCCCTGTGTCTTCACCTGATCTTGTTTGTTTTCATTCCTATTCCCACTATTCAGACAAGGCTTGGTCACATTCTGAAACCATCAGAGTAAAAGGAAGCAGTGACCAAAGGTAGACCTAAATTATAAAAGGGAAATCATATGAATGGTAGGGAAATATAAGATTGTATAGTTAGTCTTATAGCATAATGTTCTAGAGATGTAAATTACTTTAGCCTTACAGTTCTAAGCTGCTGTATTCAGAAATGGATGGGATGAGGGGTATTCATCTCAGTTATTACCATCCCAACTCAACAAACCATTTACCCATTTTACGACTAAGTCACAGACAAAAGTTCTGAGAATGAACCAGAAACTTTCAGTCTTGAAGCCATCTAGTTATCACTATATCAGTCCTACTCTCTTTGAGAAGTGCACAGTTTTTAATCAGATTCTGGATCCTGGCTGATGTAAAATTACCTAAAGAGACATCCTTAAATGAGAGGGACAACTTATAAGGGGGCACAAGACGTGATGTAGCCATCTTAAACACAAAATGAAATAGAAAGGTCTTTCTTACTATGTCTGTAATTATAATAAAAAGTCTGATTAGGATGCCTGACATAATAGTATAGAGCATGTTCTTAGTTCAACAGTTCAGTAATTAAATTATGGCAATCTAAATATTATTTTTATATATATATATATATATATATATATATATATATATATATATATATATATATATATATATATATATATATATATATATATATATATATATATATATATGCTACCTATATCTACACCTATTGATGTAAAATGAGGAGTAAGACTTGGATGCATCCAATCACCTAGCTTGTTCAATCTATGCACACTGAACAAATCTTTAAAAACATAGAGATACCAGCCTAAACATTAATGTAAAGATAATCAATAACCTAAGATATGCTGATGATACTGTATTAAAAGCAGAAAATCCTAAAGATTTACAATAATTGCTTCATGAAATAAACATGACAAGCAAGAAATATGGATTAGATATGAAAATCAAAAAGACAAACTATTATCATAAACAAAGATAATACTCAAAACCTACAAGTGGATGTCAAAGTTAACAAAAGAATAGGAATGGCAAAAAGTAATTTTAATGCCATGAAAAATATACTAATATCAAAACAAATAACACCAGGGCTAAAACTAAGAATAGCAAAATGTTACATCTTCTCAACATTCCTGTATTGTGCAGAAAATGGACATTAGACAAGAAAACAGAACAGGAAATTGAAGCTTTTGAAATGTGGATTTATAGAAGAATTGGAAGAGTTTCAATGGAAAGAAAAAAAAACAGTGAAGTCTTAAAACAACTAAAAATGAAAAGAGAACTACTAAACACAATTCAAACAAGACAAATGGGATGAAAATTTTGGGCCATGTTAAAAGACACAGCAGCCAACTAAAAGTAATCTTGGAAAGGAAAATGCGTCGTAACAGCGGCAGACCAAAACTAACTTGGACGAGTCCGCCCGTGACAACTTGCACCATCAAAGCAAGAGACAGAGCAGAATGGTGCTCCATAGTAGCTTACCTTCAATGTGGAGACAGCACTCAATGATGATGATGATATATATATGTATATGTCATCATCATCATTGAGTGCTGTCTGTAGTTTATATATAAAATATTGTCTATATATAATGGACTATATAATAATATTATATATAGACAATATTTTATATATATATATACTAATAATATTGAGCACTTCTGGCTTGCTCCATTAAAGTTTTTTGTTGTAATGTAAGTACGCTAGACTTTTGTAATGAAGATCATCATCCAATTTGTTTGTAATGAGAACTCCTGTATTATTTAAAAAGTTGAAAGATAAAGTTCATTCAAAGTATATCCACTGGTGTTCAATGCTCATTTATATATTGTGCTCCTTCATAGCTGAAATAAAATTTGCTGTTCATTACTATTTTCCATTGTTTTTGTTGTCTTGTTATTTCATGTATCTGTCTCTTGTCTAAATGGTGCATGTTATAGGTTCACCTGACCACCTTTTGATGTTATCAGTCTTATTTAGTCTTGGTCTGCCTCTGTCTCATCTGTATTGTACTTTCTCTTCCAAGATGACTTTTAGAAGGGTATTATGGCTCTTAAAATGTCAAAAAAATTTCAGTTGTCTTTTTTGAAATGTTTTAAGTATTTCTTTTCACATTTTCAGCTGATTGAGAACTTTTCTGTTTGTCTTCTTTTCCTTCCACCCAATTCTCCCCATTTTTCTATAGATCAACATTTCAAAGGTTTCAGTTTAATAATGCACTAAAGATACATTTATAAAGAGCTTGATTAGATATAGAAGTAAGGCATGAATTATAATGTATGTTGTTAATTTGTTATAATAAACTATAACACTTTAATTGAACTGACATAAGTGTTTGCTCCTTGGTTAAACACTGTTTATACTGTCCTCATATTTGTCTATTTGGTTTTTGTTGAAACACTATTTATACTGTCATCATATGTGTTTATTTGGTTTTTGCTTAAACACTGTTTATGCTATCCTCATGTGTTTATAGTGTCCTCATATGTATTTATTTAGTTTTTGTTTAAACACTGTTAATACTGTCCTCATATGTGTTTATTTGGTTTTTATTTAAATACTGTTAATACTGTCCTCATATGTGTTTATTTGGTTTTTGTTTAAATACTGTTTATAGTGTCCTGATATGTGTTTATTTAGTTTTTGTTTAACACTGTTAATACTGTCCTCATGTGTTTATTTGGTTTTTGTTTAAACACTGTTTATAGTGTCCTCATATGTGTTTATTTAGTTTTTGTTTAAACTCTGTTTATAGTGTCCTCATATGTGTTTATTTAGTTTTTGTTTAATACTGTCCACGTGTGTTTATTTGGTTTTTGTTTAAACACTGTTTATACTGTCATTATATGTCTCTATTTGGTTATTAGCTAAACAGTGTTAATATTCATAATATTGTCCTTTAATTTGTCATCATAGCTTCATAAATTAACATCTATCTGTGGGTTTCTTGAGTAACCTCCTCAATGTCTGGGAATAATTCTACCACAGGAAGTGATATTGAAGCTAACTTGCCAGGAGCTCTTGTTAACAAATATTCCTCATGTAGATCCAAATAAGTCACATTTGTTTTAGTGGATTCTGCTTTGTTGACATTTGTTGACATTTGTTTTAGTGGATGTTGCTTTGTTGACATTTGTTTTAGTGGATTCTGCTTTGTTGACATTTGTTTTAGTGGATGTTGCTTTGTTGACATTTGTTTTAGTGGATGTTGCTTTGTTGACATTTGTTTTAGTGGATGTTGCTTTGTTGACATTTGTTTTAGTGGATGTTGCTTTGTTGACATTTGTTTTAGTGGATGTTGCTTTGTTGACATTTGTTTTAGTGGATGTTGCTTTGTTGACATTTGTTTTAGTGGATGTTGCTTTGTTGACATTTGTTTTAGTGGATTCTGCTTTGTTGGCATTTGCTTCAGTGGATTCTGCTTTGTTCTGTTTATCATGAAAAGAGCATAACCTGTTTTGTATTGTGATTTACTCTGCGATTCTATATATTTGCACTTCACAGACAAAAACTTATAATATTGGTACAACACTAATTTTTTAATGCAGGTTTGCTTTCTCCGTTTTGAATGGGAATGACCATATAATTATATCCTCATGCAGAACTGCTTTATAAGTTGTATTATTGGTTGTAGTGAAGTAAAGTAAAGTACTCCCATCACGCCAAGTGGCATATAGGAAATACGGTGTTAGTGACCATAAATTTTACAGACCTTCGGCACATGAATTATGGGGTAATGTGGTCGGTATTACACCCATGCCGCTTTACTTTCCCAGAAAAAAATCCGGCACCCATTAAATGCTGGGTGAACCCGGAAGCTGTTGGTTGGGATCAAACCCTACCTCTTGTCTTTTGTAGTCCAGTTCACTAACCACTGAGCTATTGCGGCTCCCAATTATTGGTTGTAGTATTTATTATTTAGATCTGTCCTTATGTCAAGACTAAGGCATACAATTTATATGAGGTTACTATTCTCTTTTAAAATTCTACTCCCTTGACTAAGTTATTATTCTATTATATGGGCCCATAAAGGAGTGAGGAGGGGAGGGAGTAGGATCTTGATCATCTTTGTTTACAAATGTCAGTCAAGGTCTTTTTTAATTTATTCATTGTGACTCAACCACCTATTTGTGAAGCACAAACTGGGAATCGGATACAATAAAAGCCCTAATCATATTTATGACAGGTAACTCAATATCTGCTATCTTTAAGCACCTGTCTCCTTTTTCACTCTGAAATTTGTTGTCATGTAAGCTTCACAACATATTTGACCATAATCTTCCTTCTCATTTTCAGGAATTCCCCATCCAAGTGTTTTTTTATTCTCCCAAATGCTGTCAGTTATGATCTGTTTAATTTTTTTGTTTTGTTTCCCAGCTTCAGAATGCACTATTTTCTCTGCTATTGGCCAGTGTTTCAGCTAATCTTTTTTCTTCTTTAAATAAAGTAAAATAACTGTAGTCAACAATACAATTTATAGTGTTACTAAGCCATCCATATTTCAGTCTTGATTCCTGAGTTGTTGGTATCGGTAGTTTGATTGTGAAAAGAATACCTTTTATCCTTTGTACCTTGTAACTTTTGTGAATGTGTATCTTGACCACACTGAAAGTTCAAGAATGTACATCATAGTTATAATGAAACATTTCAGAATTATTAGCATCAAGGCTGTCTGGATACCTTCCAACTGTTGATGTTGTGACATTTGATGCTGTCAAGCGTAATGATTATATGGTCTGTCTCGTGAAATCATCAAAGTCCATTATGTATAATTCAAAGAATACTTCATCATATATGTAGATTATGACTGATTTCTCTTTCATCGGACTATAAATATAATCAGTCAGGACATTTCATGAGTTCTCAGGCACAGAATACAGCAAGAGGTTAACATCTGGGAGTAATGACCCAGGTAGAACCACCTCTCTTCAGTTGTTGAAAAGCCTGCTTATTTGGAATCCTCTCAATGATATTGTTGATCAAAATTACCTCCTGTTGCAAAGCTCTAAGTAAGAGTGAACTATCATTGACATATATATATATATCTTTTATTATTGACAGGAAGTGCAAAAAGTAAATAGATCTGTTCTGATAACAATAAAACTGCTCATCTCTAGCTTTTGAGGTCATTAAGAGTTATGTAAAAATTATACCAAAGTTTGTAAAAATTTTATTTCATTTTGTGTTATTGTTGCTTGGTCTTCCTCCTTTTGTCATGTTGATATATCTGCACTCAAGCCTTCTTTAGGTCTGCTGAAAGCAATAACAAGTACATTTTATTGCAAATTAAGTATAGATACACATTAATAATAATTCAAACAGGCATACATGTTTTTGAATTAACTCTAGAAAAATAATAAAAAAAGCAGAAAACTCAGAAGTAGTGGGCAAGACTGCAATATCATTACTGTTTTGATCGATACTGAGTTAGTTAATATGCTTGCTAGTTTACATGATTTTGTGCTAGTGGGTACACTTATGATCCTGTTCCATAATGCCTATTATTGTGTGTATTTATTTATGTATGCATTTCTTCATATCAGTGTTTCAAGATATTTCTCCAGGTCTGTTTGGCTGCTCTATAGATTCAGCTTAATTTCTGCATCACAGAGCTTGCCATGCTTGACATCCATATTTATAAAATGATACCTCATAATATAGTCCTGTTATAGGGAAATAAAATATAAAGTTTCAAACCTATAGCTTTAACCTCATTTTTGCACAGCATGGCCAGGTCTTCTGTTGCATTTGTATAATAACTGCTCCTATAACTACCCTAGAAAGAAAAGTTTGTTTTGTGGTTAGCAGCATGATGTGATGTATATGCTTATTAGACAAACACATCTGTTTTCAGTGTGGCATATTTTGGTACAGGGGTTGTCTTCTTTCTCAATACCTACTTGCTTGGCTATAAGTCATGGACCATTTTCAGTCAAGTTGCTGGACACCGCAAGGTCTGATATGATATATCACTTTAGTTCTTAATATGTGTATAATGTGGTCTGTTTTGTAACTCAAAATGGTTTATGTGGACCTTTCATTTAGTCTTGGAGTCTCCAAAGATCGAGATCCATATTAAATTTTTAAAGAAAATTACTAATAGGAAAGGATACTTTGCGCGCCAGGCTCTGGTAAGCATAAGGTTTCTGCAATTTATTTTGTTTAGAATTAATCTTACCAGAACAAGAATAATAGCAGAAAGGCTATTAGCAAACTAAGTAACAAAACTTTAACACATTCATTACCATGGGGTTTAACACCTGCGGCACATCCATTTTTACACAATTTTGTTAGTTTGAAATAACAGCAAAAAAAATAATGAAAATTAATCTAAATCACATGGTTTTATTCAGGCAATTTAATTGGGAAGCTGGAAAAGAGGTTAAATCAGAGAATTACAAAATTTTTGTGTAAATAATTGTGGGAACGCTAAAAAAAAAACTAAAAGCTGCAATAACTGGTTTCTAGATTCAGCGCATCAGTAACCAGTACCAGTGTTGTGACTCGCAGTGTGTTAATATATCCAAGATTATCTCTTATGTCTGTGTTTGAACAGTCTATCTAGCTGAAATGAAGGACAGATTGTAGCATCATTATTTCTCTGTGTCATCTACTTCTATTTTGATTTCCTTGATATTTAAAAATGTTTCAAAAATAATTCAGAAGTTTCAGTTGGAATGAGATAATAAAATGTGCTAGAATTGCCTGCCATTTTAATTTCCTAACTTTAACAATTTAGTTACGCTTTTTTTTTTTAAAACTTAAACCTTTTAAGTCCGACCTTTTAAAAACTGTATATAGATTCATACATCACTGCATATAAACATTTTCTCAAAGATTTGGTTATAAAATTTGAAGACAAATAATGCAAAACCTAGGCTGGTATTTTTTTCATATTTTAAGAGTCATCATATACCTGTGTCAGTGTATCATTAAAGACAGGGTTACTAACATTGAAGCATCAGTTTCTGATTTGACCACAGCCTCTCTCTCTCTCTCTATCTCTTTCTCTCTCATTTTATATATATATATATATATATATATATATATATATATATATATATATATATATATATGAAATGCTATGGGGGCCGTGTATTATTTTACTTCCCATGAATGATGTATAAACTAGTATGTAAAGTTGTAAGAAAAATATCTAAAAACCTTACAAAATTACAATTATACCATCCAGATTTTTAATGGCTAAATTTAGAATTTTCTTAAGAAGGTGCTAATATCAACTATGTAATATTGTGAATGATTGCATGATTGTGATACATATTGGTTTGAAATGTTCGGAGCTGATATTTATGAGATTAAAATAAGCATTTTTATGCCTTTCTTTTCACTTAACTGCTGTCATTTTTATTTGTATTTAATTTGTAAGATCAATTTCTAACAGTCATTTGTGAGATAATCAGACAATCATACAATCATACAACAGTGTCTTTTGTGAGATCATGTCTGGACAATGTGATATTGAGAGTGAGATCAGTACTAAAAAAATGTCATCTTGAGATCAGCACTTGAAAGTTCTTTGTAAGCTTAGTGTTCAACATGTCCTTGATACGATCATATTTTGACATATATAATTTAGTCAGTACTCAGTGGTATAATTTTTTATGTTCTGATACAAATAGTGTTATTTATATGACCAAAGTTCAGTCATATGGTGGAGCCTTCTACTTTTAACGACCCTGACTTCAAAACGTTCCAGAGTTCAAATGCTAAGTTTGACATACTTTTAATCTGGAGTTTATATATTGCTTCTATGTTCGAACTGCACAGGTGCAGTGGAAAAATGTCATCTGTAAATGCATTAAATGATTTTGTTTTACGCTCAATTCATCTTTTGCGTTATGTACATGTGCTTTTGAAGCTTCTTTCTGTTTTATTATTGTGTTTTTTTTGGTTGGATATAAAGATTATTATTTAACTGTAGCATCCAAGAAGAGTGTGGAAGCAACTAAACCTAAAAGGAAGGTTGTAGTATTAATGATTGAAGTGAAAAAGGAACTTATTCTGAAGCATGAAAACAGTAAACTTGTGGTGCAAACATAGAAATAAGGGGAATGAATCAAAATCTTCAACCAGTAGTGTGCAAAGTGGCAGATACGAGAGAACAAATACACCTTAGTAGCCATTATTTGGCATTTATGAAAGAGGACTTACCTTCAAAACAGTAACCTTTCTCTTCCTCTCCACCAGCCACATGGAACATCACCACTCCTCACTAAGTTACAGTAAATGCAATTTTCATTTTAATATTTAACATTTATGTATTTTATTTATTGTTTTCATCGTAAGCTTTTGACTTAAGGCATTTAATTGTGTTATCTTTACCTTAAATCTTGTATATTTGCTGTTTACTTTTATAAAAATTGGTATTGTTTAGGATCTGGAAATGGATTAATTCACTTCCCACAGACTTTGAACAATTCAGAGTTCAAACTGTCTCCAGAGACCAATTAAATTTGAAGCACAAGGCATCATTGTACATGTGTGATAAATATTCTGCAGTTATATATACATATGCATTTTGGCAGTGTGATTCATGTGATCATCTTCAGCAATTTTATTTGTACGGTTACCTTCAGTAATGTAATTTATTTGTATATGGGTTCAGCTGCATCATCATAGTGTTATTTAAGCATTCTAAATTGAGCAAATGCCTTTTGTATGGTTAGGGTTTTTTTTTTGTTTTTATTTATTATAGTTATAATCCCATTTGCTGTTCTAATTTGACAGTACTTGCAGTTTCTCTTTAATGTGCGTGCAGCTTTATTCTCTATATCTAGGTGTTGACATTTTAAAATAACTTGTACATCTGGACATTCATCTATATGAATCTAGTATGTTTATTATTACTAGTAAATGTCTCAGCATTATGTCATTTTAAGTATAGTAGATTGTGCGCCTGTAGCATTAAGATGCTCATTTCATGTTTTCAAGTACCCTAATCTAACCCCACATGAAGCAGTTGGGTGGATGGATTCTTTAATAGTGATCCTTGAAATCAGAGTAGGAGATTGAGTGTCTGGATCTGTCAGAGGTCAACAAAATATGTCAGATGATGACTTCACATTTTTACTTTCTATCACAACGCATTCAATCACAGATTGTTTTCTAGTTTATATTAAACCACAGTTTTGTTTTAAGAAGTTGTAATTAAAAATATTTTTGTGTGAGGTAATTACAGTAAAAACCACAATATTGAAACTGGTGCTGAGAAATATCTAGTCTTGAGGAGGATTGCCCAGAGAGCCAATTGAAATTGTTATAATAATACTGTAATAATTTAAAATGTGAGTCCCATGTGTTAATTTGTGCACGTAAATAACCTTATACAATAGGAAAACAAAAAAAACAAACTGTGTAGATTTGAGAGTATAGTTATGGTTATTCTAAGGCCCCGGTATTACTGCAAATGAATGCAAATCCATAATTGCTCAACTGCCCGTGCCAGTGGAATCATCCGAATTAAAAACATCTCATTGAATATCCAAACAAAAATATGGCATTTGCAGTCCCTATTGTAGCAAACACAGCACACATCAAAAGACATAAGGCGTATTATAGCACCGACAGTGAATGCATCTGAACTGTCCTTTGTCATACGATATCATCATTCATTGTAAGAAATCTGAATATAGAAACACTATTCAGATTAAATACACAGCTCACGGTGTGCACAGAGCACTATTCAGTAGCTCTGGCAGCAAGTCGGTCTTATAATGTGAGGAAACTGCAACAAGGAACACTTTTCAGACAGTGTCTCAACGGTTCCCTGTCGCCATATTGCTATAGTGAGTGGAAGTCCTTAGATTTGAGAGTAGCATTAAAGAAATAAGAAAGATCTTATACATGATCATATCACCATTAGGGAAGTGCACAATTCCAACTATCCACAGGACCAATTAAAGACCTGCTGTCACAGTACAAGAAAAAAACATTAAAATGGTATGGACAATTTACAACATCTATAGACCTTACGAAGACCATTTTGTGGGGCATTAGTATCAGACAGAGAAGACAATGCAGACAGAGAAAGCTGTGGAAAGACAAATTCAGAGATTGGGTCATTACATCTCAGAAAGCAGCTCTTAATCGTGAAGGGTGGAGGAAATTATGAAGATGTTGTCAAGAATGTCCCATGGACTGCCGAGGTTATTGTATGATGAATAAATTTTTTTAAAAAAAGCATAAAATCATATTATCATTGAAATATTACACGTATTTACCAAATTTCTTAAAAATTCTCCAGGGTCAACAATAGTGTTACGGTTTGTGCATTGTGATTAGGGCATCCCTTGTAAAAATGAAATTGGAATGATATGCAAATTACAGTCAGAGTATGGTTTTGGTAATTCTAATACACATTTAAAAAAATATACTTACCTCTTTCCATACGTTTCGCTGCACACTCTGCCATGCCAATTTCGGCTGCGTACGTTTCACCACATAGTGTGCCACTCTCAATTTGATTAGTGCAAACCATCATCAAACCATATACTTTTTACATGTCCTGTATCGTCCTGGTATTGGTGAAATCTAATACCTTGTTCAGTTATCTAAAAATTCATATATAATACATTATATGTTAGATAAATATAAATATGTAGATTTATTCTTAAAACCATGACAAATTTTGTCTCTGAAACCTCTTCCGTTGCATTGATAAAAAGCTTCCATACAGAAAGAGTTAAAAGAGGACATTAGTGAATAAATAATAAGCATATTTTCCAATATTTCTCATCAATAAGAAAGATGCTTGCAGCACACTCTATAAAAAAGGATAATTCATATATTACAATCATCAGGGAGTGAAGTATTATACTTTACTACAGAACACTATGAGCCTCAAAAGTGAATAATTCATTACAAGAGAGTGCTTTTATTGAGCATGTACAACATTATTTAACATATCAATAATGCATGTATAGAGTTTTCACAGCAACATCTCTTCAAACGGTTCTTGGGGCTAAATATAGCTTCAGTACTGTGTGAGACTGCAGTAAAACTGATGACATGTGATGTATAATAAAAATAAAACAAGTGAAGTGAAACAAAATAAAGAGGTCATTAGCAAATGAAAAAGAGGATATTTAAAATGAGAGATGCAGTTAAAATTGGGAAAAAATCTGAATACACAACAGCTTTAAAAAAATTGTTCAATTTTTCTTATGTTTCATATCGTGTCAATTGTCTTCCCAGAATAAAACCTCTGGTCATAACAGAAGAAAATGTTTATTATATGTCATAATAACATTGAGGTCATAACATAGAAATTATCTAGTATATGTCACAATAACATTAAGGCTGTAACATAGAAAATGTTTATTATATGTCATAATAATATTGAGGTCATAACATAGAAATTATCTAGTATATGTCACGATAACATTAAGGCTGTAACATAGAAAATGTTTATTATATGTCATAATAACATTGAGGCCATAACATAGAAATTATCTAGTATATGTCACGATAACATTAAGGCTGCTGTAACATAGAAATTGTCTATTATATGTTGTAATAACATTTAGGTCGTAACTTAGAAATTGTCTATTGTATATTGCAATAACATTAAAGCTGTTATAAAACCTGTGGTCTTTTCTTTTTTCACTTGTATTTCCCACCCTGAGGACTAGATCAGGTGAACATGGTACAATAAAAGGTCACTATGTCACGTAAAGACATTATAGTCACACTTCAGATTGTTGTTGTGTCCATGCAGGCAAACTTTGAAAAGGTAAATACTTCAGCAAACCTTGATTTGGCATGTCACCTGGCAGGTTTATATGGAAAAATACTTTTGCTTATGTAACAGGCTCCCGCACTTCTTTTGTCTAGTGGATCCAAGGAAATGATTTTGTAGATTCGCTTGGCACTAGATACGTTACAGAAAATGCCAGAATATCATTGAGTACAATGGTAAACTGCGGACAGGTCTCTGGCTTCCAGATTTGATGTCTGGGTTTATTCCCTTAATAATCTCTCACATATCGTCTTCTGTGTCCACCTCTGGACGTCAATATGAATAAGATTGAAGAAAGCATTCGTCAGCTCAAGGCCAGTGACATCACCATACAGCTTGTCCCGATACAGTACCATAGGTGGCCACAAGAGTCTTCTCTGTTCATCTTATGTTGGGCATAATCGTTGATGATCAGTAGCCATTTTGCTGGTGTCACAGCCACATTCATCAGAGGTTCCTATCTTCAGGATGTTGAAAAGGTGGTACTTCAATCTGTTGTGGCCTTTTCGGAGTCTAAAAATTGTTGTTTGTTCTTTTCTGCTGAGGTAGTAGTAGACATCATTTCTCTGGTAGCCCTGGTGTTTTGTATTCCATTTGTTCATATAAGTAAAGTAAGTAAAGTACCCCCATCACGCCGAGTGGCGTATATGCAATATGGTGTTAGTGACCATAAATTTTACAGACATTCAGCACATGATTTTTGGGGTAATGAGGTCAGTATTACGCCCGTGCCGCTTTACTTTCCCAGAAAAAATCCGGTACCCATTAAAGGCTGGGTGAACGCAGAAGCCGTCAGTTGGGATCGAACCCTACCTCTTGTCCTTTGTAGTCCAGTTCACTAACCACTGAGCTATCACGGCTCCCTATTTGTTCATATATCCATCATAAATTAGTATAACTGCAAGTCGCACAACTGCAGCAATCCAGTATATAATCTGTGCTATCAAATTAATAGTTATATCTGTGAGTGTATATGTGTGTGAGCATGCACACATACACTAAAATGCAACACCTGTAAACACAAGTAGAAAAGTCTTATCAAAAGATGATTATTATATCTGCAAGATGAAAGTAAATAGTTCACCATGTGAAGATTTCTAGAAAGTATATAGCAAGGAAGACTAAAATACATTTGGGAATGTTAATATTTACACCCACTGAAAGTTTGGGTATAAATATTTGCATCATACCAGAAAAATCATTGCTGGCAGAATTCTGGATTTCTTATGGAAATTATCTACAAATCACAAATTAAGAGAAACTTTGAGATAACATATGAGTTTATTTTTAGAACATTGAATGTTATGATTGAGTGGTCTCACCTAAAAATCTTGCCTCATCACTTTTGGGAACATTTGAGGTGTCAACAACATGAGTTGCTCACTGTTTTCATTTAATTCTTCCCAGTTTTGTGCTATTCTCTGGATGTTTCATAAAATCAGTATATTATAGTCAGTCTGCTCAGAAATGTATACAGATATTGTGTGATCTCAATTTATGAGTATCTTGTGTGTGAATGATATTTAACAAAACATATATTCTTGCTCTCACAACAGCGATCAATGAGCTCATTAATCTTGATTTATTATGATGAGTTTATGTGGTGGTGATCTCACATTTTTTTCTGATTAAACAATATTAGCGTATCTGTAGTTTGTTGTTTATGCTATGTGAAATCATATTTGACATTTTGAAGTAAATCCTGGACAATCAAACAACAGGGAAAAAAATCTTTGGAGACACTGACATGTGAGATTTTGTTAAAGCATGCTGAGAATGTCGTGAATAGTTTTTAAAAAAAATAATGATGATGATGTTAAAAAAAATGTAAAGCGAAAGAAAAAACTTATTACCAATGAAACAATAATGTTTTTTTTGTTGCCGTGTAAAGAGAACGGAACAAATGAGGAATATTAATTTTATTCTCTTTCTTCACTTCCTCTTGTACCCGTTCGGGTGTCAAGGGAGACCCAAAGTTCTAGATCTTGCTCTTTTGGCGCCCACCATTGTTAATTGATGTAGCATTTCTTTGATGATGTCTGTCCATCTTACTCTGGTTCTGCCGCTTGCTCTTCTCCCTTCTCCTCTTTTAATATATTCTTTGTATGGTAAGAAATCACACAACATTCTTTCTAGATGGGCAAACCAGTTTATTATCAGATTTTTAAAAAATGATAGACAAAGACGTCCTAAGAGATAAAGGAAAACAGAGAGAGAGAATGGTTTGTTAGATCAGCAATAGAAATGAAAGATCATTTATGTGTAATACCAGTTGGCATAAGCAATCATGTCCTTCCAGTTCTCTATCCTCATGTGCATTGTATCAGTTCAGTTGTTGACTGTTTACCCTGCTGTAACACAAGGATAACTAGTATCTTTTTTAGATTTTTTTCTGATGATTTTAAGGAGCTCTCTTTTTACATTGTCTTCATTGAGAATCTCCTCATAAATGAATGATAACTTGTAGAAATATAAAGTTGGGATGAAGCATGATCATCTGTGTCAGGAGGCAAGGTAGTTGAGTTAATGAGTATCGTGGTTAGCACACTGACTTGACGATAGAATGTCACAGTGCAATACTTGCTGAAAAAAGAGACTGACTGTTGCACTGAATTAGAAAAGATATTAACAGTAAAGAAAAGCACTGGCTTCCTCGCTAGTAAAACGAAGTTTATTATTTGTATTTTTAATGTTATGCTTATGCAGAAATATTTTGTTCATGTTCTGACATTTGAGAATTGAAATTAAACACTGCTTATCTATCATTTTGTTAATTAACAATAAATGTTGGCATAATTAATTTCTGCATTAATTTATTTTCGTTTGAATTTGTTTATGTGCCTATTTATAGCAATTGAATTCTGCATAAATTCTTTAAGGGCTGTTTGAATTTGTGTGTGTGTGTGTGTGCATGCGTGTGTGTGTTTATTAAGCTCATTATCACTGTTTGCATATTTTTCATTTAATTTTCTGTGGTTTGAATTCTTTCTCGTGAAGTTGTTCATGAAAATCGATTCATTCTAAACAAAGTGCTACAGAAAAATCATTAAGATACTTTGGATAATGAGAAAGAGTAAAGAAGACATTAAAAGATTTAAACTTTATAAAGAACTGGCTTATTAAAGCCATTCTACAGAGGAAATTAAAATACCTTTTAATTCTTGATATTTTTCCTGTGCCATTAGAGGTCGCATAGGGTTTGTAGTGTTTTTTTTCCCCCACCCATCTCTATTCTGGATTATTCTTATCTAATGAGTCTATGCCTGCCAACTTTGCTTCCCTTATAAGTGTTCTTTTTAGTGTCTCTTTAGGTCTTCCTCTTTTCTTGTATCCTGATGTTTCCTATAGAAGAACCTGTTTTTTTTTTTTAAATTATCTTGTTGTCTCATCTCAGCACATGTCTGACATATGTCCATCTTCTTTATTTAAATGTAGTTGAGATCTTTGGTTGCAGGGCCATTTCTCTTATTTCAATTTGAATTTATTCCATTGTACACAGAGTATTTTTCTTAGGTATTTGTCTTCAAAAGTGTTTAGTTTTATCTCAAACTCGTTTGATGTTTTCCAGCTTTCATTGGCATAGGTAAATAAAATACACTGGCCACATCAAAATACACAGCGGATTGGAAAGAACAATAATCGAAGGTATGGTTTCTGGGCAACACACCAGGGGCAGACCAAGAAGAAGGTGGTTTCAAAACATCAAGGAGACAGTGAAAGGCAACAGAAGAAGTGGGAGATCTGGCTTGAGACAGAAAATCTTTCAGGCAGGCTCTGGTGAAAGCAACATTCTGCATTCTGCAAAGGGCATGCGACATGATGATGATGATGTACATGGTTTGAATTCTTTCTCATTTAACTGTTTATGGTTTGAATTCTTTCACATTTAGCTGTTCATAGTTTGAATTCTTTCACATTTAGCTGTTCACGGTTTGAATTCTTTCACATTTAGCTGTTTATGGTTTGAATTCTTTCTCATTTAGCTATTTATGGTTTGAATTCTTTCACATTTAGCTGTTCATGGTTTGAATTCTTTCACATTTAACTGTTTATGGTTTGAATTCTTTCTCATTTAGCTGTTCATGGTTTGAATTCTTTCTCATTTAGCTGTTCATGGTTGTGTGCATGTTTTCATTTAATCATTTATGACTGTTTTATGAAACATCTATAAACATCTTTTCACCCAGGTTCTATTGTATGTAATTGTAAATTGTCATGAACTTGTATGAATCTTGTTAAGTTTCACAGTTTGTAATTATACACCTTTAGAAATTTTATCTAGTTTGACATTTGATAATTATGAAATGTTGTTAATGTAACTTATTTTTTGCAGTGTATAATAGTGAATTATCATGAGTAGCATCCAAAATGGCATGATAAAATTGTGAACTTAACGAATATCACCAAATTTGACTTGATAGCATTTAAAATGTAACTAATATCATCCAATTCCATGTAATAATGTATTAAAATTTAATTAATATCACCCAGTTCACCTTATAAAATTGTAAAGTTTAATGAATATCATCCAGTTTAACCTGATACAGTTGTGATGTTTGATAAATATCATCCAGTTTAACCTGATACAGTTGTGATGTTTAATAAATATCATCCAGTTTAACCTGATACAGTTGTGATGTTTAATAAATATCCAGTTTAACCTGATACAGTTGTGATGTTCAGTGACTATCATCCAGTTTAACCTGATACAGTTGTGATGTTCAGTGACTATCATTCAGTTTAACCTGATACAGTTGTAATGTTCAGCGACTATCATCCAGTTTAACCTGATACAGTTGTGATGTTCAGTGACTATCATCCAGTTTAACCTGACACAGTTGTGATGTCTAATAAATATCATCCAATTTAAGCTGATACAGTTGTGGTGTTCATTGACTGTCATCATCCAGTTTAACCTGATACAGTTGTGATGTTCAATGACTATCAACCAGTTTAACCTAATATAGTTGCGCGTTGTGAATTTTATTGGTTATGTTTCAATTTACCATAATGTAGTTGTGAAGTTTAATAAATATCATCCAGTTTAACCTGATACAGTTGTGAAGTTTAATAAATATGATTTAGTTTAACCTTATCATCCAGTTTAACCTGATAATTTTGATCATTATTGAATATCACCAAGTTTACCATGATGAAATGTGTACTTTAAATGAAAACCATCCAATTGAACTTAGTATCATCATCAACCATCATGAATGCCATAAAAGTTAGTCACATTTTGATCTGCCCTGATAAACTTTAAACAATGCAAATATTCACCCATGAACTATCACAAAGCCATCCTGCAGGTACATACATTCACAATTATCATATACATAGAAACATATCACGTTCACAAGGTTTCCTTTCTGCTTCTTGTGTAGGTTTACAGAAACTCTCATGCTGTGTTATGACTTCTTTTTTTCCCCTCTTCTTCTTGGAAGTATTGTTTTTATAGTGTTATGTTTTTATTATTGCATATTAAATCATAGAGGTTGTGTGTCTACAATGACATTCATCACGTTAAGTTGATTGTACATCCATTTCATGAAAGCTTTTTGCTATTTTACTAATTGACGACACATTTTGATAACAAAACGTTAATGTTTAGACCTGGAATTGATCATATTTTGAATTTAATGGATTGGTTTCATGTGGAATGTTAACTGAAATTTTAACTATTACTAACGTTAACTGGAATTTTAACTAGTACCGTGGTATCTAGCGAGAATGAAATGTAGAACAAATGGTTTATTTTTTTTTTCCATGCGCAAACATCCCTCCTTGATATAAAGCTGTGATAGTCAGATGGCGATCATCGGGTCAGATCTGGCCCGCCAGTCCATTTTTCTTGGCCCTTGAGGCGCATACAGAAACTACCATGTTTAGTGTCTATAAATAAAATCCAAAGCTCCAGTTGGTTTAGAAAAATAAAAAAAAACTATTGATGGCAGCAATAATCAAAGGCTGTGTTTATAGTTGGCGCTGAAAATTTGCTTTTCTGTCAATGGAATGTGATATCTGGTCTGTTATCAGTGTCAGGGGATAGCTTGTCTGCTGTCAGTGTTAGGGAATAGCTTGTCTGCTGTCAGTGTCAGGGGGTAGCTTGTCTGTTGTCAGTGTCAGGGGGTAGCTTGTCTGCTGTCAGTGTCAGGGGATAGCTTGTCACTGTCACGTTATAGCTTGTCTGCTGTCAGTGTCAGGTGATAGCTTGCCACTGTCACGTTATAGCTTGTCTCCTGTCAGTGTCAGGTGATAGCTTGTCTCCTGTCAGTGTCAGGTGATAGCTTGTCAGTGTCAGGTGATAGCTTGCCACTGTCACGTTATAGCTTGTCTCCTGTCAGTGTCAGGTGATAGCTTGTCAGTGTCAGGTGATAGCTTGTCACTGTCACGTTATAGCTTGTCTCCTGTCAGTGTAAGGTGATAGCTTGTCTCCTGTCAGTGTCAGGTGATAGATTGTCTTCTGTCAGTGTCAGGTGATTGCTTGTCTCCTGTCAGTGTCAGGTGATAGCTTGTCTCCTGTCAGTGTCAGGTGATAGCTTGTCTCCTGTCAGTGTAAGGTGATAGCTTGTCTTCTGTCAGTGTCAGGTGATAGCTTGTCTCGTGTCCGTGTAAGGTGATAGCTTGTCTGCTGTCTGTGTCAGGTGATAGCTTGTCTGCTGTCTGTGTTAGGTGATAGCTTGTATGCTGTCTGTGTCAGGTGATAGCTTGTCTGCTGTCTGTGTCAGGTGATAGCTTGTCTCCTGTCTGTGTCAGGTGATAGCTTGTCTCCTGTCAGTGCCAGGTGATAGCTTGTCTGCTGTCAGTGTCAGGTGATAGCTTGTCTGCTGTCTGTGTCAGATGATAGCTTGTCTGCTGTCTGTGTCAGGTGATAGCTTGTCTGCTGTCTGTGTCAGGTGATAGCTTGTCTGCTGTCTGTGTCAGATGATAGCTTGTCTGCTGTCTGTGTCAGGTGATAGCTTGTCTGCTGTCTGTGTCAGATGATAGCTTGTCTGCTATCAGTGTCAGGTGATAGCTTGTCTTCTGTCAGTGTCAGGTGATAGCTTGTCTCCTGTTAATGTCAGGTGATAGCTTGTTAAATCGCACCATGCACTTTTTTACGATACTCTAAGTGTGACCCTCTAGTCTTGGCCTTGGATTGTTGTGGTTATGGTTATTCGAAGGCCCGGTATCACTGCAAACGAATGGAAATCCATAATTGATCAACCGCCCGTGTCAGTGGAATCATCCGAATTAACATCTCATCGAATATCCAAACTTAAAAAAAGCAGTTACAGTCCTCATCGTAGAAGATACAGAATACGTCAAAAGACATAGGCCGTTTCCGCACTGAATTTAACGCATCTGAACTGTTCTTCGTCATACGATATCATCATCATTCATCGTAAGCAATCTGAATATAGAAACACCATCCGGATGAAACACAAAGCTCACGCTGTGTGCAGAACACTACTCAGTAGCTCCGACAGCAAGCCAGACTTGGAATATGAGGAAACTGCAACAAGAAACATTTTTCAGACAGTACCTCAACGGTTCCCTGTCGCCTATCTGCCATATTGACCGGAAGCCTTGGATTTAATCCGGCCCTCAGTCAACCTTTAGTTGGCTAGTCTAAAGTAAAGCATAAAGTGAATATTGCGTGGGTTTTTCAATGATCGATAGCTTATTTTATGGATGATATGATCGGTATCACACTATGGCCACCCTACTTTTGTTATTCCAGAAAACTCTGGCAACCATTTAAGGATGCATGAACCTATGAGACGTCGGTATGGGTAGAAATGAATATCTAGTCCAGTTCACTAACCAAAGAACTATCGCTGCTTCCACAAGAAATAATTTTTTTTAAAGACATACGACATTTTTCTTCTTCTCTTAATTCTTTTTACCAGCATAGTTTTGCCATCATCCTTATTCTATTACCTATAATTGTTTACCAAAAGACACACTATATGGGCAACTAGCAGATGGCAAACAACTAAAGGGCGTCCAAAACTTCGATTTGTAGACGTGTGTAAACGTGAACTGAAGACTGAACATAAACCCTGCAGTCCGGGAAGAAATAGCTGCAGACCGCAATTTTTGGAAGCATGCTCTAATGCTCCAACTCAAACAAGAAGCAGACAGATTCATAGAAAAAGATAATACACGGCGAAAGAAAAGAAAAAAAAATAACATTTCTACGGGCGCTGCAAAATCCATAGTCAACTATGACTAACGGAGGCTAGTACTACTAGAATTGTTGTCTATTGTTATTATTATGTTAACTAAAATGTAACATCTATTGCATTTTTATTTTCACCGTATTACATTTATTTACTATTTATAGAGCTGCTAACATCTTGTTTTAGGTAGTTATTATAGTATGTGATATCTACAGGAGCTGTGATGGTGTCACTGACAACAATGGCATATAGTGTAGTCCCAAGTAACATTTTTGGCAAAAATCTGGCTAAGCTGACAATGAACGCAAAAAAAAACGGTGGCATTTCTTAGTTCATTAAAAACTGCTAGAACAGAAATTCAAATAACAGCAGGAGTATCTTGGTCTACGCCCTATGGGCCGGCTACGGCTCGAAAGGTCAATAGATAGATTTATTAGTTCAACCATTAATGTAAGTATGATGGAGTTTATCCTGTAAAAAGTCTGTTGATCCCCACAGCCAACTTCAGAGCTTGCTGTGGATGATTCAGCTTGATTGAATATACTCGTTAATTAATGAACAGCATATGTCACTTGTACTTTACAGTTATGATCTGATATATCGTTATGTTTTTGTTATGTTAGTCTAAATTAGATAGTTATATTTGATAGGATTACATGTCTGAATCATGATGTGTGTATGCTGGATAGGAGTGATTGGTTGTGAGCTCATTGACACAGCCTGCCTTCCACTCTTGTTGCCTGTGCTCTTGACATGATTATAGCCATTGTTCTAAAAAAAAGATCGATGCCGTAGTAGTTTATACGTCTTTTGCTGGTTTATCTCGGTGCCCCTCTAAGACTCAAATTTAACATACCTTAATAGTGAGAAATTATTCGCAAGTCATCACGTCCTGATACATTAACACCAATATAGAAGCTCGTTAGCCGTGAAACCAAAGGTCGATGAGGCACAGAAAAGAAAACGTGCTGCCAGAAAGAAAGGAACAATCAACATTCGTTCAACTTCAATCATACACATACCGCTTGTAGCAAGGAATCTTAAGTTCGAAAGTCTGGAGTCAATCATCCTACGCACAAGAGAGGAGCAAGCACACAAATGTGAAGCTTATTATTATACGGTCCACTCAGACTGTCAAAGAGCCTATATATGTAATACCATACAACCATACGAACTTTCCCTGACCTACACATTGGTTATATGCACAAGAAATGTTATGAATGCTTGACGTTGGCAACGATGCAGTAAAAGACAATTTGTTTCGACTAATTTTTCCCTTATTTTTGTTATTAAATTCTCTGTAGTATGGGAGTTGTTAAAAGCTTCTTATTTCCGTTCTATGATTTAATTCTGGTGTCTGCAAATTCGAATGTTTCTCTCAGTATGTCAGGAAGCTGATAAATTCTTACCCATAAATAAATAATATTTAAAAGATATTCTTGTCTAATTTTATTGTTTAGTTGATGATGTTTATGTTTATGAGAAGGTTGATGCTATCTGTTGATGCAACATGTTTGTTGATTACAGTGTAAGTAGGGACATGTAATAGCATTACAATTGTGGACAAGAATAATAAAACATCGAATATCGTGGCTATGAATGTATATATTGAGAGTGGTGAGTCTGGATGTGAAAAAGGGGGTCTGGTCGATCCGAAGTGCTTAATATGATAAACAGATGCATCTACTACAATCAACACCTTTCATGAATAGTCAGTCTGCTTACGCTCCGAGAAATGCTGGGACGGTTAGTGGCGTGGAAATTGGGATCTCTCGACTGCAGAGAAACTGATTCCATTAATACGTAGGGAGGTCAAAAAGTAATGCACACCAATTTTTTTCTCGGCTAATAATAAAGATAGGAATATGAAATTTTGCACACTTGGAATATGACATGTTCCAATTATGTGCACCAAATTGCACAGCATTCTGAAAAATATTACGCAACCTATGAACCGTTAAAATGGAGCTTGTCAACAATGTCCGTTACAAACAGCGAATTGTCATAGAATTTCTGGTTGCGGAAAAAGAAACTGTGGCAAACATTCATAAACGACTGTGTGCAGTGTACAAATGTTCTGCAGTCGATAGGAGCACAGTTAGTCGCTGGGTTCAGAGAATTAAAGCTGCAGAAAGTGTACGAGTGGAGCTGCATGATTTACCGCGTTCTGGACGTGTTGCCTCGGCTACCAGCACAGACATGTTAAACCGGGCTGATGCCATTATTCGTAAGGATAGGCGTATCACTAGTCAGCAATTGGCATTGCAGCTTACAGTCAACAAGGGAAGTGCAATCGCAATTTTTAAAACTCTCGGATATTCAAAGATTTGCGCTCGATGGGTTCCTCGGTGCCTAACAAATGATCACAGAGTTCAAAGGAAAACATTCTGTTCTGAATTGTTGGAGCGTTTCGGTGTTGAAGGAGAAATGTTTTTGTCAAAAATTGTTACCGGTGACGAAACGTGGGCACATTATTATGAGCCTGAAACAAAAATGCAGTCAATGGAATGGCATTATCCGCAGTCACCAAAAAGAAAAAAATTCAAAACATCTCCATCAGCCGGAAAGGTGATGATCACTGTCTTCTGGGACATTGATGGTGTGATTCTTGTTGATGTAAAGACAAGAGGTGAGACAATCAACTCGACAGCTTACATCAATACACTGACAAAACTCAAAAATCGGTTCCACAGAGTTCGGCCTAATAAGCCATCTGCAGATTTGTTGCTTCAACATGACAATGCACGCCCTCACACAAGTCTGGTAACACGGGAAGCAATCAACAAATTTGGTTGGACTGTACTGCCCCATCCTCCTTACAGCCCTGATCTGGCTCCCTCAGATTTCCATCTGTTTGGACCACTCAAAAAATTCCTGCGTGGGAAACACTTTGACAATGATGAGGATGTGATCCGTGCAGTTAAAAAATGGCTACGCGAGCAGGACAAAACTTGGTACAAACTAGGCATTCATGACCTAGTTTCGCGTTGGCGTAAGGCAATACGCTTGGACGGAGATTATGTTGAAAAATAGGTAGTGTAAAGGGGATGTTCAGCTACAATCTGTGAAAATTTCACACATTTTGCCCGAATAGTTTCCGAGAAAAAAATTGGTGTGCATTACTTTTTGACCTCCCTTCAGTAGAATATACAACTATTGGTTGTTTGATAGAATTCATTCAAATCCGAGAAGAACGTTACAATAGGAAAACGCGTGGTCTTGATAGTTCATGTACAAAGAAGTTATCAAAAACATAAAACTCTGAAACGATTGCTCAAGTTTTGAATGCGAAGCCAAACAATCGAGTACCATGCCTGCTGGCATATGTGATCATGTGTCTCCACAACTTTCGATTTCGACAGTTATTTATCATTTCTGTTGTTGATCTTCTGCCAAGCCATTCTCTTAAACTGTCTCGTATCTTTTCTCTTTGCTTCCCTCTATCTCTTCGTCCCTCAATTTTTCCAGTTGTCACAAAATATTCCAGCTGTTCCCATCTCATTGTATGCCAAAAAAAATGATGATTGTTTCTTCCTAATATTGGAAATTATCTATCTTTTTGCATTGGCCTCTTTCAGAACGTTTTCATTACTCTTCTTAGCTGTCCATGATATTCTCGAAGCCATGCGAAGCCAAAGCTGTATAAAACCTAGCTACTTACTGGATCGCATGAAATACTGCAGCTGCTGCTGGGCAGATGCCAACATCGTCATAATAGTCTATCATGTCCTTGATGTAACTCGGCCCTCGAGGTGGCTGCTTTAATGTTGGCACGGATCTCAAAGAATGTTAATAGTCAGTGCTTGTATGTGCATTATTCATTGTAGTGTCTTCTTCCTCTTTTCTTTCTCATCTGCCTTTCAGCGTCGAGGGGAGATATAATTTCCGGTCTTTTGCTCTTCTGTCGCCTCTGCTGATGTTATGTTTCCTAGTGCTTCTAATATTCCGTCGGTCCATCTTTTTCGTGGTCGACCCTTGGGTCTGGTGTTCTCACACCGTTTGTTGAAGGCTCGTGGTGTTGTGTTTTGTTCTTTCTGCCTTGTCACGTGGCCAAACCATTTTATCTGTTGTTTCCTTATATATTCTATGGCGGGGGCTATTCCTAGCTTTTTTCTCAGTTCTTCATTTCTGATCTTATCTCTCAGACTGTTTCCTGTCATTCGTCTAACACACTTCATCTCTGTAGAGGTTATTTTCTTATTGTTCTTGCATCTAGAGTCCAGGTCTGGCATTGGTAGCACAACGTTGGGATGAAGATTGTATTGTATAGTGCTCGTTTTGCCTCCAGAGTTATTTCCTTGTTGGACAATAGTGGTGATAACTGTCCGATGATTTGACAAGCTTTGTTGCATCTTGATTCTATCTCTGCTGTTTGAGAATTATCGTTTGTCATTAGACTTCCTCGGTATTTGAATTACTCTACTTGTTTTAGTTGTCTGCCTTCTATAGTTATGTTGATGTTCTGTTTATTTTTGGCGACATTCATGACTTCTGTTTGTTGATGTTGATTTTCATGTTGTATTTTTCTGCGTAGTGTGTGGTACGTAATCTGTGCTTTCATGTGTACCTTCTACCAAGTATAGCCCATCTCAAACTTTCTCGCCCTTACTGAGTTTTGTCAAAAAAGGGAGGAGAAAGTGAGCTAGTAGATTATGAAACCTAATGCTGTGATACAGAGTCATCCAGTCTAACAGAAGAGAGCAGAATCATCTCAATGATGATTACCTTATAACTGATCAGCTGGGACAATTTTCTTCGCACTTTGAGGTTACAATAAATTGAAACTTCAGCTGTCAGATCCATCAATATGCACATGTGGGTTGTTTAATGATCAACAAAGGGACAGAGATTACAAGAGTAATTTCCATATTTGACCAACTGGGAAACATGTATTGCTTCAAAGAATCAACATTGCAATCCAGAACAGTATGAAGCCAAAGAGAAACTCCAGACATCAGTCAGATCAATCGCCAGCACTCGTTTTAAGTGAGCGCATTAGCCTGTACTGTCCGGGGCACACAGCGTTGAAATAGCCCACAAGCTCGCTGGCAGCTCTGACACTGAGTGTGGCTTTACTCTGACAAATAGAACTTCGCCAAGTTTGTTCTTCATTCCTTAAGAGAAGAGGATGAGAAATGGGTGGGGACAATGATGTATTCATGAAGAGACTGAGGAGTGTAAAGGTGAAACTGGATCTGGTCGATCCGAGTGTTTAGTGGGAAAAGCGGATGTCGTTTGAGAAATGCTGGGACGGACGGTGAAGCGGGTGTGGGGGTCCTGACTGCAATGAAACTGATTCCATGAATAGAATAGAATGTCTAAAGCCAGCGTGGATGCTCTGACATTGAGTGGAGCGGATATGGGAATTCCTAACTGCGATGAAACTGATTCCTTGAATAGAATAGAATGTCTAACGCCAGCGTGGATGCACTGACATTGAGTGGAGCGGATATGGGAATTCCTAACTGCGATGAAACTGATTCCTTGAATAGAATAGACTTCTCTGACGATGTAAACTAAAAAGTGTGAACTCAAGAAACATATTCGGATAAAGTACCACTTTAGACAGGAAACTGAAGTAACTAAACTAGAAATTGTGTCTAGTTGTCTGTTTTACAAAACCGGAGCATATATATTCACTGTTAATTAAAATCATTATCACTGAGTGCCGTCTCCGCATCGAAGGTTGGCTACCATGGAGCGCCATTTCACTCAGCCTTTTGCTTTGGTGGTGCAGATTGTCATAGGCTGAGTTGTCCATCTTACTTACTCCTCTTGGCCTCTGCCTCTTTTACCTTGTATTTTCCCTTCCAAGATTACCGTCAGTTACTCCATTCCTTTCTTTGGAATAGTACGTGATGATGCTTCAATCTCTTACTCGGTGGTCAGCCATATTCGACTTTCGTGCCCTGAATATACCTCTTGTGTACCACACACTTTGCTGTTCCCACTTTCTGAGCTGTTAATCATTTCTAATTCTTCCGTCCTAACTACATTCACAGACTTTGTCATGAAACTTAGGGCGTTCTAAAAGGTTGCTGACATTGAATCACAACGGATAATGTTTTATGGTGTGTTCAGAATTTCTCTGAAAGTGACAAATAATCAATATAATATAATATAATATATATATATATATATATATATATATATATATATATATATATATATATATATATATATATACACGGTAAACTACTGACACTACACCCGCGTAATAGGTTGAAGGCTGAATAAGTAGAAGAAAGCACATACAATCATAACTCTTATCTTGACAGAATGAAAGGAAAATTAGCGTCAAGAAGACACAATATCCGAAAGCATCGAGAAGTAAATAGATAACAATCCGAAACAATCATCCATATTAAATAATAATCATCACCAGGTCGTATGTTCTTGGCAGAAAGTAACATTCACCGCAGCCAATATGAAAGAATCCATGTCTCTAGCTAGATCTCACACAGAACGTTGCACTCAACACAGCCCGTGTGGAAGAATCAATGTCTCTAGCTAGATCTCACATAGAACGTTGCACTCAACACAGCCCGTGTGGGAGAATCAATGTCTCTAGCTAGATCTCACACAGATCGTTGCACTCAACACAGCCCGTGTGGAAGAATCAATGTCTCTAGCTAGATCTCACATAGAACGTTGCACTCAACACAGCCCGTGTGGAAGAATCAATGTCTCTAGCTAGATCTCACATAGAACGTTGCACTCAACACAGCCCGTGTGGAAGAATCAATGTCTCTAGCTAGATCTCACACAGATCGTTGCACTCAACACAGCCCGTGTGGAAGAATCAATGTCTCTAGCTAGATCTCACACAGAACGTTGCACTCAACACAGCCCGTGTGGAAGAATCAATGTCTCTAGCTAGATCTCACATAGAACGTTGCACTCAACACAGCCCGTATGAAAGAATCCATGTCTTTAGCTAGATCTCACACAGAACGTTGCACTCAACACAGCCCGTATGAAAGAATCCATGTCTTTAGTCAGATCTCACACATAACGTTGCACTCAACACAGCCCCTGTGGAAGAATCAATGTCTCTAGCTAGATCTCACACAGGACGTTGCACTCAACACAGCCCGTGTGGAAGAATCAATGTCTCTAGCTAGATATCACACAGAACGTTGCACTCAACACAGCCCGTGTGAAAGAATCAATGTCTCTAGCTAGATCTCACACAGAACGTTGCACTCAACACAGCCCGTGTGAAAGAATCCATGTCTTTAGCCAGATCTCACACAGAACGTTGCACTCAACACAGCCCGTGTGAAAGAATCAATGTCTCTAGCTAGATCTCACACTGAACGTTGCACTCAACACAGCCCGTGTGAAAGAATCCATGTCTTTAGCCAGATCTCACACAGAACGTTGCACTCAACACAGCCCCTGTGAAAGAATCCATGTCTTTAGCCAGATCTCACACAGAACGTTGCACTCAACACAGCCCGTGTGAAAGAATCCATGTCTTTAGCCAGATCTCACACAGAACGTTGCGCTCAACACAGCCCCTGTGAAAGAATCCATGTCTCTAGCTAGATCTCACACTGAACGTTGCACTCAACACAGCCCGTGTGAAAGAATCAATGTCTCTAGCTAGATCTCACACTGAACGTTGCGCTCAACACAGCCCGTGTGAAAGAATCCATGTCTTTAGTCAGATTTCACACAGAACGTTGCACTCAACACAGCCCGTGTGAAAGAATCCATGTCTTTAGCCAGATCTCTCATTTCATAAGTTGTTATGTTCAAGGTCTCCCTGATGTTTTGAACCACCTTCTTCTTGTCTCTTGGTCTATCCCTGATGCATTTCTCATGAACCACGCCAGCCATTATTCTTCTTTCCACCACGCTGTGTCTTTTGAAGTGGCCATAATACTTTAAATTCCTCTGTAGAATGTTTATAAGCCAGTCCTTTTCCATGTTTAAGTCTTTTTAATATGTCTTCATTGCACATTTTCATTATTCGAGGTATCTTAAAAACTTTTTTGTTTCATCGTATTTCGAAGTAATTGATTTTCTTTTTTGCTCTTTGGGAGATTATTTGGAATCATTCGACTGAAACGAAGGCTGAAAACCTGAAAAACGTTCGAAAACTTCAAAAATCATAGTATCCTTTGAGAAACTATGACCAACTTGGAAAGATTTTAAAAAAAAACATCGTCATCCACTCAGAAAATAGGACTATGCGCTCTTTATCATGTATATCTTTATCAAGAAAGGGAATGCAACCAAGAAGACCCTACTGAGCCAAATACCGCGAAGAGATAAACATAAACAGAAGTGGAGACTATATACACCACTCTCCGACTGTCATTATGTGCGGTACTTTTACCATTGTCTTTATTCCATAATTTTACTATTATCTTTATCCGCCATCGTTACCACTATATATATATTCTTGGGGGCCTCGGTAGCCGAGTTGGGAAAACCACCCGACTAGACTACCGACGTTCGGACAACCCTGCTGGGAGCAGTGTGAGTTGTACTCTTGTTTGGAAAAAAAAAATACCCCCACGGTCGACCCAGCCGTTGGCAGAAATGGATACCAGGGTATTACTCTGGGAAGGTGAGGAATGTCGCCTCGTATCTGAGTTTCGATGCTTGAGGCGACACTATACAGAAATCTCCGAACATTTCTGGATAGGCGGCCGAGCACATATGGGTGTAAACTCGCGTGCTAAGACGCCGGTTCAAGTCTCGTACTTGACCTTACTTTACCTAATATATTCTTCATTTTCCCGAGTCTCTTTCAAAAGTACGGTTTGTTTGAATGAAAACATATATTTGCTAGGGCTCGAGCCTAATACATTTTGAATTAGACATTAGTGCCTTATCGAAAGTTGACTGCCTCTGTAGCGACACGTTGGGTCGTAATGTCAGTCAGGGTTACTCTTCTACTTAACGTTAATTTAGATGTATTGTGTGGCTAGTTTGTGGAAAGCCGCTATATCTACGCCTTTCGTGTAAGACACAACCGCCTTAGGCATTGGCACATTTTTTATTTCACATTTTCATAGATACAAAACTACAGACAAGACTATATGAACCGCTGCAAGAGTTACAAAAGACAGTAAAATTTATACAGGAAACGACATTGCAGATATAGACAATACTTCGGGTGAATGAAATATAGATAGATTTAACATTTTCTCTGGTGGCGTCCATATTTTACCAACTGTTCTTAATTTTGAACTTTCAAGAGTTATTTAACGTGCGTAGCGTATACATGGGACCTCCTTTTTTTTATTGTTATAAGAGATACCGGATCTGACTGTACCAGCTAGTGAATCAAATTAATAAACAAAGTTCACATATTATAAAAAAAAGTAAGTAAAGTAGCCCTGTCACGCCAAGTGGCGTATAGGGAATATGGTGTTCTATCTATCTATCTATTGTCCTTTCGAGCCGAAGACGGCACATAGGGCAGAACCACAATCTCAAAACCAGAAACCTTGCATGCCAAAGTGGCACATATTGCAGAGATCACTGCTCTAAAATATATGGTGCTGTTTCTATAGCAATACTTTTTACAATGACAGCTTGTCAAGCTATCGATCAACCTCCTTAGTCGCCTCTTACGACATGCCTGGAAGGTCACACAATATGGTGTTAGTGACCATAAATTTTACAGACCTTCGGCACATGTTTTTTGGGGTAATGTGGTCGGTATTACGCTTGTACCGCTTTACTTTCCCAGAAAAAATCCGGTACCCATTTCAGGCTGGGTGAACCCGGAAGCCGTCGGTTGGGATCGAACCCGACCTCTTGTCCATGTAGTCCAGTTCACTAACCACTGATGACATTTTATGGCCAAAGCAAACTCCATAACAGACATAACAACAACAAAAATGGAGGGTATAATTACTAGAAAGCGGAGAAAGAAAGATGCCTTGAAGAAGATAAGACGAAACATCAACGATTCTACAGAAAACACTCAGTGAAGCAAACATTTGACAAGAGAATTTCGGTTTGGCAGTAAAGTCAAACGTCCTCCTATGGACAGGCTACTTGATAATGATCCTTATAATAATAATAATAATAATAATAATAATAATAATAATAATAATAATAATAATAATAATAATACGAATAAGAAGAAGAAGCATTAAAATAGAACAGTAAACATATTTATCAATCAAACGAGCAAATTTGGACTGGCATTGAAACGACACAAATGAATAAAAAGAAAATTAATGTCAGATTTCAAACAGAACACGCGTGTATGCGTCAATTTTAAGCTCGCATAAACGGTTGCATTAACAATATTGATTTCACTCACATACTCCTACGCATACATGCATAAATACAGACCGTATATTCTTATTTTCCATCTATTATTCATGTTAGTTTTCTCCTTCCGCTTCATTTTTATTATCATCATTTTAGGCTTCTGCGTCATTTAATTGTTTGTTTATTCTCATTCTACCGTTCCTATTTTTTAACTGAAAAATCTTGTTATATTAAAGTTGTGTTATATTTTTCAATTTTATAGTTATCTTCTTCTAATTTTTTTCATTTCTCTTTCTTTGTTTTTCCTGCCGTTTTCTTCCTGTTCCTTTTTCATTATTCTGTTTTCCTTCCTCATAAATGATAATATTCTTGTCTTCATTAACAACATTATCATTGATTATCATAATCTACTATTTCATTTTTATCTGCATCGCCTTCTTCATCCTCTTTGCCTCGTTTTCATCTCTCTATCCTAAATTCTCTCATACTTAAGTCCTTCTACACCTTCTCTCGTTCACATAGGCCTACAGTAGCCACACAAGCTGATGTCGAATATCACGTCGTTTCTTTACTATTTTTCCGAATTCACACACGTTTCTGTGTTTACGCTTATCAACTATTAGTAGGCCTACGCATTTTGTTATTATATATTTAACATATTGTTAGCGACACACATATTTACGTTTACAAATTAAGAAATATATACGCTAATGCAAACCAGTGCGCATTTTCATTTTACGTCATAAGTCGCCCCACGGAACACGGCTATTTTTAGAAGTGTGAATGGAATTAAAGCTGGCAACAGATGATCATAAATGATTCTAGCTTGTGACGTGTTCGAAAAACGTGGCTGGTCAGTAGTAGTTCCTGATGCAAAACAAAAACAAGGGCAGATGTACTTTAAGGGAAGTTAAAACAGTGTAGCAAGGATATAAGAGCAGCAGGAATGTTAATAAGTGAACTGTGCGCGCCGTAGTCATTATGTGCAAAGTAGATCATTAAAGAGGGAGCCGCTATAGCTCAGTGGTTAGTTAACTGGGCTACAAAGGACAGGTGGTAGGGTTCCATCCCAACCAACGGCTGCCGGGTTCACCCAGCCTTAAATGGGTACCGGATTTTTCCTGGGAAAGTAAAGCGGTACGGGCGTAATACCGACCACATTACCCCAAAAATCATGTGCTGAAGGTTATCGAAAATATATGGTCACTAACACCATATCCCCTATACGCCACTTGGTGTGACGGGACTATTTTTATTTTATTTTAGATAATTAAATTTGAAATAAAGACCAAATAAACTGGAGTCTAATGGTGTAAAATTTAAGGGAAAGGCGAGGATTAGAAATGGGTTGAGTGCGACCATATGCGGATCTAGCCTGCAAGTTCTGGGTTTGGGTTGTGGGGGGGGGGGAGAGACTACTAAACTTTGTATTATGTATGTCGATATCTTCGCTTGATCGAGGTGGTTTGACGTAACTAAACTAAATAGAAGCCACGTGTAATTCGGGACCTGACCAACCATGTATCGCACTTTAATCAGGGTCAGGTTAGCAAAAGTCTCATTGTTCTATCTTCTTCTATTATTGACTTTCTCAATTGTAATGGCAATAAGAATATCAACATAGAAACGTACAACTTTTTTTTACACGACAATAGCGAGATAAAAGAAAATCTTGACGCACTCAGAATGTCAATTGAAGCCGTCTATATAGGCTTTTCTGCAAATCTCCGGACCATATTCATGACTTGTAATGGTGTAAGCAAAATTATTTCTATATGAAGTAATGCCAAATTGCTAAGTCTCTTTTGTGTCATTGATGGTCTCAGCCAAGTTGTTCTATATGAAGTAATGCCAAATTGCTAAGTCTCTTTTGTGTCATTGATGGTCTCAGCCAAGTTGTTCTATATGAAGTAATGCCAAATTGCTAAGTCTCTTTTGTGTCATTGATGGTCTCAGCCAAGTTGTTCTATATGAAGTAATGCCAAATTGCTAAGTCTCTTTTATGTAATTGATGGTCTCAGCCAAGTTGTTCTATATGAAGTAATGCCAAATTGCTAAGTCTCTTTTGTGTCATTGATGGTCTCAGCCAAGTTGTTTTATATTAAGCAATGCCAAATTGCTAAGTCTCTCTTGTGTCATTGATGGTCTCAGCCAAGTTGTTCTATATGAAGTAATGCCAAATTGCTAAGTCTCTCTTGTGTCATTGATGGTCTCAGCCAAGTTGTTCTATATGAAGTAATGCCAAATTGCTAAGCCTCTCTTGTGTCATTGATGGTTTCTGCCAAGTTGTTCTATATAAGGCAATGCCAAATTGCTAAGCCTCTCTTGTGTCATTGATGGTTTCTGCCAAGTTGTTCTATATAAGGCAATGCCAAATTGCTAAGCCTCTCTTGTGTCATTGATGGTTTCTGCCAAGTTGTTCTATATGAAGTAATGCAAAATTGCTAAGCCTCTCTTGTGTCATTGATGGTCTCAGCCAAGTTGTTCTATATGAAGTAATGCCAAATTGCTAAGTCTCTTTTGTGTCATTGATGGTCTCAGCCAAGTTGTTCTATATAAAGCAATGCCAAATTGCTAAGTCTCTCTTGTGTCATTGATGGTCTCAGCCAAGTTGTTCTATATGAAGTAATGCCAAATTGCTAAGCCTCTCTTGTGTCATTGATGGTCTCAGCCAAGTTGTTCTATATGAAGCAATGCCAAATTGCTAAGCCTCTCTTGTGTCATTGATGGTCTCAGCCAAGTTGTTCTATATGAAGCAATGCCAAATTGCTAAGCCTCTCTTGTGTCATTGATGGTCTCAGCCAAGTTGTTCTATATGAAGCAATGCCAAATTGCTAAGTCTCTTTTGTGTCATTGATGGTCTCAGCCAAGTTGTTCTATATTAAGCAATGCCAAATTGCTAAGTCTCTCTTGTGTCATTGATGGTCTCAGCCAAGTTGTTCTATATGAAGTAATGCCAAATTGCTAAGTCTCTCTTGTGTCATTGATGGTCTCAGCCAAGTTGTTCTATATGAAGTAATGCCAAATTGCTAAGTCTCTCTTGTGTCATTGATGGTCTCAGCCAAGTTGTTCTATATGAAGTAATGCCAAATTGCTAAGTCTCTCTTGTGTCATTGATGGTCTCAGCCAAGTTGTTCTATATGAAGCAATGCCAAATTGCTAAGTCTCTTTTGTGTCATTGATGATCTCAGCCAAGTTGTTCTATATTAGGCAATGCCAAATTGCTAAGCCTCTCTTGTGTCATTGATGGTCTCAGCCAAGTTGTTCTATATAAGGCAATGCCAAATTGCTAAGCCTCTCTTGTGTCATTGATGGTTTCTGCCAAGTTGTTCTATATAAGGCAATGCCAAATTGCTAAGCCTCTCTTGTGTCATTGATGGTTTCTGCCAAGTTGTTCTATATAAGGCAATGCCAAATTGCTAAGCCTCTCTTGTGTCATTGATGGTTTCTGCCAAGTTGTTCTATATAAGGCAATGCCAAATTGCTAAGCCTCTCTTGTGTCATTGATGGTTTCTGCCAAGTTGTTCTATATGAAGTAATGCAAAATTGCTAAGCCTCTCTTGTGTCATTGATGGTCTCAGCCAAGTTTTTCTATATGAAGTAATGCCAAATTGCTAAGTCTCTTTTGTGTCATTGATGGTCTCAGCCAAGTTGTTCTATATAAAGCAATGCCAAATTGCTAAGTCTCTCTTGTGTCATTGATGGTCTCAGCCAAGTTGTTATATATGAAGTAATGCCAAATTGCTAAGCCTCTCTTGTGTCATTGATGGTCTCAGCCAAGTTGTTCTATATGAAGCAATGCCAAATTGCTAAGCCTCTCTTGTGTCATTGATGGTCTCAGCCAAGTTGTTCTATATGAAGCAATGCCAAATTGCTAAGCCTCTCTTGTGTCATTGATGGTCTCAGCCAAGTTGTTCTATATGAAGCAATGCCAAATTGCTAAATCTCTTTTGTGTCATTGATGGTCTCAGCCAAGTTGTTCTATATGAAGTAATGCCAAATTGCTAAGTCTCTCTTGTGTCATTGATGGTCTCAGCCAAGTTGTTCTATATGAAGCAATGCCAAATTGCTAAGTCTCTTTTGTGTCATTGATGGTCTCAGCCAAGTTGTTCTATATGAAGCAATGCCAGATTGCTAAGTCTCTCTTGTGTCATTGATGGTCTCAGCCAAGTTGTTCTATATAAGGCAATGCCAAATTGCTAAGCCTCTCTTGTGTCATTGATGGTCTCAGCCAAGTTGTTCTATATGAAGCAATGCCAAATTGCTAAGCCTTTCTTGTGTCATTGATGGTCTCAGCCAAGTTGTTCTATATGAAGTAATGCCAAATTGCTAAGCCTCTCTTGTGTCATTGATGGTCTCAGCCAAGTTGTTCTATATGAAGCAATGCCAGATTGCTAAGTCTCTCTTGTGTCATTGATGGTCTCAGCCAAGTTGTTCTATATGAAGTAATGCCAAATTGCTAAGCCTCTCTTGTGTCATTGATGGTCTCAGCCAAGTTGTTCTATATGAAGCAATGCCAAATTGCTAAGCCTCTCTTGTGTCATTGATGGTCTCAGCCAAGTTGTTCTATATGAAGTAATGCCAAATTGCTAAGCCTCTCTTGTGTCATTGATGGTTTCTGCCAAGTTGTTCTATATAAGGCAATGCCAAATTGCTAAGCCTCTCTTGTGTCATTGATGGTTTCTGCCAAGTTGTTCTATATAAGGCAATGCCAAATTGCTAAGCCTCTCTTGTGTCATTGATGGTTTCTGCCAAGTTGTTCTATATGAAGTAATGCAAAATTGCTAAGCCTCTCTTGTGTCATTGATGGTCTCAGCCAAGTTGTTCTATATGAAGTAATGCCAAATTGCTAAGTCTCTTTTGTGTCATTGATGGTCTCAGCCAAGTTGTTCTATATAAAGCAATGCCAAATTGCTAAGTCTCTCTTGTGTCATTGATGGTCTCAGCCAAGTTGTTCTATATGAAGTAATGCCAAATTGCTAAGCCTCTCTTGTGTCATTGATGGTCTCAGCCAAGTTGTTCTATATGAAGCAATGCCAAATTGCTAAGCCTCTCTTGTGTCATTGATGGTCTCAGCCAAGTTGTTCTATATGAAGCAATGCCAAATTGCTAAGCCTCTCTTGTGTCATTGATGGTCTCAGCCAAGTTGTTCTATATGAAGCAATGCCAAATTGCTAAGTCTCTTTTGTGTCATTGATGGTCTCAGCCAAGTTGTTCTATATTAAGCAATGCCAAATTGCTAAGTCTCTCTTGTGTCATTGATGGTCTCAGCCAAGTTGTTCTATATGAAGTAATGCCAAATTGCTAAGTCTCTCTTGTGTCATTGATGGTCTCAGCCAAGTTGTTCTATATGAAGTAATGCCAAATTGCTAAGTCTCTCTTGTGTCATTGATGGTCTCAGCCAAGTTGTTCTATATGAAGTAATGCCAAATTGCTAAGTCTCTCTTGTGTCATTGATGATCTCAGCCAAGTTGTTCTATATAAGGCAATGCCAAATTGCTAAGCCTCTCTTGTGTCATTGATGGTCTCAGCCAAGTTGTTCTATATAAGGCAATGCCAAATTGCTAAGCCTCTCTTGTGTCATTGATGGTTTCTGCCAAGTTGTTCTATATAAGGCAATGCCAAATTGCTAAGCCTCTCTTGTGTCATTGATGGTTTCTGCCAAGTTGTTCTATATGAAGTAATGCAAAATTGCTAAGCCTCTCTTGTGTCATTGATGGTCTCAGCCAAGTTTTTCTATATGAAGTAATGCCAAATTGCTAAGTCTCTTTTGTGTCATTGATGGTCTCAGCCAAGTTGTTCTATATAAAGCAATGCCAAATTACTAAGTCTCTCTTGTGTCATTGATGGTCTCAGCCAAGTTGTTATATATGAAGTAATGCCAAATTGCTAAGCCTCTCTTGTGTCATTGATGGTCTCAGCCAAGTTGTTCTATATGAAGCAATGCCAAATTGCTAAGCCTCTCTTGTGTCATTGATGGTCTCAGCCAAGTTGTTCTATATGAAGCAATGCCAAATTGCTAAGCCTCTCTTGTGTCATTGATGGTCTCAGCCAAGTTGTTCTATATGAAGCAATGCCAAATTGCTAAGTCTCTTTTGTGTCATTGATGGTCTCAGCCAAGTTGTTCTATATGAAGTAATGCCAAATTGCTAAGTCTCTCTTGTGTCATTGATGGTCTCAGCCAAGTTGTTCTATATGAAGCAATGCCAAATTGCTAAGTCTCTTTTGTGTCATTGATGGTCTCAGCCAAGTTGTTCTATATGAAGCAATGCCAGATTGCTAAGTCTCTCTTGTGTCATTGATGGTCTCAGCCAAGTTGTTCTATATAAGGCAATGCCAAATTGCTAAGCCTCTCTTGTGTCATTGATGGTCTCAGCCAAGTTGTTCTATATGAAGCAATGCCAAATTGCTAAGCCTTTCTTGTGTCATTGATGGTCTCAGCCAAGTTGTTCTATATGAAGTAATGCCAAATTGCTAAGCCTCTCTTGTGTCATTGATGGTCTCAGCCAAGTTGTTCTATATGAAGCAATGCCAGATTGCTAAGTCTCTCTTGTGTCATTGATGGTCTCAGCCAAGTTGTTCTATATGAAGTAATGCCAAATTGCTAAGCCTCTCTTGTGTCATTGATGGTCTCAGCCAAGTTGTTCTATATGAAGCAATGCCAAATTGCTAAGCCTCTCTTGTGTCATTGATGGTCTCAGCCAAGTTGTTCTATATGAAGCAATGCTGAATTTCTTGAACCTGTTCATCGCAGAAAAAAAACTTTTTTCACATGTTGGTGAACGTATTGCTATGGTTACAACCGCCCTTACGATTTTATGCAAATTTGGATACATAATCTTCTTTACTGCCTCTTTTAAATGACTAAAGCTGAATTGTAAAATTTCACCTTCTTTGATCCTAATTAAGTTTTAACAATTGATAATTCTGCTTTCAAAATATATTAATTCAGTCATAAACACACAGCTGCCTTCTTTACAAGTGGAGTTACCTTTTCAAAATACAAGCAAAAAAAATCCGTCAACAACATTTGCCAGTGAATCTATGCTTTAACCTGGCAGTCAATGCATCAATAACTTTCAAATATACTTGTGTCTTCTAGTATTCTTTATTGCTCAGACTTTCTGAATCTTCCCCATGTTTTCCAACAGTTGAGAGAACAGAACCATTTCTTAGCATCACACTTTCTTGATGTTTTCTTTTCGTATACAGGCTAGGATTTTCCAAGCTTATGCCATGCTTATGCCATGCTTAGGGGGAATTCGTCAATAATCTTCCAAATAAAAGAAAATCATCATCATCAGTTCTCTTCTCTGCCACTGTCTGCATAGTATTTATTCTAAAGTGGCATCAACATCATGCATATATTTGCTTATACATGGGTGTAAGATTTCATGAAAAATAGATTGACAATGAAACTAAATGTAGATGTTAATTTAAAAATTCCAATGTCTTCTATAGAGTAATTGTCTTAATTTCTCTCAATTTCACATAGTAAAGTTGCCACAACAATATCACTGTGTTTAATAAATAGATTACAGCTCGGGTACCTGCAAGTCCACCCTGTTCTACTAAATGTTTTATTTCAAAAGGCTTTGTCTGCAAAAATCTTGTTACAGTTCCTAAAATATTATGATTAGAAAGTTTTAAAATAATGCACATACAATGATTCCAACTCATTGACTAATAGTTTTGAAGTTTCTATGTTTGTACAAATGTCTGTTACTATAAGTGCCAGTTAGGCGCACAACAAGGAAAGTAAACAGCTTCAGCATAAAACTCTCTAATTTTAGCTTGCAGTCCGCCAACATCACCAGACATTACTACTGTACCACCATAGGTTTCAGCTATCATTGTCAATTCTCCACATCTCCAGACATTACTACTGTACCAACATAGGTTTCAGCTATCATTGTCAATTCTCCACATCTCCAGACATTACTACTGTACCAACATAGGTTTCAGCTATCATTGTCAATTCTCCACATCTCCAGACATTACTACTGTACCACCATAGGTTTCAGCTATCATTGTCAATTCTCCAACATCACCAGACATTACTACTGTACCATCATAAGTTTCAGCTATCATTGTCAATTCTCCAACATCACCAGACATTACTACTGTACCATCATAAGTTTCAGCTATCATTGTCAATTCTCCAACATCACCAGACATTACTACTGTACCACCATAGGTTTCAGCTATCAATGTCAATTCTCCAACATCAACAGACATTACTACTGTACCATCATAAGTTTCAGCTATCAATGTCAATTCTCCAACATCAACAGACATTACTACTGTACCCTCATATGTTTGAGCTATCATTGTCAATTCTCCAACACCACCAGACATTACTACTGTACCATCATATATTTGAGCTAACAATGTCAAGTCTCCAACATCACCAGACATTACTACTGTACCATCATATATTTGAGCTATCATTGTCAATTCTCCAACATCACCAGACATTACTATTGTACCATCATGTGTTTGAGCTATCATTGTCAATTCTTCAACATCACCAGCCATTACTACTGTACCATTATAAGTTTGAGCCATTATTGTCAATCCTTCAACATCACCAG
The DNA here is from genome assembly GCA_032433765.1 of Megaustenia siamemsis. NCBI lineage: Eukaryota > Metazoa > Mollusca > Gastropoda > Stylommatophora > Ariophantidae > Megaustenia > Megaustenia siamemsis. Next base: position 135,391,165 of record JAVIAB010000051.1, on the reverse strand, counting down.
ACATTACTGCTGCACCATCATAAGTTCGAGTTATTATTGTCAATCCTTCAACATCACCAGACATTACTGCTGCACCATCATAAGTTCGAGTTATTATTGTCAATCCTTCAACACTAAAATTCAGAAGAACATTGATAATGAGATTAGCTAATATTCTTACAGTTCGTTTGTTTGTGCAGTCATTGAAACTAAAACATCTTTCGTGTGGAGACAGCTCATCATCAACATAACGAATACAGAGAGACAATTGTTGCTGTTTCTAACTTCAAGCCTCATCAGCCATAACAGCAACAAACTCGCAACTTTTAATTTCATTAACAATTTTTTCAAGAAGTTTTAGTTGTAATTAGTCGAAGGCCCCAGTATCATTGCAAACGAATTTAAATCCATAATTGCTCAACCGTCCGTGCCAGTGGAATCATTCTCTCTCTCTCTCTCTGCGATCAAGACTCAATCAGAGTAGGATACCAGACTCTCTCATGAAGTCAGCTGTCTGTTTACGTGATTCGATTGCCCCATATAGTTTCGCTTCTAGGAAGGTGGGTTGTGGACCACATTGCTCTACTCAGGTCTGTGTACTGGGGGCAATCCTGTAGAATATGTTTTGTAGTCATATTGTCCAGTGTACAGTTGCATAGGCTGGTTGTACCTATTTTGAATTTGGTGAACAGAATCATTGGAATTAACATTTCATCTCATTTAAGGATCCAAACAAAGAAGGCAACTGCAGTCCCCTTCATAGTACCCACAGCTTATGTCTAAAGAAATAGGGCGTGGCCGCACTGAAAGTAAACACAGCTGAATTGTCCTTCGTCATACGATATCATCATTCATCGTAAGCAATCGGGATATCGAAACACGATCCGGATGAAAAACACTGCTCACGGTGTGCACAAGAAGAAGTGTTGTAGTTAAGTCAATCACTCTAATCACAAAAGTTTTACTATAAAATACAATGTTTTTATTTTGTAAAATTTTCTTTAAATGTATACCATAATTTTGGGCAAATATCTCACAGAATTCGAAGAAATGACCCCTATTATTATCATCATCATCATCGAGTGCCGTCTCCGCAACGAAGGTTGGCTACCATGGAGCGCCATTAAACTCTGTCTCTTGCTTTGATGGTGCAGGTTGTCATAGGCTGATTTGTCCATTTTTTTATGTTATACTCGTCCATGTTAGTCTTGGTCTGCCTCTGCATCTTTTACCTTGTATTTTCCCCTCCAGAATTACTTTTAGTAGGCTGTCGTGTCTTCTAACATGACCCAAAAATTTCATTTGTCTTGCTCTAATTGTGCTTAGTAGTTATCTTTTCATTTTTAGTTGTTTTAGGACTTCATCGTTTATTTTCTTTTCCTTCCATTAAAATTCTACCTATTCTTCTATTTATCCACATTTCAAAGGCTTCAATTCTCTGTTCTATTTTCTTGTCTAATATCCATGTTTCTGCACCATATAGGAATATTGAGAAAATGTAATATTTTGCTATTCTTAGTTTTAGCCCTGGTGTTATTTGTTTTGATGTTAGTATGTTCTTCATGACATTAAAATTACTTTTTGCCACTCCTATTCTTTTGTTTATTTCAGTTGTACATTTTCCATCACTGGTTATAGTATGTCCAAGGTAGTTGTAGTTCTGAACTGTCTACAGGTCTATTCCTTCTATTTTGATATTCATTTGTGGGTTCAAAATCAGGATGCCACGCACTCACGCCAATGGGAAGCATGCCTATAACTGCAAATCGATATGGCACTCGCCCTGTGATGGACACTCAGGCAGGTGCAGCGCCGGGCCCTCAGCCTCGAAAGGGCCCAACCTATATTACTGGATGTCCTTCTCAATCGCTCTGTGGAGTCAGGGGGCGAGAGAATAGAGTTACTGGCCAACCCAAAATAAGACCACTCAAAATAATGCACTGGAATGCTGAAGGCATCAACAGCAAAAGAGATGGGTACAGTAAAAAGATAGAATTAGAAAATATCCTGCATGAAGAACAAGTAAGCATATGCTGTTTGCAGGAAACCCATCTAAACAACGACATAGCCTTGAAGATTAGGGGATACCAGTGCTACCGATCTGACAGGAAAAACAGACAAAAGGGCGGAATACTGACTCTTGTAAGGAACAACATTAATGCATGTCAGATTGAAGTGTATATGGATGGGGCGGAATATCAAATACTGCACCTCAGGACAGGAAATACAGACTTCCATCTACTAAACTACTACTGTCCGAGTGACCGCCCACTAGCACTAGACACAATTACATTAAAAGAAAGAATAATTGTATGTGGAGACTTTAACAGCCATTCACAGAGCTGGGGCTATGAAGATATGGACAAGAGAGGTGAAGAACTTGAAAATTGGCAGGATGACAATGGGCTTATACTATTAAACCAGGCAACAGATCCACCAACATTCTATTCCAGATCATGGCATACCACATCTACACCAGACCTTGCTTTCCATTCACCAGACCTGGATTGGAATATCACACGTATTGTTGGGAAACAACTTGGAGGCAGCGACCACCGACCTGTCTTTTTAGTGGTGCAAAATGAGGCCGTCAGGGAGAGCAGCACTCTCTCCAGATGGAATTACAAAAAGGCAGACTGGAAAATGTATCAACATTACACCAGTGTACTGACTAAAGATCTAAATACAGACAGAGACATCAACAAAATAGTTGATGAATTCAGTAGACTAATAATACAAGCTGCCAGTGAAACAATACCCAGAGGGGCACGGAAACACTACAAACCATACTGGAATAGTGAACTAGAGCAACTGCACAATGACATGGAAACATCTCGAAAACAAGCAGAAAATAACCCCTGCCAGGAACACCACAATAACTATCAGCATGCTAAAGCCAAATTTCAATGGGCTAAACTACAAGCCAGACGGAGAAGTTGGAAAGAGAAAACAGAGTACATGAATCTAGAACGAGACACAAGAAAAGTGTGGAAGCTTGTAAAACAGCTGAATGATGAGGGTACAGAAGGGAACACAAAAATTACACTGAAGAAGGATGGAAACATTCTAACAGGTAAACATGCAGCAAATCACTTTGCAGACTCCTTTGCAAATGACAACAATATTGAAATTAGCCTAGAGAAACGTCAAGAGACCCGTCTAAAACAACAAAATGCAAGACAAGAAGAGACTGCACATGAAGTCATGGAAATACCCATTACACAAAGAGAGCTAGAGCTGGCAATATCCAAATTAAAAATGAAAAAGTCACCAGGTAGTGATGGAGTGTCTAATGAAATGATTAAGAACTTGGGAACTGCAGCTAAAGCAAAACTACTGCAGATCTACAACATTTGCTGGATCACAGGTAAAGTGCCACAGGCATGGAGAGAAGCAATTATGATACCATTACTAAAGCCAGGAAAAGATGGTTCAATGACATCCAGCTATAGACCAATCAGCCTTACAAGCTGTTTGTGTAAAACAATGGAACGTATAATCAATCTCAGACTGCAGTGGTACCTGGAAAGTGAAAATCTCCTTGTCCCACAACAAGCAGGCTTTAGACAGTGTTACTCTACCGAAGATCAGGCAACCTATCTTTCCCAGGAAATTGAGGATGCGTTTCAAGAAAAGAAACTGGTACTAGCAGCATGGATAGACCTAAAGAAAGCATTTGATAAGGTATGGAAGGAAGGGCTTATGAAGAAACTGAGAAATTATGGAGTAAATGGCAGGATGTACAAATGGGTCAAAGCATACCTGCATAACAGGAGAGCCAGAGTGCAACTGGATGGTCTTAAGAGTAAGAAGGTCTTACTGCGCCAGGGCGTTCCACAGGGAGGGGTACTATCTCCAACACTTTTTCTGATCTACATCAATGACCTAGTTACTGAACTACCACATGGTATCAAAGTGGCAATGTATGCAGATGACTTGGTAATGTGGTGCACAGAGGAGTATGCAACAGTGGCCTCCAAATTGTTACAAAGAGCTATGAATGCACTGAATTCATGGACAAATAGATGGTGTATCAGCATCAATACAGACAAATGCAGTACTACACTTTTCACTCTTTCCCCAAAACAAAAAGCAGGAGCCATCTATATAAACAATGAGCCTGTGAAAGAAGACATACAGGCTACGTATCTCGGAGTTACATTTGATAACAAACTATCTTGGAAACAGCAGATAAATAAGGCAACCCAAAAAGCAAGGAGAAAATTGGCTATTCTAAGAAAGCTGTGTGGAACTACGTGGGGTGCGAGTGGGAAAATACTCAGTAAAGTTTACCAACAGAGTATACGCCCACATTTAGAATATGGATCATCTTCTGCATGGTGTTCAGCATCAAACACCACACTTCAAGAACTGGATAAAGTACAAAACCAGGCACTTAGGGTCATCACAGGAGCAATGAAATCAACACCAATATTAGAGATGGAGAAATTGTGGAGGATACCAGCACTGAGAGAACGGAGGGACACAAAGGTGCTGATACAGGCAGAAAAATTTGCTTGCATGCCGAGACATCCAATGAAGGACCGATTCCAAAATCTTGCATTGGGACGACTTAAGAGAAGCAGTTTTATCCACCAAGCCAAGCGTATTAGTAGACAAACACCAGACATGCCAAGAGCTGTTAACCCCCTACTGCCCATACCAGAACAGACTCCCTGGACAGAGGAATCTGGATTATCAGTTCAAATACGGACAGAAGTGAAAGGAATAGTTGATAAAGAGGAACAGAATAGTCTACAGCGAAAAACAATAACTCTCAGTTTCCTGGATGAAGAATACCCACAAGACCTATGGATTCGTGTGTATACAGATGGATCAGCACAGAATGCAGTAAAAAATGGGGGAGCAGGTGCATATATAGAATACCCAAATAACACTAGGGATATGAATAAAATAGCAACAGGGAAATATTGTCACAATTATGATGCAGAAATACAAGCAATAAAGTTAGCAATAGAAAAACTGCTGAACATTAATCTTAGCCCGCAGCCTGTAGTGTTTTTGACAGATGCAAGATCAGTACTCCAGGCACTACAATCCAGAAAATTACCACATCTGCAGACCTTATTGACTGAACTCTGCAAGCACCACAGGGTTGCCCTGCAGTGGATCCCATCTCACTGTGGAATACCAGGAAATGAGAAAGCAGATCAGTTGGCAAAGGAAGGTTCAACAGGCACACAACTAGATACACCTGTTACATACCGTCATAAGAAACAGATAATCAAATCAATCAGAGGACCACAAGCCCCAAATCAGGATGCCTTTTATAATATGAATAGATATGAACAAGTTATCATTATACGTCTCAGAACAGGACACAATCGACTCCATAGTCACATGTATACAAAATTCAAGATCGGCACCTCAACTACTTGTACATGTGGACAGGCGCCCCAGACTGCTGAACACATACTTCAAGACTGCACTGAATATAGTAGACTGAGGAAAATCCATTGGCCCATAGATACAACACTACAGACAAAACTATATGGGCCACTGCAAGAATTACAAAAGACAGTAACATTTATACAGGAAACGACATTGCAGATATAGACAATGCTTCAGGCGAACGAAAGATAGATAGATAGATGCATATATTTGCTTATACATGGGTGTAAGATTTCATGAAAAATAGATTGACAATGAAACTAAATGTAGATGTTAATTTAAAAATTCCAATGTCTTCTATAGAGTAATTGTCTTAATTTCTCTCAATTTCACATAGTAAAGTTGCCACAACAATATCACTGTGTTTAATAAATAGATTACAGCTCGGGTACCTGCAAGTCCACCCTGTTCTACTAAATGTTTTATTTCAAAAGGCTTTGTCTGCAAAAATCTTGTTACAGTTCCTAAAATATTATGATTAGAAAGTTTTAAAATAATGCACATACAATGATTCCAACTCATTGACTAATAGTTTTGAAGTTTCTATGTTTGTACAAATGTCTGTTACTATAAGTGCCAGTTAGGCGCACAACAAGGAAAGTAAACAGCTTCAGCATAAAACTCTCTAATTTTAGCTTGCAGTCCGCCAACATCACCAGACATTACTACTGTACCACCATAGGTTTCAGCTATCATTGTCAATTCTCCACATCTCCAGACATTACTACTGTACCAACATAGGTTTCAGCTATCATTGTCAATTCTCCACATCTCCAGACATTACTACTGTACCAACATAGGTTTCAGCTATCATTGTCAATTCTCCACATCTCCAGACATTACTACTGTACCACCATAGGTTTCAGCTATCATTGTCAATTCTCCAACATCACCAGACATTACTACTGTACCATCATAAGTTTCAGCTATCATTGTCAATTCTCCAACATCACCAGACATTACTACTGTACCATCATAAGTTTCAGCTATCATTGTCAATTCTCCAACATCACCAGACATTACTACTGTACCACCATAGGTTTCAGCTATCAATGTCAATTCTCCAACATCAACAGACATTACTACTGTACCATCATAAGTTTCAGCTATCAATGTCAATTCTCCAACATCAACAGACATTACTACTGTACCCTCATATGTTTGAGCTATCATTGTCAATTCTCCAACACCACCAGACATTACTACTGTACCATCATATATTTGAGCTAACAATGTCAAGTCTCCAACATCACCAGACATTACTACTGTACCATCATATATTTGAGCTATCATTGTCAATTCTCCAACATCACCAGACATTACTATTGTACCATCATGTGTTTGAGCTATCATTGTCAATTCTTCAACATCACCAGCCATTACTACTGTACCATTATAAGTTTGAGCCATTATTGTCAATCCTTCAACATCACCAGACATTACTGCTGCACCATCATAAGTTCGAGTTATTATTGTCAATCCTTCAACATCACCAGACATTACTGCTGCACCATCATAAGTTCGAGTTATTATTGTCAATCCTTCAACACTAAAATTCAGAAGAACATTGATAATGAGATTAGCTAATATTCTTACAGTTCGTTTGTTTGTGCAGTCATTGAAACTAAAACATCTTTCGTGTGGAGACAGCTCATCATCAACATAACGAATACAGAGAGACAATTGTTGCTGTTTCTAACTTCAAGCCTCATCAGCCATAACAGCAACAAACTCGCAACTTTTAATTTCATTAACAATTTTTTCAAGAAGTTTTAGTTGTAATTAGTCGAAGGCCCCAGTATCATTGCAAACGAATTTAAATCCATAATTGCTCAACCGTCCGTGCCAGTGGAATCATTCTCTCTCTCTCTCTCTGCGATCAAGACTCAATCAGAGTAGGATACCAGACTCTCTCATGAAGTCAGCTGTCTGTTTACGTGATTCGATTGCCCCATATAGTTTCGCTTCTAGGAAGGTGGGTTGTGGACCACATTGCTCTACTCAGGTCTGTGTACTGGGGGCAATCCTGTAGAATATGTTTTGTAGTCATATTGTCCAGTGTACAGTTGCATAGGCTGGTTGTACCTATTTTGAATTTGGTGAACAGAATCATTGGAATTAACATTTCATCTCATTTAAGGATCCAAACAAAGAAAGGCAACTGCAGTCCCCTTCATAGTACCCACAGCTTATGTCTAAAGAAATAGGGCGTGGCCGCACTGAAAGTAAACACAGCTGAATTGTCCTTCGTCATACGATATCATCATTCATCGTAAGCAATCGGGATATCGAAACACGATCCGGATGAAAAACACTGCTCACGGTGTGCACAAGAAGAAGTGTTGTAGTTAAGTCAATCACTTTAATCACAAAAGTTTTACTATAAAATACAATGTTTTTATTTTGTAAAATTTTCTTTAAATGTATACCATAATTTTGGGCAAATATCTCACAGAATTCGAAGAAATGACCCCTATTATTATCATCATCATCATCGAGTGCCGTCTCCGCAACGAAGGTTGGCTACCATGGAGCGCCATTAAACTCTGTCTCTTGCTTTGATGGTGCAGGTTGTCATAGGCTGATTTGTCCATTTTTTATGTTATACTCGTCCATGTTAGTCTTGGTCTGCCTCTGCATCTTTTACCTTGTATTTTCCCCTCCAGAATTACTTTTAGTAGGCTGTCGTGTCTTCTAACATGACCCAAAAATTTCATTTGTCTTGCTCTAATTGTGCTTAGTAGTTATCTTTTCATTTTTAGTTGTTTTAGGACTTCATCGTTTATTTTCTTTTCCTTCCATTAAAATTCTACCTATTCTTCTATTTATCCACATTTCAAAGGCTTCAATTCTCTGTTCTATTTTCTTGTCTAATATCCATGTTTCTGCACCATATAGGAATATTGAGAAAATGTAATATTTTGCTATTCTTAGTTTTAGCCCTGGTGTTATTTGTTTTGATGTTAGTATGTTCTTCATGACATTAAAATTACTTTTTGCCACTCCTATTCTTTTGTTTATTTCAGTTGTACATTTTCCATCACTGGTTATAGTATGTCCAAGGTAGTTGTAGTTCTGAACTGTCTACAGGTCTATTCCTTCTATTTTGATATTCATTTGTGGGTTTTGAGTATTTTCTTTGTTTATGATCATAGTTTTAGTCTTTTTGATATTCGTATCCAGTCCATATTTTTTGCTTGTCATATTTATTACATTAAGTAATTGTTGTAGATCTTTAGGATTTTCTGCTAGTAGTACAGTATCGTCAGCATATCTTAGGTTATTGAATATCTTTCCATTAATTTGTAGGCCTGGCATCTCTATGATATTTTAAATGATTTCTCAGTGTATAGATTGAACAAGTTTGGTGATAGTTCCTATTATTATAATTTTTCCTTTCATCGTATCCTCTAAAAGTAATGCCCTGTCTTGCAAGAAGCATAATAACATCAACAACTTTCCACAGACACTGTATATTCTTTTTACTCTTCTTCCCTATATGCATTCGAAATAGTTGACATGACACTTTCTCTCCTTACTACATTTATGAATTGCATATTTTTCCACGCATAACGAATGACGTCTACTTTTTTATGTTTATCCAGTTTTCTTCTTCTTTTTTTTTTCCAGACTCTGAAACCAGATTTAGTAAACGTATCTTCAGAGGGAAAATATTTGTCAAATATGCCATACATTAAAAAAAAATACCGCATATTTTCTGTTGCTATATTCTAGCCAGTGGTATTGAAAAAAATATTTTAAATTGAATAGAATAATAAGTAAATGAAATTAATTCCCACATTTTAAATCAAAGTCATCATCATTGAGTGCCGTCTCCGCATCGAACGTTGGCTACCATGGAGCGCCATGTCTCCTGCTTTGACGGTGCAGATTGTCATAGACTGACTTGTCCATCTTTTGATGTTACTCGTCCATGTTAGTCTTGGTCTGCCTCTGCCTCTTTTACCTTGTATTTTCCCTTCTAATATTACTTTTATTAGGCTGTTGTGTCTTTTATTGCAATTATTTGCCTGTTCCCTACTCAATTGATATCGCTGCTACTTTATGTTTGTTTAACGTCATTCATCTCTGTGTACTTTAGTTAGAACCATTTCCACTCCGTTCTTTCACCTACTTTCCTCGCCCTCCACTTGATCATCTAACATGTAGTAATTGTGCTTCACCGCTTGTTGTCGTTGTCCCTGTATTCTGAAGAAGGCCACAGGCCGAAACGTCAGTATTGTGTTGTGTTCTTTATTTGTAAAGCTGTCACCATACCATGGAGTGTTTTGTACACCCCACCATTGGCTCCCAAATATTTCATTTGTCTTGCTCTGTGTTTAGTAGTTCTCTTTTCATTTTTAGTTGTTTTAAAACCTCCTCGTTTGTTTTCTTTTCTTTCCATCCAATTATACCTATTCTTCTATAAATCCACATTTCAAAGGCTTCAATTTTCTGTTCTGTTTTCTGGTCTAATGTCCATGTTTCTGCACCATACAGGAATATTGAGAAGATGTAACATTTTGCTATTCTTAGTTTTAGCCCTGGTGTTATTTGTTTTGATATTAGTATATATTTCATGACGTTGAAATTACTTTTTGCCATTCCTATTCTTTTAATTTCTCACCATGGCTTTCTTTGGAATGTTACGTGATGAGGCTCCAATCTCTTTCACGGTGGTCTGCCATATTCGTCTTTCGTGTTCTGAATATGCCTCATGTGTACCACACACTTTGCTGTTTTCGCTTTCTGGGTCGTTGATTATTTATAATTCTTCCGCCCCATCCACCGTCAAAGACTTTTCACATACGGGTTGAACATACCCTGCCGGCGCCATTGTTGTCGAACCATGTGCTTGTCTATCGAACCGCGAACACACGACACAAAGAAGAATAAATCATATTCCACTTAAATATCGGTAAAGTTCACAGTCCATCCACCCGTCCGAAGTGAAACATACACCAAACTGGGACTAGCAACACATAATTTCACAACGAGACTGTCGCGTAAATCATTAAAATATATCAGCAAAAGCCAAATTATAAAAACGACAACACGATGGTGTCGCCATGACACCGGAAATCTTAATCAAAGTACCAGTCGCAATTCTATTTTTTTTTCAACCCCTACGTCTTCGACTGTGACCAAGACTTTCACCATCAAGCCCACCTTATGTTGAACTTATTTTGTCGCCATCTTTACCCTGAATCTGTCCTCTAATATGTCCTCCAATCTTTCATCTGGCTTTTAAACGTGACAGGAACCTGCGGTATATTTTGGTTAGCAGCCGCCTGTGCTTGAGAAGGGGTTAAATTTTCTGTCCATCCAATTCTCCCACGTCTTCCATAAATCCACATTTAAAAGGCTTCAATTTTCTGTCCTGTTTTCCTGTCTATTGTCTATGTCTCTGCACCATGTAGGAATAGTGCAAATGCCATTTTTGAAAAGCACCATAGGACAGAAATAGCACGGGTAGATCACCATATTATAGGCTGACGATAATAATTAATAAAGAAATATATTTGTTTATAGAAATCTCAGCGGTGATTTCAAATCTCGAGTCAGGAATATAGAGATGCATGGTACAGACACTGTCTCCCATATATCGTTTGATGGACATAAAGATGTCCATAAACATAATATTTCCCAGGCTTCTCGAGCCGTTGAGGGTAGGTCATTACATATTTTTACTTGCTCAAATGCCACCCCCCCCCCAAAAAAAAAAAAAAAAAAAAAAAAAAACCTGTGTTATTTATGTTGATCTGGCCTCGATGATTTTCATAATAAGCATTTCTGCCATTATGATTATTTAATTATTAATAAATATTTCATTTATAATTTATTATTCCATTATTTGATTATTAAATTACTTTCAAAAACAGCAAAGGTGGAGTAAGATCTTCATTAGTTCTGGTTCGCTGATTCTAACTAAACCAGCAGCTATGAGTAGTCAACCTCCCTCACTTGTCCAAATGTTCTAAACCGGCTTAAGTTCCTTACCCTAAAAAAAAAAAAAAAAAAAAAACAACATGAATATAATAACACACGTTTGTATGCATCTTTATCGGCATGAGGGATATTTATTTTACTTGATAATATTTCTAACGCTAATATATTTTACGCATGAACAAGATATGACCCTTCCTACACCGGCTGTTTGCTGTGCTCGGATGAACGTGGCCAGGTACAATGGGTTTGTGAAGGACGATTGCAGAGTTCAAGGACAGTAATAAGACTTTTCCTCCCCATATCAATTACTCTGTATCTCATTCTGCGTATCATTGTTTCACTTTCTCTCACTCTACCTGTCACTTTTTCACTTTCTCTCACTCTACCTGTCACTTTTTCACTTTCTCTCACTTTACCTTTCACTGTTACACTTTCTCTCACTCTACCTATCATTTTTTCACTTTCTCTCACTCTACCTGTCACTTTTTCACTTTCTCTGACTCTACCTGTCACTTTTTCACTTTCTCTCACTCTACCTGTCACCTTTTTCACTTTCTCTCACTCTACCTGTCACTTTTTCACTTTCTCTCACTCTACCTGTCACTTTTTCACTTTCTCTCACTCTACCTGTCACTGTTACACTTTCTCTCACTGTACCTAACACTGTTACACTTTCTCTCACTCTACTTATCACTGTTACACATTCTCTCACTCCACCTATCAATATTACATTTTTTCCCACTCTACCTATCACTGTTACACTTCCTCTCACTCCACCTATCACTATTACATTTTTTATCACTCTACCTATCACTGTTTCACTTTCTCTCACTCTACCTGTCACTTTTTCACTTTCTCTCACTCTACCTGTCACTTTTTCACTTTCTCTCACTCTACCTGTCACTGTTACACTTTCTCTCACTGTACCTAACACTGTTACACTTTCTCTCACTCTACTTATCACTGTTACACATTCTCTCACTCCACCTATCAATATTACATTTTTTCCCACTCTACCTATCACTGTTACACTTCCTCTCACTCCACCTATCACTATTACATTTTTTATCACTCTACCTATCACTGTTTCACTTTCTCTCACTCTACCTATCACTGTTTTACATTCTCTCAGTGTATATATCTGTGGCCCTGATATACTTTGGTAATTCTCTTTAAGCTGTCATCGTCTATTGTTTTCTCTCCATCGTCTACTGTTCCCCCCTAATTCCCCTGGTTAACCACAAAATTACTCTAAGACTGTTGTATATTGACTCCATTATATTGACACCCTTATAATGACTACCGTATATTGGCCCCCTTCATCAGTAGTATAGTACAGGATTTAGACCAAAGAAAAGTCATTTTTTTTCACCTGTGCTTATATTTTCTTTTAGACATTTTATGTAAGAACCACATTTTGTTTTTTGGTTGTGCCGTGACCGATTATCTGCACCAGGTGACCTGACCCACTCGTGACCTCTCGTGACCGGCTTAAGGTGACCTGATTTTGTTTATATTGACCGGCTGACTTTGCAAAAATGCAGATGTAAGGGTTTATATAGAGAATTTGTACTTAAATGAGAAATGTTTTTGTTGTTATCTCGGAGTTTCGTCTTGTGACCGGCTAGCCTGAGAGCGGTGTGCTGAACAACTTGGATTGAGATATTTAATTTGTAAGTTGGTTGTCACGTCATGTGTTAATTTATTTAGTTGTTTTTAAATGGAGGAATCGGTGACAGCATCTATGACGTAACTGTTCCTTTATGATTTTTAAAAATCTAATATTTAAATCGACGGCTGAATTTGTAAAATTGAACTTGTAAGAAGATATAGAGAATTAGTAATTTGTATTTAAATGAGAAGACATGTTTTACTTCTTTGCTGTTATTCGTGGTTGTGGACGTCTCGTGACCTCTCGTGTAGAGGGGTGTGCTGACTTCGCAAATAACTTAGACTGAGATTTGTAATTTTAAATTACGGTTGTGAGGACAGTGGTGTAAGTCTTGTTGGTTGTCTGCTGACGTCATGTGTTTGAGAATTTTATTTGCACAATGAAGATTTATTCGAGACAACATCTATGACGTAAGTGTTTTTTTTCTTCATCAGTATTATTGGTACTTATTTTCTCTTGTGTCTATTATGACTTTTCTTTTTTCTTCGGTGTTTTTGGTACTCCTCATTAGGCTCTTGATATCTTTCTTCAGTAGTACAAATCATACTCTCTCTCTCCTTGCTTCCTTTAGACTCTCTATAGACAAAGCTTTTTCCGTTGCTGCCGGGGTGCCGACAGCTGCCTCCACCCGGAGTGCCGCCCAAATTTTTATTCGATATTCTTAAAGAATTTTCCTATAACGTTGTTTATATTTTTAATATGGCAAATAGGAATAAGCTGAAATAAACAATTAAATTTAAAAATTAATCAAATTAAAACGCGTTAAATAAAATAAACAAATATGTGAGACAAAAAATTACACAACAATATAGTCATGTGTATGGTAAAAAATATCACTGTCCGGTTGCAGAATTTATTAATTTTAGCAGTCTGGCCTTCCTTGCTTTATTGGTGCTGCCTGTTTGTGTTAAATGTCTATCAAACACCGGACAGTCCATATGAAGATTGATTAGCGTTCAAAACACAACCATACTTCATTTTAACAAAACCTTGATCAAAGAGGGCATAGGTAATTGGTGAGTCTGGTGAATTTGAATCACCCGGGGCCTACAGGTCCCCAACCCTTATCTGAGTAAGGCTTTACCCCTGTTTTTAGCCAGGGTAAAATAGCTCACCCTATTCCCCCAAAGAAACTGCCGATTCCTCGACCTCTCTGATTTCCACCTCCTATAAACACGGGCATTCCATCACCCGCCTGACAGCAGTAAAAGTCTTCGGATAACACGGCATCGAGATGAAGAGGTGTGCGTCTCACCATTATACCATATCGTGATGTTTCTTCACTCGAAAGTGCACCGTTAGCACCAACGTACCGCTGGTGAATGGGATGGTTTTACCATGTTCGTTGGCTAAAAGAATCTCCACGGTGTTGAAGGAAAATCTGCTCAGGGAGACGCAGTGAGGCTTATTGTAGATCTGAAACACCACGGTGTGATTTCTGTTGAGAACAGGCACTCTCCTAAGAAGGGGTGCCATCACATCCCCGACCGGTCTGGGTGGAATGAGATCGCAGTAGATGTAGACATTTTTCGCAACACTTTTCAAGTCCATTTCGCCCACGCTGTGGACATCGGGAGCGGCCTCTGTTATACATTTCGTGGGGAAGGCTAAGATATTTTTCAAAGTGTCGCTTATGGTAACGCTGACTCCTGTTTCTTAGAGTTTAAAGATGGTTTTATTCGTATCCTTCGCATAAAAGAATCTCATTTTGGCCGCTTTTCCACCCACATTCAACTACTCTCTTACGATTCACGCATTCAACGCGCCAATGAAAGCTTCGGATATATTGTATAACCCCGGTGCCAGGGTCATGGTGAAGGGAGATGCCCGGTCTCATACTGTTCCGAAATGTCAATGGTCAGAGAGAGTTCAACGAAAAAGTGGCCGGGGTTTTCTCCATAGACGCGTTGTTGGGTAGCGTGACATAAAAACTCATCTTCCTTGATTCACCGTCTCGTCTACAACTTTGGATTCGAGAGCATGTAACCCAAACATGATCAGTAGGGCTATCCAGAGTTTTCCGTCCTTCGCGTCAGACTTTTCGGTGGTCTGATTGAACATCGAGACCGCGACAACAGCATATATAACCACCATTTGACACAAAGACAATCTCTAATTGGGGGAATAGTTTCCCAAATACCGGCGGAGCGTGGTTCTTTCCCCTCCCGAGTTCAGAGCTCGCAAAACAGGCTCTTCAAAAGTTTCGCCTTCTTCTACCATCTAGTTTTTGTATCTGACAATGTCCTTGGTCGGTATCCAACTGTTGAATGATGAATCATACCCAAACCAATTGACTAAACTCTTTTTTCGTCCCAATGATTTGCTGCACTCAGTTATGACAATCTCAAGCCTGTACTCGCGCTTGTCTCCAACTTTTTTATTTTCTGGCGCGTAGAATGACCACTCTGTTTCATCACCCTTATCGTCTTTCAGTACATATCTAAAGGGTTTAGTTTCATTTACTCGACTGATGGTAAACAGTTCCTCCGTTCAAGTCGGCGTATAACCTTTTATTTTATTTTTAATTGGCTCTGCCCAGGACCAGTCTTAGTCGATCACCGGCCTTATAAAGGGGTCTTTTAAAATTGAAGTTTTGTTTGTTATTATACAACGTGTTCCACACTTGTTCTTGATTGTCTCTGCTGACGTCGACATGTGCCATTTTATACTTCTGCGATAGAACGGTTATAGCTTCGAAGTAGGGCGTGTAGGACGTGGACATCACGATGTTGGTTGGATTTCGTAAAAAAATCGCCACATCCGTTGTTTCAGAGTCCTATCAAAGCGTTCAACCACGGCAGTCTTAATATCTTCATTCTGTGTAGTGGAAAAGTGAACGTTGTTGTCAGCGAGGAATTTCTGAAATGTTCTGTTCAGAAACTCTGACCCCTTGTCGGTTTTAAAACTCGCAGGCTTCCCATCAAGAAATATCTTACCGACGGCTTCCACTAAAGATTTGCCCGTTTTGGTTCGTCTTGGTACGGACCACGCGTATTTACTGAAAACATCCATACAAGAAACCAAATAGGAATACCCATCGTCGTGTTTTTTTCAAATGTCTCAAATCAATTAGGTCTGCTTGATATTGCTTTTGAGATCCACTCGTTATAATGGGACGCCTTTCAAATCTGCGACGAATCGATTTGTGAAGGGTATAGGTATACTGGTGACTCAACCACCGATTGATCTCTTTAATTCCTAGTATGGTATTACGTTGCAAGGCCGTTGCACCACTATATGCCCCTGGTCGACTAGGGTCAAAGTAATGACGTCTCAATATTTTCTCCATCTTTCCCATTTTGGTGTTGGGATTCCACTCTTTCTTTTTTGGATTTTAGCTTATACGTGGTTACATGTGAAGTATTTTCATTACTTGTTTGGGGTTTCCGGTGCCTTGGCTTGCTCTGGTGGCACCTTAAATGATGGTGGAGGAGACGATATTCTTTCTGTTGACGCGTTGTGTTGAATTATATCGACCGAACCCAACGGCCGTCGTTTATACTGCTCCAATGTAGATAAATACGGATGCAGAGTACGTTGGTACACTCTGGCCTTATCAACGAGTGCTAAATCATCGCGGTCTAGGATACATGGCATTTCAATGTCTAAATCTCTCAAGTTGTCATTGATCGTCTTAGGTGGGGTATACGTGGTAGTCTGTTTCAGACCCTCGGGCAACCGAGGATCCATCAAGATCATTTTTTAACCATGGCTACGGACCTATTACTCCGCCGAGAACACTTAATATAGGTCGGATCAAAGAAGCTTTGAATCCACCAGTTTGCAGAATTTCCTTTCGCTGCTTAGGACTTGTTTCATTTTAGTGAGAAGTCTCAACTTGTTCTTGTGTCGATATAGCTCGCACTTCTTTTATTCTACGTAAGCATCCATTAATGAAAGTCGGTATCTTCGTAATTGTACATTTACACTTACGTCATAGATGTTGTCACCAATACATTTTTATTGTGAAAATAAAATTCCCAAACACATGACGTCAGCAGACAACCAACATGACTTACACCACGGCCCTCATAACAGATATTTAAAATGACATATCTCAGCCAAAGTTATTTGCAAAGTCAGCACACCCCTCTACACGAGAGGTCACGAGACATCCACAACCACGAATAACAGCAAAGAAGTAAAATATGTCTTCTCATTTAAATACAAATTACTAATTCTCTATATCTCCTTACAAGTACAATTTTACAAAGTCAGCGTCGATATAAACATTATATAAAAAATCATAAAGGAACAGTTACGTCATAAATGATGTCACTGATTCTTCCATTTAAAAACAACTAAATAAAAGAAGACATGACGTGACAACCAACTTACAAATTAAATATCTCAACCCAAGTTATGCAGCAGACCGCCCTCATGCCAACCGGTCACGAGACGTAACTCCGAGAAAACAAGAAAAATATTTCTAATTTAAATACTATTTCTCTATATTACCCCCTACAACTACACTTTTGCAAAGTCAACCGGTCAATATAAACACAAGGGAAGTGCCCTTTTTCTTTTACTTTCTTTTTGAGTATCTAGAATATTATCGTCATGTAGTTAGTAGCACCACAGAAATACAAAGCAGAATAGCTCAGGCCAAAATACCATTTCAGAAAATGAAAAATATCGTATGCAACAAATCTATGTCAATGAAAATGAAAAAGAGAGTTCATCGGTGTTATATAGAACCAATTCTGACCTATGGAAGCCAATCATGGACAGTAGACAAACAAATGAAAAGACGATTAGAGGCCACAGAGATGGAATTTCTCAGAAGGCTGTTGAAAATTCCCTGGACAGCTAAAAAGACCAATGAGGAAGTTCTCAAAGAGGCCAACACAAAAAGGGAGCTCTTAAAAAACATCAGAAAGAAGCAATCAACATTTTTCGGACACACCATGAGAAGAGGAAAGTTGGAATACTTGGTTACAACTGGCAAATAAAAGGAAAGAGAGATCGCGGACGACAAAGAGAGAAAATACTGGATAGCTTGGTGTCATGGCATGGAAAACAGTCAACAACAGAACTGATACGATGCACTGTAGATAGAAGATTGTGGAGGGACATGATCGCCTACGGCAACCGGTATGGCACATGATGATGATGATGAGTTAGGCTTGTTTACATATCCTTACATATATTGTTGTGTGTTGTTCCTACAGAAGGCCTACCAATGCTGAAACGTCGACTGTTGTTTTGTCCATTACCACGTAAAGCTGTCATCATACCACCGTTTTTCTTCTTCTTTTTTTTTAAATTGCCAATATAAACAAAACCAGGTCACGATAAGCCTGTCACGAGAGGTCACGAGCGGTTCAGGTCGCCCGAGTCAGGTCACCAGTCACGGCACAACCAAAAAACAAAATGCGGTTCTTGCATAAAATGTCTAAAAGAAAATATAGGCAAAATGGTGCTAAAGAACCAGATATGTTGGGTAGTTGATGTTGGTAGTGGTAGTTGATGTTGGTAGTGATAGTTGATGATTTCGGATAACTTCTGACCACTTTACACCTTAAGTCTCTGTTGTGCCCTAATACCATATCAGGCTTTTCCAGCTCTTGCCTTTCAGAACGTTGTCGACTGTGTCGATAGTCTGCCCTTTCTACAGGAGGCTGTGTGTACTATAGAAGAGGACTTCCTTCATTAATTTGTCCTGCCTAGCTTAGCCGTCCTGTCAAGCTTAGCCGTCCTGTCAAATCCGATGCCCGAGGAGAGGTGCTGCCGTACACAAGCAGGAAATAAAATAAATTAGGCAGGGTCATTCGAGAGAATGAAACTGCCTCTCACCGCTAAGAGCAATATATGCACGCGCACGACAAAACAAAATAAATAACTTTCAAGATAATCAAGTGCCATTTTTAACTAGCGACATGATGATCTCGAGCCGCCTTTCGTTAGCGACAAGATGATCTCATGCCATCTTGGTGACAAGGTGATCTCATGCCGCCTATAGTTGGTGACACGGTGATTTCATGCCGTCTTTCGCTGGTGACAATGTGATATCATGCCGTCTTTAGTTGGTGACAAGGTGATCACATGTCATCTTTAGTTGGTGACAATGTGATTTCACAACGTCTTTACTTGATGACAATATGATCTCATGCCGTCTTTAGTTGGGGACAAGGTGATCTCATGTCGTCTTTATTTTATGACAAGGTGATCTCATGCCGTCTTCAGTTGATGACAAGGTGATCTTATGCCGTCTCTAGCTGGTGACAATGTTATCTCATGCCGTCTTTTGTTGGTGACACGGTGATCTAATGCCGCCTTTAGTTGGTGACAAGGTGATCTCATGCCGTCTTTTGTTGGTGACACGGTGATCTCATGCCGTCTTTATTTGGTGACAATATGATCTCATGCCGTCTTTAGTTGGTGACAATATGATCTCATGCCGTCTTTATTTGGTGACAATATGATCTCATGCCGTGTTTAGTTGGTGACAATATGATCTCATGCCGTCTTTAGTTGGTGACAATATGATCTCATGCCGTCTTTAGTTGGTGACAATATGATCTCATGCCGTCTTTTGTTGGTGACACGGTGATCTAATGCCGCCTTTAGTTGGTGACACGGTGATCTAATGCCGCCTTTAGTTGGGGACAAGGTGATCTCATGTCGTCTTTATTTTATGACAAGGTGATCTCATGCCGTCTTCAGTTGATGACAAGGTGATCTTATGCCGTCTCTAGCTGGTGACAATGTTATCTCATGCCGTCTTTTGTTGGTGACACGGTGATCTAATGCCGCCTTTAGTTGGTGACAAGGTGATCTCATGCCGTCTTTTGTTGGTGACACGGTGATCTCATGCCGTCTTTATTTGGTGACAATATGATCTCATGCCGTCTTTAGTTGGTGACAATATGATCTCATGCCGTCTTTATTTGGTGACAATATGATCTCATGCCGTGTTTAGTTGGTGACAATATGATCTCATGCCGTCTTTAGTTGGTGACAATATGATCTCATGCCGTCTTTAGTTGGTGACAATATGATCTCATGCCGTCTTTAATTGGGTACCACGGTTATCTCATGCCGGTTTTATTTGGTGACACGATGATCTCATGCCGGTTTTATTTGGTGACACGGTGATCTCATGCCGCCTTTATTTGGTGACACGGTGATCTCATGCCGTCTTTATTTGGTAACACGGTGATCTCATGCCTTCTTTATTTGGTAACACGGTGATCTCATGCCTTCTTTATTTGGTAACACGGTGATCTCATGCCTTCTTTATTTGGTAACACGGTGATCTCATGCCTTCAGTTGGTGACACGGTTATCTCATGCCGTCTTTATTTGGTGACAATATGATCTCATGCCGTCTTTATTTGGTGACACGGTGATCTAATGCCGCCTTTAGTTGGTGACAAATTAATCACATGCCGCCTTTAGTTGGTGACAATATGATCTCATGCCGTCTTTATTTGGTGACAATATGATCTCATGCCGTCTTTATTTGGTGACACGGTGATCTAATGCCGTCTTTAGTTGGTGACAAATTAATCACATGCCGCCTTTATTTGGTGACAATATGATCTCATGCCGTCTTTATTTGGTGACACGGTGATCTAATGCCGCCTTTAGTTGGTGACAAATTAATCACATGCCGCCTTTAGTTGGTGACAATATGATCTCATGCCGTCTTTATTTGGTGACAATATGATCTCATGCCGTGTTTAGTTGGTGACAATATGATCTCATGCCGTGTTTAGTTGGTGACAATATGATCTCATGCCGTCTTTAGTTGGTGACAATATGATCTCATGCCGTCTTTTGTTGGTGACACGGTGATCTAATGCCGCCTTTATTTGGTGACAATATGATCTCATGCCGTCTTTAGTTGGTGACAATATGATCTCATGCCGTCTTTAGTTGGTGACAATATGATCTCATGCCGTCTTTAGTTGGTGACAATATGATCTCATGCCGTCTTTAGTTGGTGACAATATGATCTCATGCCGTCTTTAGTTGGTGACAATATGATCTCATGCCGTCTTTAGTTGGTGACAATATGATCTCATGCCGTCTTTAGTTGGTGACAATATGATCTCATGCCGTCTTTAGTTGGTGACACGGTGATCTAATGCCGTCTTTAGTTGGTGACAATATGATCTCATGCCGTCTTTAGTTGGTGACACGGTGATCTAATGCCGCCTTTATTTGGTGACAATATGATCTCATGCCGTCTTTAGTTGGTGACAATATGATCTCATGCCGTCTTTAGTTGGTGACAATATGATCTCATGCCGTCTTTAGTTGGTGACAATATGATCTCATGCCGTCTTTAGTTGGTGACAATATGATCTCATGCCGTCTTTTGTTGGTGACACGGTGATCTAATGCCGCCTTTATTTGGTGACAATATGATCTCATGCCGTCTTTAGTTGGTGACAATATGATCTCATGCCGTCTTTAGTTGGTGACAATATGATCTCATGCCGTCTTTAGTTGGTGACAATATGATCTCATGCCGTCTTTAGTTGGTGACAATATGATCTCATGCCGTCTTTAGTTGGTGACAATATGATCTCATGCCGTCTTTAGTTGGTGACAATATGATCTCATGCCGTCTTTTGTTGGTGACACGGTGATCTAATGCCGCCTTTATTTGGTGACAATATGATCTCATGCCGTCTTTAGTTGGTAACAATATGATCTCATGCCGTCTTTAGTTGGTGACAATATGATCTCATGCCGTCTTTAGTTGGTGACAATATGATCTCATGCCGTCTTTAGTTGGTGACAATATGATCTCATGCCGTCTTTTGTTGGTGACACGGTGATCTAATGCCGCCTTTATTTGGTGACAATATGATCTCATGCCGTCTTTAGTTGGTGACAATATGATCTCATGCCGTCTTTAGTTGGTGACAATATGATCTCATGCCGTCTTTAGTTGGTGACAATATGATCTCATGCCGTCTTTAGTTGGTGACAATATGATCTCATGCCGTCTTTAGTTGGTGACACGGTGATCTAATGCCGCCTTTATTTGGTGACAATATGATCTCATGCCGTCTTTAGTTGGTGACAATATGATCTCATGCCGTCTTTAGTTGGTGACAATATGATCTCATGCCGTCTTTAGTTGGTGACAATATGATCTCATGCCGTCTTTAGTTGGTGACAATATGATCTCATGCCGTCTTTAGTTGGTGACAATATGATCTCATGCCGTCTTTAGTTGGTGACACGGTGATCTAATGCCGTCTTTAGTTGGTGACAATATGATCTCATGCCGTCTTTAGTTGGTGACAATATGATCTCATGCCGTCTTTAGTTGGTGACAATATGATCTCATGCCGTCTTTTGTTGGTGACAATATGATCTCATGCCGTCTTTAGTTGGTGACAATATGATCTCATGCCGTCTTTAGTTGGTGACAATATGATCTCATGCCGTGTTTAGTTGGTGACACGGTGATCTAATGCCGCCTTTATTTGGTGACAATATGATCTCATGCCGTCTTTATTTGGTGACAATATGATCTCATGCCGTCTTTAGTTGGTGACACGGTGATCTAATGCCGCCTTTATTTGGTGACAATATGATCTCATGCCGTCTTTAGTTGGTGACAATATGATCTCATGCCGTCTTTAGTTGGTGACAATATGATCTCATGCCGTCTTTAGTTGGTGACAATATGATCTCATGCCGTCTTTAGTTGGTGACAATATGATCTCATGCCGTCTTTAGTTGGTGACAATATGATCTCATGCCGTCTTTAGTTGGTGACAATATGATCTCATGCCGTCTTTAGTTGGTGACAATATGATCTCATGCCGTCTTTAGTTGGTGACACGGTGATCTAATGCCGTCTTTAGTTGGTGACAATATGATCTCATGCCGTCTTTAGTTGGTGACAATATGATCTCATGCCGTCTTTAGTTGGTGACAATATGATCTCATGCCGTGTTTAGTTGGTGACACGGTGATCTAATGCCGCCTTTATTTGGTGACAATATGATCTCATGCCGTCTTTAGTTGGTGACAATATGATCTCATGCCGTCTTTAGTTGGTGACAATATGATCTCATGCCGTCTTTAGTTGGTGACAATATGATCTCATGCCGTCTTTAGTTGGTGACAATATGATCTCATGCCGTGTTTAGTTGGTGACAATATGATATCATGCCGTCTTTTGTTGGTGACACGGTGATCTAATGCCGCCTTTATTTGGTGACAATATGATCTCATGCCGTCTTTAGTTGGTGACAATATGATCTCATGCCGTCTTTTGTTGGTGACACGGTGATCTAATGCCGCCTTTATTTGGTGACAATATGATCTCATGCCGTCTTTTGTTGGTGACACGGTGATCTAATGCCGCCTTTAGTTGGTGACAATATGATCTCATGCCGTTTTTAGTTGGTGACAATATGATCTCATGCCGTCTTTAGTTGGTGACAATATGATCTCATGCCGTCTTTAGTTGGTGACAAGGTGATCACATACCATCGTTAGTTGGTGACATTTGATCACATGCCGCTTTAGTTGGTGACAACGTGATCACATGCCGTCTTTAGTTGGTAACAACGAGATCACATGCCGCCTTTAGTTGGTGACAAGTTGATTGCAATGCCGCTTTTAGTTGGTGACAACGTGATCAAATCCCGCTTTTAGTTGGTGACAACGTGATCACATGCCGGCTTTAGTTGATGACAAGGTGATCACATGCCGTTTTTAGTTGGTGACAATTTGATCATATGCAGCCTTTAATTGGTGACAATTTGATCCCGTGTCGCTTTTATTTGGTGACAATTTGATCACATGCCGTTTTTAGTTGGTGACAATTTGATCACATGCCGTTTTTAGTTAGTGACAATTTGATCATATGCTGCCTTTAGTTGGTGACAAATTGATCATATGGTGCCTTTAGTTGGTGACAATTTGATCTCAAGACGATTTGTTTACTACGCTGTGTGTAAACATTCAGTGTACGTAAATAGTCACAGATTCAATTGCTCTGTCTTTATTTTTTTTTTTAATTCACTGTTTCAATCGCTTTTGAAAGAACGACACAAACATTCCTGTAAATAGTTTGTTCATTCATTCAGCAAACACAACCTATTGCATAATAATAAATGTCAATTTCTATTTAAAAAATAAAACCCTTACAACTTCCATTTAAATTTGCAAACCTTTTTATATTCTTTCATGTGCGATACAAACGTACCAAAATATGAGCTATGATTGACAAAACGTCCTCTTTTAATGTGACTTAAAGCTAAATTGATTGAGACATAATGGTTTAGCTCGATGGTTCCCAGCATTTTTTTCTCTCCCGGAACTGGTGCAGGCCAAGCTAAAGAAGAGACTAGGAAAATTGAAAGATCCAAGTTGAGATGGAGAAAACCCATCAAGACAAAAACAAAGGCTGCAGGACAAAAGTGTGCTAAACTATATAAGATAGCCCTTTGTTCCACGAGGAGTTGCAAGTTGAGTATCAATAGGGTTTTTGGTTAGAGAAGGTTGTTGTTGATGTTATTGTTAGAATCATCATCATTGCACACCGGACAAAACCATAGGTGCTCAGATATACCCCTCGAGAAAATGTGATTCACTTAGAGAAGGTTAATCAGGGGAAGTTTACATAAAATATAACCTTACTCTTATAACAGGCTCTTTTACTTCTTGTATATAAGCTTTGACCAACAATAGAACCAACAGTCTGCATGTCTAGTGGGGCATTTTGCGCGGCAGTAATTAGGTATATTCATCATCAAGTACCATGCCTGTTGGCATAGGGGGTCATGTGTCTCAACAACTTTCGATCTCGACAGCTATTTATTATTTCTGTTGTTGATATGTCAAGTCATTCTCTTAAGCTGTCTGGTACCTTTTCACTTTGCTTTCCGCTATCTCTTCGTCCCTCAGTTTTTCCAATTGTCACAATATATTAAAGCTGTTCCATTCACGTTGCATGGCCAAAAATGATGATTGTTTCTTCCTAATTTTGAACATTAATTCTATTTGCTTTGGCCTCTTTCAAAACGTTTTCATTACTCTTCTTATCTGTCAACGGTATTCTCAACATTCTTCTGTAAAACCATATTTCTACAGCCTCTAGTGATTTACTTGTCTGTTATCCTATTGTCCATGATTCACATCAATATGTTAAGACTGGCTCTACATAACATTTAAGAACTCTTTTTCTTGTTTCTGTTGTCAAAAATAGATTGCACAGTATCTTCCTCATTTTTTGGAAAGCTGCTTTTCCCTGAGCCATTGTGCATCTCACCTTTGTTGTACACCTACCATTTGAGATTAACATTGTTCCCAGATATTTGGATTAATTCATTTACCTGTTTTAATATTGCTCCACTTGTCTCTATTATGCCTTGCAATGATGTCTCTTTTTTAGGCATATTGCAGGGCAGTATTTAAGCATATTGCATAGCAGTATGTAGGCATATTGCAGGGCAGTAATTACAATCTACTTATACAAGTATTGCTGGGCCTATGACCAATAATCAGAGATTTCTCCAAGGCTTACCCACACTGTAGGTCTCTGCATTCTTTGTTTGATAAAAATGAGTTGATAGGAATTAAATAAATAACAGAGATATGTTGTTGCTTTGCGTGAGACCATTTACAAGCATTTTAATTGTTTTCTTATATGTTATTTTTATATGTTGTGTTCGCAATGATTTTATGTCGCAGTGTCGGACTGCATTTTGCCGTTATTTTACATCTAAAATCTGCAATCTGATTGCCTTTTTAAATACCATTTTAGTCTTCATATTGTAACCTTTAAAGCAAACTGCCTAATTTATTTAAATCCCACAAGGAAAATATGTCATTTGATCCAAATGTCCCGTTCATAAATAAAAATGAAGTATTTGATTTACCGTCTTGCTAAAATGTTAGCCAGTTGAACAAGTTTTCCACGGAAATAGAAATTCGATATTGTTTAACACTTTCTATATACCAAACATTTTGGACATTGTTGATTTCTTCTTTTCTTGTAGTATTTTTATGTTTACACCGTCAAACAAGTGCTGGTTTTTACATTTCACAATTGTCCAGCGTTTGTCATCAGCCCCATACGATTTTTGAGTGAACTGTTTTGGTCTAAATTATTTAGTCCAATGTTCCCTTTTTTCCTTGTTCAATACGGGACTATTAGGCAGTAGATGTTAAGTAGTTTACATGTTTACTTTCACCAGATGACTAAAGAAATAGTTCGACTTTTGTAGTCATCCGTCTTTATAATGAAGACATTAAGTGGCCGTTGATGCGTTGTTTTTGTGGTTGGCAGAACTGTGATATTTACGCCTTTCGCGCTAACACATTAGACTTCTGCACGACACTTTTGGATACCGGGTTGCCTTCCCTCTCGATACCTACATACTTGGACAGACTGGTTTATCTCCTTCTAGGAGCATCTCGAAGAGTTGAAGATTGGTTTATCTGCTTCCAGGAGCATCTCAGAGAGGTGAAGATTGGTTTATCTGCTTCCAGGAGCATCTCGAAGAGGTGAAGATTGGTTTATCTGCTTCCAGGAGCATCTCAGAGAGGTGAAGATTGATTTATCTGCTTCCAGGAGCATCTCGAAGAGGTGAAGATTGGTTTATCTGCTTTTACGAGCATCTCAAAGAGATGAAGACTGGTTTATCTGCTTCTAGGAGCATCTCTAAGAGGTGAAGATTGGTTTATCTGCTTCTAGGAGCATCTCGAAGAGGTGAGGATTGGTTTATCTGCTTTTACGAGCATCTCAAAGAGATGAAGACTGGTTTATCTGCTTCTAGGAGCATCTCGAAGAGGTGAAGATTGGTTTATCTGCTTCTAGGAGCATCTCGAAGAGGTGCAGATTGGTTTATCTGCTTCTAGGAGCATCTCGAAGAGGTGAAGATTGGTTTATCTGCTTCCAGGAGCATCTCAGAGAGGTGAGGATTGGTTTATCTGCTTTTACGAGCATCTCAAAGAGATGAAGACTGGTTTATCTGCTTTTATGAGCATCTCTAAGAGGTGAAGATTGGTTTATCTGCTTCTAGGAGCATCTCGAAGAGGTAAAGATTGGTTTATCTGCTTCTAGGAGCATCTCTAAGAGGTGAAGATTGGTTTATCTGCTTTTACGAGCATCTCAAAGAGATGAAGACTGGTTTATCTGCTTCTAGGAGCATCTCTAAGAGGTGAAGATTGGTTTATCTGCTTTTACGAGCATCTCAAAGAGATGAAGATTAGTTTATCTGCTTCTAGGTGCATCTCGAAGAGGTGAAGATTGGTTTATCTGCTTCTAGGTTCATCTAATAGAGAGGTGAAGATTGGTTTATCTGCTTCTAGGTGTATCTCAGAGAGGTGAAGATTGGTTTATCTGCTTCTAGGTGCATCTTAGAGAGGTGAAGATTGGTTTATCTGCTTCTAGGTGCATCTCAGAGAGGTGAAGATTGGTTTATCTGCTTCTAGGTTCATCTCAGAGATGTTAAGATTGGTTTATCTGCTTCTAGGTGCATCTCAGAGAGGTTAAGATTGGCTTATCTGTTTCTAGGTGCATCACAGGGAGGTGAAGATTGGTTTATCTGCTTCTAGGTGCATCTCAAAAAGTTTAAGATTGGTTTGTCTGCTTCTAGGTGCATCTCAGAGAAGTGAAGATTGGTTTATGTGTTTCTAGGTGCATCTCAGAGAGGTGAAGATTGGTTTATCTGCTTCTAGGTGCATCTCAAAAAGGTTAAGATTGTTTTATCTGCTTCTAGGAGCATCTAAAAAAGGGAAAGATTGGTTTATCTGCTTCTTTGAGCACCTCGAAGAGGTGAAGATTGGTTTATCTGCTACTAGGAGCATCTCGGAGAGGTGAAGATAACAACAACAGAAGTAAACAAACCAATATATGCCTGCTTCATAGACTACACCAAAGCTTTTGATAAAGTAAACCACAAACAACTTATAGAATGCCTAAAAGAGATATATCTAGATGACATGGACATACGACTAATATGTAATCTATACTGGGAGCAAACAGGAAGCCGCGATAGCTCAGTGGTTAGTGAACTGGACTACAAAGGACAAGGGGTAGGGTTCGATCCCAACCGACGGCTTCCGGGTTCACCCAGCCTTAAATGGGCACCGGATTTTTTTCTGGGAAAGTAAAGCAGCACGGGCGTAATACCGACCACATTACCCCAAAAATCATGTGCTGAAGGTCTGTAAAATATAGGGTCACTAACACCATATTTCCCTATACGCCACTTGGCGTGATGGGGGTACTTTACTATTTTTTTACTGGGAGCAAACAGCAATAATAAAATATGACAAAGAGAACTCTACACCCATTGATATAAAAATAGGAGTAAGACAGGGATGCATCCTATCACCAAGCTTGTTCAATCTATACACTGGGCAAATCTTTAAAAACATCATAGAGATGCCAGGCCTACAAATTAATGGAAAGATAATAAATAACCTAAGATATGCTGACGATACTGTACTACTAGCAGAAAATCCTAAAGATCTACAACAATTACTTAATGTAATAAACATGATAAACAAACAATATCGACTAGATATGAATATCAAAAAGACTAAAACTACGATCATAAACAAAGGAAATACTCAAAACTACAAATGGATATCAAAATTGAAGGAATAGACATGGAAACAGTTCAGAACTACAACTACCTTGGACATACTATAATCAGTAATAGAAAATGTACAACTGAAATAAACACAAGAATAGGAGTGGCAAAAAGTAATTTTAATGTCATGAAGAAAATACTAACATCAAAACAAATAACACCAGGGCTAAAACTAAGAATAGCAAAATGTTACATCTTCTCAATATTCCTATATGGTGCAGAAACATGAACATTAGACAAGAAAACAGAACAGAGAATTGAAGCCTTTGAAATGTGGATATATAGAAGAATAGGAAGTAATTGGATGGAAGGAAAAGAAAACAAACGATGAAGTCTTAAAATAACTAAAAATGAAAAGAGAACTATTAAGCACAATTCAAACAAGACAAATGCGATTTTTGAGCCATGTTAAAAGACACAACAGCCTACTAAAAGTAATCATGGAGGGAAAAATACAAGGTAAAAGAGGCAGAGGCAGACCAAGACTAACATGGACGAGTAACATCAAAAGATTGACAAATCAGCCTATGACAACCTGCACCATCAAAGCAAGAGACAGAGCAGAATGGCGCTCCATGGTAGCCAACGTTCGTTGCGGAGACGGCACTCGATGATGATGATGATTAGAAATTGAGGGTTTCTGATAAGTAACACTAGTAAATAGTTCTGGAAAGCTGTGGAATAGTGACCAGAAAATTGTTTGTCGCAGTGCAGTTTGATTCTTGTAGATTGTTTTCCCAGGTATTTATATTTTAGGGCGTATCTGAATAATGTCATGGAGAGACGGGTGCCAAGTTACTATTGCAATAAAAATATTAAGTTCAACATTATAATCACAGTAATATTGACATTAGTAGTAATATTGACATTAGTAGTAATATTGACATTAGTAGTAATATTGACATTAGTAGTAATATTGACATTAGTAGTAATATTGACATTAGTAGTAATATTGACATTAGTAGTAAATTGATATATGAGTAGTAATATTGACATTAGCACTACTATTTACATTAGTAGTAATATTAACATTAGCACATATATTTACATTAGTAGTAATATTGACATTAGTAGTAAATTGACATTAGCACTAATATTTACATTAGTAGTAAATTGACCAGCATGCATCATAAAAATAAAGTGGACAAATTTGAAACAAGTGCAACGCGTCAAATACCTAGGCACAATAATAACATCAGATGGAAAATGCACCACGGAAATAAAAAGCAGAATAGCTCAGGCCAAAATAGCATTTCAGAAAATGAAAAATGTCTTATGCAACAAATCTATGTCAATAGAAATGAGAAAGAGAGTTCATCGGTGCTATATAGAACCAATTCTGACCCATGGAAGCGAATCATGGACAGTAGATAAACAAATTAAAAGACGATTAGAGGCCACAAAGTTGGGATTTCTCAGAAGAATGTTGAAAGTTCCCTGGACAGCTAAAAATACAATTGAGGAACTTGTCATAGAGGCCAACACAAAAAGGCAGATCATAAAAAAACATCAGAAAGAAACAATCAATATTTTTCGGACACATCATGAGAAAAGGAAAGTTGGAATACTTGGTTACAACTGGCAAAATAAAAGGAAAGAGAGATCGCGGACGACAAAGATAGAAAATACTGGATAGCTTGGTGTTATGACATGGAAAGCAGTCAACAACAGAACTGATACGATGCACTGTAGATAGAAGATTGTGGAAGGACATGATCGCCTACGCTAACCGGTGTGGCACATGATGATGATGAGTAATTTGACATTAGTAGTAAATTGACATTAGTAGTAATATTGGCGCTAAAAATACAATTGAGGAAGTTCTCAAAGAGGCCAATACAAAAAGGCAGATCATAAAAAAACATCAGAAAGAAACAATCAATAATTTTCGGGCACATCATGAGAAGAGGAATGTTGGAATACTTGGTTACAACTGGCAAAATAAAAGGAAAGAGAGATCGCGGACGACAAAGAGAGAAAATACTGGATAGCTTGGTGTTATGACATGGAAAACAGTCAACAACAGAACTGATACGATGCACTGTGGATAGAAGATTATGCTCTTTTAGGAGCATCTCGAAAAGGTTAAGATTGGTTTATCTGCTTCTAGGAGCATCTCGGAGAGGTGAAGATAACAACAAAAGAAAAAAACAAACAATAAATGCCTGCTTCATAGACCACACCAAAGCTTTTGATAGAGTACACCACAAACAACTTATAGAATGCCTGAAAGAGATACATCTAGATGACATGGACATACGACTAATATGTAATCTATACTGGGAGCAAACATTAATAATAAAATATAACAAAGAGAACTCTACACACATTGATATAAAAAAGAGGAGTAAGACAGGGATGCATCCTATCACCAAGCTTGTTCAATCTATACACTGAGCAAATCTTTAAAAACATCATCGAGATGCCAGGCCTACAAATTAATGGAAAGATAATCAATAACCTAAGATATGCTGATGATGCTGTACTACTAGCTGAAAATCCTAAATATCTACAACAATTACTTAATGTAATAAACATGATAAGCAAACAATATCGACTAGATATGAATATCAACAAGACTAAAACTACGATCATAAACAAAGGAAATACTCAAAACTACAAATGGATATCAAAATTGAAGGAATAGACATGGAAACAGTTCAGAACTACAACTACCTTGGACATACTATAACCAGTAATGGAAAATGTACAAGTGAAATAAACAAAAGAATAGGAATGGCAAAAAGTAATTTTAATGTCATGAAGAAAATACTAACATCAAAACAAATAACACCAGGGCTAAAACTAAG
This sequence comes from Megaustenia siamemsis, assembly GCA_032433765.1. Classification (NCBI taxonomy): domain Eukaryota; kingdom Metazoa; phylum Mollusca; class Gastropoda; order Stylommatophora; family Ariophantidae; genus Megaustenia; species Megaustenia siamemsis. The sequence goes on along the minus strand of JAVIAB010000051.1, from coordinate 135,359,760 downwards.
AATAGCAAAATGTTACATCTTCTCAATATTCCTATATGGTGCAAAAACATGAACATTAGACAAGAAAACAGAACAGAGAATTGAAGCCTTTGAAATGTGGATATATAGAAGAATAGGTAGAACTGGATGGAAGGAAAAGAAAACACACGATGAAGTCTTAAAATAACTAAAACTGAAAAGAGAACTACTAAGCACAATTCAAACAAGACAAATGCGATTTTTGGGCCATGTTAAAAGACACAACAGCCTACTAAAAGTAATCCTGGAGGGAAAAATACAAGGTAAAAGAGGCAGAGGTAGACCAAGACTAACATGGACGAGTATCATCAAAAGATTGACAAATCAGCCTATGACAACCTGCACCATCAAAGCAAGAGACAGCAGAATGACGCTCCATGGTAGCCAATTTTCGTTGCGGAAACGGCACTCGATGATGATGATTAGAAATTTAGGGTTTCTGATAAGTAACACTAGTAAATAGTTCTGGAAAGCTGTGGAATAGTGACCAGAAAATTGTTTGTCACAGTGCAGTTTGATTCTTGTAGATTGTTTTCCCAGGTATTTATATTTTAGGGCGTATCTGAATAAAGTCATGGAGAGACTAGTGCCAAGTTACTATTGCAATAAAAAATATTAAGTTCAACATTATAATCACAGTAAAATTAACATTAGTAGTAATATTGACAATAGTAGTAAATTGACATTAGCACATATAATGACATTAGTAGTAAATTGACCAGCATAGTAAAGTACCCCCGTCAAAGCAGAATAGCTCAGGCCAAAATAGCATTTCAGAAAATGAAAAATGTCTTATGCAACAAATCTATGTCAAAAGAAATGAGAAAGAGAGTTCATCGGTGATATATAGAAGCAATTCTGACCCATGGAAGTGAATCATGGACAGTAGATAAACAAATTAAAAGACGATTAGAGGCCACAAAGTTGGGATTTCTCAGAAGAATGTTGAAAGTTCCCTGGACAGCTTAATAGTCCAATGAGGAAGTTCTCAAAGAGGCCAACACAAAAAGGCAGATCCTAAAAAAACATCAGAATGAAACAATCAATATTTTTCGGGCACATCAGGAGAAGAGGAAAGTTGGAATACTTGGTTACAACTGGCAAAATAAAAGGAAAGAGAGATCGCAGACGACAAAGATAGAAAATACTGGATAGCTTGGTGTCATGGCATGGAAAACAGTCAACAACAGAACTGATACGATGCACTGTGGAAAGAAGATTGTGGAAGGACATGATCGCCTACGCCAACAGGTATGGCACATGATGATGATGAGTAATATTGACATTAATAAAATTGACATTAGTAGTAATATTGACATTAGTAGTAATATTGACATTGGTAGTTATATATTGACATTGGTAGTAATATTGACATTAGTAAAATTGACATTAGTAGTAATATTGACATTAGTAGTAATATTGACATCGGTAGTAATATTGACATTAGTAGTAATATTGACATTAGTAAAATTGACATTAGTAGTAATATTGACATTAGTAGTAATATTGACAATTCTGTTTTTAAGATTGTGGTTCTGCCCTATGTGCCGTCTTCGGCTCGAAAAAACAATAGATATATAGTAATGTTGACATTAGTAAAATTGACATTAGTAGTAATATTGACATTGGTAGTAATATTGACATTATTAAAATTGACATTAGTAGTAATATTGACATTAGTAGTAATATTGACATTGGTAGTAATGTTGACATTTGTAGTAATATTGACATTAGTAGTAATATTGACAATGGTAGTAATATTGACATTAGTAGTAATATTGACATTAGTAGTAATATTGACATTAGTGTGTTTTTGACATTGGTAGTAATATTGACATTAGTGTAATTTAACGGTAATTAAAATTAAGGTATGATAAATTAGCCTTAAAAAAATAGTGTCTTTACTTACTACTAATTAACAAATGTTAATTAATGTTTAAGTTGGCTTAGTAAAGTTAATCGACAGGAAAGTATGTCGCCGGTGGCAGTGAAGTAAGTCGAAGGCGAGTGGCAACTGGGGCGCAGCGTTCAAGAGCCGGAGAGAGCGTTACTTGGAAGTGAAAGGTAAAATAAATGCGACGCTGTGAGCGTTACTGGGAAGAAAAAGAGTTAACTTACTCGAGCAACATTAAGAGACACCACATTAACACTAGAAACGATGTGGAAGCCAACTCAAGTGAGCTCTCCTTGGAGTTGTACAGAAGGTAAGTTCCTTGTTCACTTGCTCAACTTGAATAAAACTTCTAATGATCAGATTGCTCCAGCTGGTAAAAAGGAGCATTAGTGTCTTTACAGCATTGATCATATTTCTGGGATGTTCCGAGATGGGAAATGGGGCTATAAAACTGCAGAATAAAAGTCTCGTGTGTTCAGGTCAAAGGTTTTATTTTACTAGAGAGAGAGAGAGAGAGAGAGAGAGAGAGAAAGAGAGAGAGAGAGAGAGAAAGAGAGAGAGAAAGAGAGCGTTTTGACCCTACTGCGATACGAACTTGCGTTCCCATTATCTGGAGAAAATCTTCGACGATCTCCATTTCCTTATGTGGAAGTTTAAATTGTTCATGATCGCAGTTAGTGCCGGTATAGTTGGACAAAGGCAGCACGGCACTTATTTTTCTGTATTCATATATTTTTGTTCGGCCCACTATTGAAAACACTAAAACCTGACCCGGCACTTTACGATATGCATTAATTCAAGATCATGTGAAGGTTATGTTCTGTCAATGTATTACGTCATGCATTCCAAAGTTTCAAGGACAGGGTGGGGAAAAGGGGGGGGGGGGGGAGAAGAGAGATACCTTAAGAAAAATAATTTTAAACAACATTAAAATGTAAGTGGGTGGGTAAATGGTAGTAGTGTCCCCTTTTACCCATGGCTCGGCGGGTATAAGAGTCTCGTAATCAGCGCTACGTGGGTCGTCTTGTCTTTTTAAAAGTCACAATTATGGTACTCATTTTCAGACGCTGGGTGAACCCTGAGTCCGCAGTTGTTGAAATCAACACACTGCAGCAGGGATTTGAAACCCGACCTCCCTATAAATCATTACCATCATGTGCCATACCATTTGGGGTAGGCGGTCATGTTCTTCCACAATTTTCTATCCACAGCGCATCTTATCATTTATTTTTTTTTACTGTTTTCTATTCTATGACACCAATCTATCTTGTATCTTTTCTTTATCGCCCACGATTTCTGTCCCTGTATATTGCCAGTTGTAGTAAAAAAAAATTCCAACTTTTTCTCTTCTCATGATGTGCCTGAAAATCTCAATTGTTTCACTCTGATGTTTTTTTTAGGAGCACCCGTTTTGTATCGGCCTCTTTGAGAATTCCCTCGTTGGTCTTTTTAGCTGTTCGGGGAACTTTCAACGTTCTTCTAAGAAATGCATCTCTGCTGCCTTTAGTCACATATCAACAGAGGAGTGGACTAATCACTACAACTTCATTAAAATGAATGCCAGAATAAAAATACAGACATCTAGTAACTATAAATAAATCACAGCAAACATGGTCAACGTTATTTACGTTACACACTTCTGGCTTCCAAGTTGCTAAAGTCCTATTTGTCAAGCTTGATCACAAACAAGGAGAAAATAATCAATCTTTTTCCTTATCACAGCGTCGAACAGCATTCGTCAGGTTGACAAGAGACAGCGACTCCTTCTTTAAATCTCTCTCTCTCTCTCACGCTCTCTCACACGCTCTCTCTCTCTCTCTCTCTCACTCAGAGTAAAGGCATCTGGTTACAGTTATTTCGGCCAGATAATTTAACATTTTAACCATGACCAAATTTTCAACAAGCTTTGGTCAAATTTAATTTTTAAAATCAGTGGACAAAAAACTTCGTTTTATTTTAGTTCCATGGACCTAAGGCTGGTTGTAGGTCTACTCTGTTTGACGCATAGCTCTACTCTGTTTGACGCATAGCTCTACTCTGTTTGACGTATAGCTCTACTCTGTTTGACGTATAGCTCTACTCTGTTTGACGTATAGCTCTACTCTGTTTGACGTATAGCTCTGCTCTGTTTGGCGTTTAGACCTACTCTGTTTGGCGTTTAGACCTACTCTGTTTGGCGTTTAGACCTACTCTGTTTGGCGTTTAGTCTTACTCTATTTGGCAAAGATTTGGGGTGTAGGCCTACTCTGTTTGACGAAGGTTTGGCGTGTAGGCCTACTCTATTTAGTGGAGGTATGGCGTGTAAGACTACTCCGTTTGGCGTGTAGGTCTACTCTGTTTGACGTATAGCTCTGCTCTGTTTGACGCATAGCTCTACTCTGTTTGACGTATAGCTCTACTCTGTTTGACGTATAGCTCTGCTCTGTTTGGCGTTTAGACCTACTCTGTTTGGCGTTTAGTCTTACTCTATTTGGCAAAGATTTGGGGTGTAGGCCTACTCTGTTTGACGAAGGTTTGGCGTGTAGGCCTACTCTATTTAGTGGAGGTATGGCGTGTAAGACTACTCCGTTTGGCGTGTAGGTCTACTCTGTTTGACGTATAGCTCTGCTCTGTTTGACGTATAGCTCTGCTCTGTTTGACGTATAGCTCTACTCTGTTTGACGTATAGCTCTGCTCTGTTTGGCGTTTAGACCTACTCTGTTTGGCGTTTAGACCTACTCTGTTTGGCGTTTAGACCTACTCTGTATGGCGTGTAGGGCTACTCTGTATGGCGTGTAGGGCTACACTGTATGGCGTGTAGGGATACTCTATTTGGCGTGTATGGTTACTCTGTATGGCGTGTTGGGTCATGTTAGTCTTGGTCTGCCTCTGCTTCTTTTACCTTGTATTTTCCCCTCCAAGATTACCTTTAGTAGGCTGTTTTGTCTTTCAACATGGCCCAAAAGTCGCATTTTTCTCGTTTTAATTGTGTATAGTAGTTCTATTTAATTTTTAGTTATTTTAAGACTTCATCGTTTGTTTTCTTTTCTTTCTATCCAATTCTACCTCTACCTAGTCTTCTATATATCCACATTTCAAAGGCTTCAATTGTCTGTTCTGTTTTACTTGTCTCGCAAGATTAGTTTACTAACACAGACGTCAATAGTAAGTTATTGATGGCTGATCGAATTCAGTTCAAGCCCTAACCACGTCCAAATGGTTGATTCAAGAAAAAAAAAAGTCTTTTTTATTCATTGTTATTTTTCGTTTTTTTATAGTTCTTACTGAACTCTTCTGTGTCACATAATGCAATATGTGACGTAGTGTGTGACTTTCTTCCTGTTTCTTGCTTTCCTTTGTCTTGTTAATTTTTTTCTTCGTTTTTCTTCCCCTTTTATGCATTGACGCGGAAACAACAAATCTAAGGTCATTATTCACAGTGTTTGCAGTTGCTATGATTTTCTTCTAGTCATTTTGTGGTCTCAGTGTTACAAATTAGAATGGACACGTTCACATCGACATCAGATTAAATATACAATGTGCATTATTGGTATGAATTATCAACACGTTTATTTCATACATAACAATAGGTCATTGTAAATTAAAAAAAAAAAAAAAAGTAAAGAGCCCCCGTCACGCCAAGTGGCGTATAGGAATATGTTGTTAGTGACCATAATTTGTACAGGCCTTAGGTACATGATTTTTGGGGTAGTGTGGTCGGTATTACGTCTGTGCCGCTTTACTTTCCCAGAAAAAAATCCGGTACTCATTTAAGACTGGGTGAACACAGAAGTGGTCGGTTAGGATCGAGCTCGACCTCATGTCCTTCGCAGTACAGTTCACTAACCACTGAACTATAAAGGTAAAGTAGGAGACTTGAATCGGCGTCTTTAGCAGGCCAGTTTTTACCCAATACTTTCAATCAAGGTTTTTTTTTACTTTCAATCAAAATTTGTGTGCTCGGTCGCCAATCTAGAAGTGTTCAGAGACTTCTGGATAGTGTCGCTTCAAGCATCGAAACTCACGATGCGAGACCGCATTCCTCACCTTCCCATAGTGCTACCCTGATACCCATTTCTGCTAGCGGCTGGGGTATTTTTTTTTTTTTTTTCAGTCATGAGTGCAACTCACATTGCATCCAGCAGAATCGAACACGGGTTGTCCGAACGTCGGTAGCCCAGTTGGGTGGTTTATCCAAATAGGCTACAAAGGGCCCCCCTCCCCCACCCAAATAATATTTTATAATATTGCCCAGTCTCAGATATTGTTTTCTCATAACACTTTTCTTCACTTTTGCTGTTTTTTCTGTTTTTATGTAAAATAAAAATTGTGAACAATTGAAATCATATATCATGATTTATTTTTTTATGGTGATGGGGGAGGGCGGAATATACATTTAGCCACATAAAAAGTTACACCGACCTTGAAGGAAGAATAACGGAGGGTTCGGTTACTGGAATGAGAAGAACTAGAAAACGATTTCAGCAAGAAGACATCAAGGAGACATTGTCAAGTACACGCACTGAAGACATCAAGGAGACCTTGTCGAGTACACGCACTGAAGACATCAAGGAGACCTTGTCGAGTACACGCACTGAAGACATCAAGGAGACCTTGTCGAGTACACGCACTGAAGACATCAAGGAGACCTTGTCGAGTACACGCACTGAAGACATCAAGGAGACATTGTCAAGTACACGCACTGAAGACATCAAGGAGACCTTGTCGAGTACACGCACTGAAGACATCAAGGAGACCTTGTCGAGTACACGCACTGAAGACATCAAGGAGACCTTGTCAAGTACACGCACTGAAGACATCAAGGAGACCTTGTCGAGTACACGCACTGAAGACATCAAGGAGACATTGTCAAGTACACGCACTGAAGACATCAAGGAGACATTGTCAAGTACACGCACTGAAGACATCAAGGAGACCTTGTCAAGTACACGCACTGAAGACATCAAGGAGACCTTGTCAAGTACACGCACTGAAGACATCAAGGAGACATTGTCAAGTACACGCACTGAAGACATCAAGGAGACATTGTCAAGTACACGCACTGAAGACATCAAGGAGACCTTGTCAAGTACACGCACTGAAGACATCAAGGAGACATTGTCAAGTACACGCACTGAAGACATCAAGGAGACATTGTCAAGTACACGCACTGAAGACATCAAGGAGACCTTGTCAAGTACACGCACTGAAGACATCAAGGAGACATTGTCAAGTACACGCACTGAAGACATCAAGGAGACCTTGTCAAGTACACGCACTGAAGACATCAAGGAGACATTGTCGAGTACACGCACTGAAGACATCAAGGAGACATTGTCAAGTACACGCACTGAAGACATCAAGGAGACCTTGTCAAGTACACGCACTGAAGACATCAAGGAGACATTGTCAAGTACACGCACTGAAGACATCAAGGAGACCTTGTCAAGTACACGCACTGAAGACATCAAGGAGACCTTGTCAAGTACACGCACTGAAGACATCAAGGAGACATTGTCAAGTACACGCACTGAAGACATCAAGGAGACATTGTCAAGTACACGCACTGAAGACATCAAGGAGACCTTGTCGAGTACACGCACTGAAGACATCAAGGAGACATTGTCGAGTACACGCACTGAAGACATCAAGGAGACCTTGTCAAGTACACGCACTGAAGACATCAAGGAGACCTTGTCAAGTACACGCACTGAAGACATCAAGGAGACCTTGTCAAGTACACGCACTGAAGACATCAAGGAGACCTTGTCAAGTACACGCACTGAAGACATCAAGGAGACCTTGTCAAGTACACGCACTGAAGACATCAAGGAGACCTTGTCAAGTACACGCACTGAAGACATCAAGGAGACCTTGTCAAGTACACGCACTGAAGACATCAAGGAGACCTTGTCAAGTACACGCACTGAAGCAAGCAGAACATTTCAACAGGAAAAATTCAGTTTGACCAGTAGGCTTAGGGCCAATTTATCGATTAAATGCATTCACTGAAACAAGCAACGCAGCTCAACAGCGAGAAACATTTAGTTTGACAAGGCGAATGAAGACCAAAAGGCCATGCAGCAAAGGGACTGAAAGTGACCAGCGAGTCATAACTGACTGTCTGCGTGAGGATCAACGACATGTAACTAATCAAAACCACATTCAGCATCCTTTACTGGCTATGAAACAGACTAAACAATCTGGCATAAGGCGTAGAAAACGAAAAAAGGAAGGCAATCAACACCACGAAAAAAATGCCAAGATGAAATTGAATATGTGGGACCGAAAAGAGAATTGATCACGAGCTTCTGTAAAGGTAAGCGCACACCAACTTAGCTTCCTTTATTGGGCGAAGAAAAAGCGGCGTCATCCTGGGGCGAATGCCTTAACCGACCAATATATTGACAAGATAAGAAAAAGCGGTGTCATCCTGGGGCGAATGCCTTAACCGAACAATATATTGACAAGAGCTTCCACCTACTCTGAAAAGGCCACCGATTGTAATTTACAAAATTGTAAGAGATTTTAATGCAACAAAAACATATGTAATTATTTAATTTTTAATAATGTTCATTCATTTATTTCTGCATTTAATTTTTGAGGACTAAAGAGCTTTATTGTTGCTGTAACCATAAAGTACACTCGCACGGAATCATCTTCATCATCAAGTACTTAGCCTACTGGCGTAAGTGATCATGTCTCTCCACAACTTTCGAACGACAGTTTAAAAAAAAAAAAAATAATTTCTGTTGTTGACCTTCTTCAAAGAAATTCTCTTAAGCTGTCTGTTATTTTTTCTCTTTGCTTCCCTTTGTCTATCTCTTCGTCCCTCAATTTTGTTAGTTGTCACAATATATTCCAGCTGTTCTCTTCTCATTACATGGACAAAAAATGATGATTGTTTCTTCCTAATATTGAAAATTATCTCTCTTCTTGCTTTGGCCTTTTTCAAAACGTTTTGATTATTCTTCTTAGTTGTCCATGGTATTCTCAACATTCTTCTGTAAATCTCCATTTCTACAGCCTCCAGTGAATTCCTTGTCTGTTGTCCTATTGTCCATGATTCACATCCATATGTTAAGATTGGCTCTACATAACATTTAAGAACACTTTTTCATGTTTCTATTGTCAAAAATGGATTGCATAGTATCTTCCTCCTGTTTTGGAAAGTTGCTTCTGCCTGAGCCATTCTGCATCTCACCTCTGTTATACATCTATCATCTGAGATTGACATTGTTCCCAGATATTTAAATTCATTTACCTGTTTTAAAATTGTTCCACTTGTATTTATTATGCATTGCGGTGATGTCTTTTTCTTTGTTGTTACCATTACTTCTGTCTTTTTGTAATTAAGGCAGATTCCTATATTTTCTGCTTTCCCTCACAATAATGTCTGACATGGAAAAGGAAAATAAAATGATGAAGTGTATGTGACGTTAAAAACATTTATCCACATCGATTATAAACCCAAACCTCAAGTAAATAACCCAACAAATATAAGTTATTCATTGGTACTTTAAAATCAATACTTTATTAATAATTTTAATTGCTGTTTTCCATATCACTGCACTGTGCAATATAAAGCCTGCAGCAACAGCTGCCAAACGATTTTTATTTTGCGCTGTTCACTTCAGCTCAGTTCATAAAGCTTTAATTCATTGATTCTTTTTTCAAATTTATTTTTAACTATAAATGTTATGTTTATCACAAACAATTGTTGCAAGAATTAGTTGCAATTTGATAGTTACAACCAACCCAAGTTCTCAACATACAATAAGAACAGCAATTTAATATGGATTTTTATAATCAAAGGGAAATAATTCATGCAAAAAAAAGACAGAGATTGAAACAGAGTTATTGATTAGGAGAACTATGTCACAGTGCTACATAAAAGTCACATTCCACTCTCCAATCCATTTGGACAAATAAGCGCGATAACGGGTTCAATAGTTCGTTACTTTTAAAGGTTAGAAATTAAATAATGTCATTTAGCAGGTAATGGTACAGAGAAGTGAAGCATTAACCTTTACCATTTAAGGTCACAACATTAGAAGGTGAATGGAAGAGCGTCTTTCAGTTCCTGGCTGGTATAACTACTGTCGCCAACTCAGTGAGCGAGGTACACTTTCCTTTTCCAACTCGGTCGACTGAGGAGTAACAAACTAAGATTGAATCCATATCGCCATGTTATGGTTATAGCAATTCGAAGGCGATGTTTCCGGTTCAATCCAAGATGGAGGAATTATTTTTGTCCGGCTTGGTATAGAACCGTTGATCAGAGGTTTAACAAGCCGCTATTGTAAAAACGATTTTGTTAATGAAACGTAGAATCTTTAAAATAATTTAAATCTGCTAGAACAAAAATTCAGATAAGAGAAGGAGTATCTTGGTCTACGCCCTATGGGCCGGCTATGGCTCGAAAGGTCAATAGATAGATAGATAGATAGAATTCGAAGGCTCCGGTATCTCCTCAAACGAATGAAAATCCGTAATTACTCAAACGCCCGTGGCAATTGAATCATCCAAATTAACATCTCATCGAATATTTAAAAAAAATAAAAGAAAGACAGCTGCAGTCCCACACGTCAAAAAGACATAAAGCGTATCAGCACCGAAAATGAACGCAGCTGAGCTGCCCTTCGTCATATGATATTATCATTCATCGTAAGCAGGAAGAATATCGAAACAATCCGGATGAAAAGCACAACATATAGCCATGTATGTGCTCTAACCACAACGCTACCTACTCACATACTGTGCTAGTAAACTGTACACATTTGTTCACGATTCATGACTGATTTGCCAACGTTACCTACCAAAAAGGAAAGAAAAACAAACAAGGATTATTATTAACTACAATTAATCTTAAACAAGATATGTTAAGTATATATTTTATACTGTTACACACAAACACATATTTATTATACTTATTTTGAGCTCAGACGGCTGCCCTTTTCTATAGCGCTGTCATGGATTGCGTAAAGCCGAGTGCGATAAACTAAATGTATGATAACATAATCGTCTTTCGATGCAAATCTGACTAAGTTCAAATAAAACATTGATAAGCTTAACACTGGTGACATCTCCATACATTTTGTCCAACTTTGATATTTGTTGGGAGTCACGAGCTCAGTGGTTAGTGAACTAGACTACAAAGGACAAGAGGTTGGGTTCGATCCTGATCGACGGCTTCCAGGTTCATCCAGCCTCAACCATTTTTGTCTTGGAAAATAAAGCAGCACGGGCGTAATACCGACCACATTACCCCCAAAATTATGCGCTGAAGGTCTGTAAAATTTATGGTCACTAACACCATATTCCCTATACGCCACTTGGCGTGACAGAGGCTCTTTACTTTTTTATAACACCATATTCCCTATACGCTCCTTTACTTTTACTATTATGTTTGGTATAACCACGAGAGCAATCTCTGTTCATTATATGTTGGGCATGATTGTAGCAGCTGTTCAGCATGACCAGCCATCTTGCATGTGTCATAGTAATATTCATCCCTCTTCTAAGAGTGTTGAAAATATCGGGTTTCAGTCCGTTATGGTTCGAAATCTAAACATTGTTACTTTTCTATAGAGCTACTAGTAGCCATATTTGTTTCTAGTTACTTTAATGTTTTATTTGCTCACAGGCAGACCCGTTGGTTGAAGGTTGGCTATCGTGGAGCGCCATTCCTCTCTGTCTCTTACTTTAAAGTGTAGGTTATCATAGGCTGTCTTGTCCATCTTTTGATGTTACTCGTTCATGTTAGTATTGGTCTGCCGCATTCGCTCGTTATTTTGAGGAACAGGCAAATAAATGCGGTGTTTGGGTAAAGCTTGGAGCAAAGACAACGTGATGTGGTGAAATGTACACTCCTACAAGGTGTGGTGTAATGTACACTCCTACAAGGTATGGTGTAATGTACACTCCTACAAGGTGTGGTGAAATGTACACTCCTACAAGGTATGGTGTAATGTACACTCCTACAAGGTATGGTGTAATGTACACTCCTACAAGGTATGGTGTAATGTACACTCCTACAAGGTATGGTGTAATGTACACTCCTACAAGGTGTGGTGTAATGTACACTCCTACAAGGTATGGTGTAAAGTACACTCCTACAAGGTATGGTGTAATGTACACTCCTACAAGGTATGGTGTAAAGTACACTCCTACAAGGTATGGTGTAATGTACACTCCTACAAGGTATTGTGTAATGTACACTCCTACAAGGTATGGTGTAATGTACACTCCTGCAAGGTATGGTGGCAGATTAACAAAACAAGGAAGAAAACAACATCATGACCTTTCCACCAAAAACGTGGCCTTCATCAGAAAACAAGAACAACAAAAACGGACAACAAAATGAGGATAAACAAAACTACATGTTCTAGGGTAATCAGAACTTGATGATTCTTGATCCTTCCCACCCCGTTAGACGTCACACAGGGCTTATAGAGTTATTCGTCACCTCTCTCTCTATTCTGTTCGATCTTATCTAACGAGTCTATGCCTGCCAAAGCTGCTTCTCTTATAAGTGTTCTTTTCAGTGTCTCTTTAGGTCTTTCCCCGTTTCTATACCCTGATGTTCTATAGAAGAGTTTGTTTTGGAATTCTCTTGTTATCACTTCTCAGCACATGTCCGACATATGACCATCTTCTTTCCTTAATTGTATATGGGATCTTGGTTGCATGACCATTTCTCTTATCTGAATATTAGTCTTGAATTCATTCCACTGTACACAGAATATTTTTTTTAGGCATTTGTCTTCAGAAGTGTTTAGTTTTTTTCTCAATCTCTTTTGATTTTCTCCAGCTTATACGTGCATAGGTAAGTGTTGATATTACTTTTAAGTTGAATATTCTAAGTTTGGTTTACTTTCTTATTCTTGTTTTCCCCCGATTTTGTTCAAATTTTAAATTGAATTTCTGCTTTTGCTATCCTGCTTCTGATCTCTTTCTTTGTTTCACTTTCTTGATCTATACTACTACCAAGATATATATAGTGGTCTACTCCTTCCAATGCCTGGAGATTATATTGAGATATATATTACTCTCTGGGGTATTGTTATTTTTCATTATTTTGTTTGATCCGTGTTTGATTTCAAGTCCTATTTTTATCCACCATCAGAACTAGTGGATCTGAAACAGAAAGTGAAATGAAACGAGAAAACAAATACTGGGGCTTCTTCTTCTACTTCTACCTTTTTAGCTCCCAATGGAGCATAGGTCTTCAACAAACACTTTCCAAGTCGTTCTGTCTTTTGCCATTCTTTTAAAATCATTCCATGTCTTCCCCATCATCTTCATCTCTGCTTCCATCTGTCTTCTCCAAGCATTCCTTGGTCTTCCACTTTGTCTTTTCCCCTGGGGATTCCAAAAAAGGGCCTGTTGTGTAATACTCTCAGTTGGCTTCCGTAGTGTGAGTCCTATCCAGCGCATCGTCTTCGCTGTATCTCTTTATCCACTGGTGTTTGACTGGTACCTTTCCATAATTCTATGTTAGTGATTTTGTCCTGCCATTTCCATCCGTTTATTCTGCGTAAGCATCCATTAATGAAAGTCTGTATCTTCGTGATTGTCAATTTTTTTTTCTCCACGTTTCACAGCCATATAATAGGACCGCCTTAACATTTGAGTTGAACATTTTAATTTTTGTATTTAACCTAATTTCTTTGGATTTCCATGTTTTCCAGTGCAATGAAAGCTCCTCTTGCTTTTGATATCCTTATTTTGGTATCATTTTCTGTTCCTCCCTCTTTATCTATATTACTGCCCAGATAAGATACTGGGGCTTGCCGTGGCGATATAGAGGATATTGAAATATCAAGTCAGTATCCTTCTTCTTCTTCTCTTCTACTTTTTCTATCCTTCCTCCATTGCCGTTGGCGTCGAGGGGAGATACAATCTGTGATTCTTTGCTCTTCTGTTGGCCTCTCTTGGTGTTATCCATCCTAGTGACTCTAGTATTCCCTTTATCCATCTCTTTCTCGGTCTTCCTCTTAATCTGGCATTTTCGTAGCGTTTGTTTATGGCTCTTAGAGTCATTGTTAGTTCTTGTTGTCTTGTTATATGGCCGAACCAATTTATCTGTTGTTTCTTTATGTATTCGATGGCTGGTTCAATTTCGAGTTTCTTCCTCAGGTCGATGTTTCTTACTTTGTCCCTTAAGCTGTTGTATGTCATATGTCCTTAAGCTGAATATATGTCATATTCATAGATGTGTCTTTCTTCTGACACATTTCATTTCGGTAGTCGTTATCTTTCTTATTGTTTTAGAGTCCAGCGTCCAATTCTGACACTGATTGCACAGAATTGGTAGAAAAATTGATTTGTATATTGTCCTTTTTGCTTCCGTAGTTATTGCTTTGTTTTTCAATAGTGTTGATACTTGGACTATAACTTAGCATGCTTTGTTACACCTTATATCTATCTCGGTCTCTTGGTTATTGTCTTGTGTTAACGTGCTACCCAGATATTTAAAATTGTCTACTTGCTTCAGAGTTGTATTATCTATTATGATGTTTAGTTTTTCTTTCATTCTCGCTATTGCCATTACTTCGGTTTTGCTTATGTTGATCTTCATGTTGTATTGTTTACAAGTGTTGTTTAGCCTGTTGATATGTTCTTGCAGGTCCTCAGTTGTTTCATGTATCAGAACTTGGTCGTCTGTAAATAGTATTTCATTTATTTCTTCCTCTCTTCTGCTGTTTTCTGGTACGTATATTTCGTTCTCTTTTGTGTTATCGCTTGTTATCATCCTTGTTGGTATACTTCCTTTGATTGGGCATGCTAATTTGCATACATTGTTCGTATATGTGATGAAAAGTAAAGGGGAAAGCACACAGCCTTGTCTTACTCCAGAGTTAATGGTGAAATATTTAGAGTAGCCTGCTGAAGATCTTACTGTAGTGCGACTACTTTCATAGAGGCTCTTCTTGCATATCTCTACTAGGTGGTGACTCACTCCGTACAAGGGCAATTATATTATATACAACAGATAAAATGATTTGGCCACGTGTTAAGGCAGAAAGATCAAAACGATACACAACGAGCCTTCAATAAACGTTGCGAGAAAACCAGACCCAAGGGTCGACTCCGAAAAAGAAAGATTGACACGCCGCTCAGCAGATGCGAACAGAAGAGCAAAATATCGCAAATTATATCTCCTCTGCATGCTGAAAGACAAATGAGGATGGAAAGAAGAAGAAGAAGCAGACTCTGCTTTCTCTCTAGCGGCAAAATCCACTGTTTCGCTGGCTGAAAAGCCGGATTACAGTTTTCAAAACACGCGGTAGATAGAAAGGATTTTTTTTCCAACGGAAGTGGAAAAAAATCCCAATTCTTACACCTCGTGGCGACTACTCTAACCAAGCGGCTTTTATCCCTCTGGTCCTGTCGTGAGCTCCAGGCAATCAGTGTTTTGTGTTTGCAGGATAACAGAGGGCGGT
Source organism: Megaustenia siamemsis (assembly GCA_032433765.1). NCBI lineage: Eukaryota > Metazoa > Mollusca > Gastropoda > Stylommatophora > Ariophantidae > Megaustenia > Megaustenia siamemsis. The sequence goes on along the minus strand of JAVIAB010000051.1, from coordinate 135,344,421 downwards.
GATGGGGGAAAAGGGGGGGGGGGGGGAGGGGTGGCGTGGAGACGCCCTAGAATATGTTGTGACAACTTGAAAAAAATTGGAGGAAAAAGAAATAAAAGAAAACAGAGGGAAAATACGCAAGACAGTTTAAGAGAATTGTTTGGTAGAAAGTCAACTATGGAATTGATAAACAGCTGCAGAGGTAGAAAGTTGTGGAGAGACATGATCACCTTCGCTATTAGGCACGGTACTTGATGATGATGATGATGAATGATGGGATAGTCCGGCTTTCTTCCCCCCCCCCCCCCCAACAACAACAACAAGAAGAGGTCAGTCCTATTCCAGGGTCGATAACTTAGTACGGTACTTGATTTAAGTGAATTACCCAAACCAGACCTTGTGACTGGGAAATTGGTAGCTGGTCGGACATTTATCACAGATGTAGCCCCTCCACTTGAAGATGGCGGTAACAGGCTGCGCAGAAGCGGACTTCTATAGGAACATTGTTCTTCCATATTTGCTGAGCTCTTCAGTGCAGTTTGACCACATATGGCTTGGCTCAATACAAGTAGGCGCTCGCACATAGTCACTCTCGTTCCTGTCGGGTGAATATTAATTGGATCTATTGTGCTCTGTCTCCCAAGCGATTTTGCGCTAATATAATCCAGGATGAATAATACAAGCTCAGGAAAAGAAAAATGTAAAAGTCGGGTTGGTGTAGGCGCAATCGGTAAGGCATATAACACAGCGAAGAAGTAAATTATGTGTATGCAGACACGGCCATTAAGGCAAATAATGGAATAAAGCATGTTGATTATTGATCGTTTATTTGTTAGCAGGAGCGACCTCGTTGTACTGACACAGTTGTTTGTTACTGCTAGCTTAGTCGCCTCGATCTTCAATTTTTATTCCAGAAATAGAAACTATAAATAGCTTTCTGTGAAACATGCGAGGTTATTTAGAAAAGTTTGAAGTTTTAATTTTAATCAAATTTGTGACGTAAAATTTCACATCACCCCCCCCCCCCCATTTTCTCTCTCTATACACTTCCTTCTTCACTTTCACTTATTTACTTACTTCGTGTGTCGAGGGAAATAGAAAGCTGTTAAGGCAAAGAAATGCAAGTGAATGCATAAAAATGCGAAGCTGCAGTAAAGCTGAACGCGAGGAAAAATAGAAAAAAAAACAAAAAATGGTATGTTAGAAGCTTTACGTGATTAGTAGACGACACAGATTCGAACGACGTTTCGGCTCAATTGGCCTTCAGCAGGAACAAACAAACAACATATACACACAGATATGTGAATAAATAAAACTAATCCTACATAGCTAACTAGTAATAATGTGCACATGCATGTATGTGTCCATAGGCACGGGTATTGGTATATATATGTATACGCATATACATGCATGTATATGTGCTCTTGCTTGTATGCATACACATGTATGTGTGTGTATATATATTTGTATGTTGATATGTATTAGTATGTGCACTTCTTCTTGCACGTGTACATGTGTATACACGCATCTGTGTGTGTGTATACATGTATTTATGGGCCCTTAGATACTTTCAGATATTGCCTGTGCCTTTGTAGTCGACGTACCTAGATAGCGTTCCCCCGACTCGTGTATTTTTAGAACCCTTCACCTCTGACCACAGGGTATAAATTACAGCTACACCCGTGAGAAATTCCTTTTCCTAGCCTGACCACAGTCCACGATACACAGGGAAGTCAACATATTTCGATTATTTTGTTTTTGATGTTTCATTACTAGTACTGACCCTACTTCTCTATCTCCTTTTATAACACACACACACACACGTATATATATATATATATATATATATATATATATATATATTATGGTATAGATCTCTTGGCATTCTTTCCAGTTAAACAAACAATGTAATTTGTTGTCTATGTATAAACGTTACATCTTAAAAACGAAAGTTAGCCACTTTCTGAAATATTTCTTCTTCTAAACATTAATTGACTAAAGTATCACTGTCACGGTGTTTAAACATTGAACAATTGTTGTGACGTCATAAATTGAAACCACTTCTAATAAATACCACACGAGAGACTTGGTGGTCTAGAAGTAAGACGTCGGTTACTGGACAAGAAGTTCCCAGATTCGATCCCCACCACAGGCTGTAGGAATTTGTCTAAAGTTGAATCCGTGGTTTCTTTATAGTTTTATCCTCTATTGGACTCTATGCAGTGAGATCCCATGTCTAGCTCTCTCTGGGTAGTGAGATCCCATGTCTAGTTCTCTCTGGGTAGTGAGATCCGATGTCTAGCTCTCTCTGTGTAGTGAGATCCAATGTCTAGCCCTCTCTGTGTAGTGAGATCCGATGTCTAGCCCTCTCTGTGTAGTGAGATCCGATGTCTAGTCCTCTCTGTGTAGTGAGATCTAATGTCTAGCCCTCTCTGTGTAGTGAGATCCGATGTCTAGCCCTCTCTGTGTAGTGAGATCTAATGTCTAGCCCTCTCTGTGTAGTGAGATCCGATGTCTAGCCCTCTCTGTGTAGTGAGATCTAATGTCTAGCCCTCTCTGTGTAGTGAGATCCGATGTCTAGCCCTCTCTGTGTAGTGAGATCCGATGTCTAGCCCTCTCTGTGTAGTGAGATCTAATGTCTAGCCCTCTCTGTGTAGTGAGATCCGATGTCTAGCCCTCTCTGTGTAGTGAGATCTAATGTCTAGCCCTCTCTGTGTAGTGAGATCCGATGTCTAGCCCTCTCTGTGTAGTGAGATCTAATGTCTAGCCCTCTCTGTGTAGTGAGATCCGATGTCTAGCCCTCTCTGTGTAGTGAGATCCGATGTCTAGTCCTCTTTGTGTAGTGAGATCCGATGTCTAGCCCTCTCTGTGTAGTGAGATCCGATGTCTAGCCCTCTCTGTGTAGTGAGATCTAATGTCTAGTCTTCTCTGTGTAGTGAGATCCCATGTCTAGCCTTCTCTATGTAGTGAGATCCCATGTCTAGCTCTCTCTGTGTAGTGAGATCCCATGTCTCTCTGGATAGTGACATCCGATGTCTAGTCCTCTCTGTGTAGTGAGATCTGATGTATAGCCTTCTCTGTGTAGTGAGATCCCATGTCTAGCCCTCTTTGTGTAGTGAGATCGAGATCCGATGTCTAGCACTCTCTGTGTAGTGAGATCCGATGTCTAGCACTCTCTGTGTAGTGAGATCCTACGTCTAGCTCTCGCTGTGTAGTGAGATCCCATGTCTCTCTGGGTAGTGAGATCCGATGTCTAGCCCACTCTGTGTAGTGAGATCCTATGTCTAGCCCTCTCTGTGTAGTGAGATCCGATGTCTAGCCCTCTCTGTGTAGTGAGATCCGATGTCTAGCCCACTCTGTGTAGTGAGATCCGATGTCTAGCCCACTCTGTGTAGTGAGATCCGATGTCTAGCCCACTCTGTGTAGTGAGATCCGATGTCTAGTCCTCTCTGCGTAGTGAGATCCGATGTCTAGCCCACTCTGTGTAGTGAGATCCGATGTCTAGCCCACTCTGTGTAGTGAGATCTGATGTCTAGCCCACTCTGTGTAGTGAGATCCGATGTCTAGCCCACTCTGTGTAGTGAGATCGGATGTCTAGTCCTCTCTGGGTAGTGAGATCCGATGTCTAGTCCTCTCTGCGTAGTGAGATCCGATGTCTAGTCCTCTCGGGAAAAAACAAAAAAAACACAAAAAAACAGGAAATCCCCGGTGCACTGGCCAACGTTAAAAAAACCCTTGGCGGTTTAAATCGAAAAGAGCAGGCCAATAATTACCGCTCTACGGGAAAACATTGTTAAGCAAAGTCTACTCATTCATGGCGAAGGCGAACGTGTCGGTTCGAAAGGCTCAGATATGAAGTCGTTGCCGTAAACCAACGACACAACACAATCCACGCCGCATTGGTCTTGTATAGACCAATCAGACTTCGAGGGCACCAGTAATTGAGACGATGAAGTCTAATATGAACGACTTATTGAAGACTTTTTACGACTTTCCTTTTTTAAGAACAACACGTTGATTGATTAGGGTTCTACTTAGGTACAAGTAGGATAAAGCGACTTTACAATGTATTTAAACAGCGAGCTGTAGATACTACAAGCGTGTATATTTTGCATCACTCTTTTGAGCAGGATTAAAAACATATAGGCCTGCCTTGATTACAGTGGAATATTACAGAGAAGTAGGTAAGAGATTAAATCAAAGTTACATGGAAAATTAAATACAAGTAGGAGAAATTAAATCAAAGTTAGATGGAATATTAAATACAAATAGGTGGGAGATTATATCGAAGTTAGATGGAATATCGAAGGGAAGTAGGTGGGAGATTACAGTGAAGTTAGATGGAATGTAAAAGGGAAGTAGGTGGGAGATTAAAGTGAAGTTAGATGGAATATCGAAGGGAAGTAGGTGGGAGATTAAAGTGAAGTTAGATGGAATGTAAAAGGGAAGTAGGTGGGAGATTAAAGTGAAGTTAGATGGAATGTAAAAGGGAAGTAGGTGGGAGATTAAAGTGAAGTTAGATGGAATGTAAAAGGGAAGTAGGTGGGAGATTAAAGTGAAGTTAGATGGAATGTAAAAGGGAAGTAGGTGGGAGATTAAAGTGAAGTTAGATGGAATGTAAAAGGGAAGTAGGTGGGAGATTAAAGTGAAGTTAGATGGAATGTAAAAGGGAAGTAGGTGGGAGATTAAAGTGAAGTTAGATGGAATGTAAAAGGGAAGTTAGATGAAAGATTAAATCTTCTTCTTCTTCTTCTTCTTTTATCTTTCCTCGTCTGCCTTTCAGCGTCGAGGGGAGATATAATTTGCTGTCTTTTGCTCTTCTGTTCGCCTCTGCTGCTGTTATGTTTCCTAGTGCTTCTAATATTTGATCGACCTATCTTTTTCGTGGTCGACCCTTGGGTCTGGTTCACAACGTTTGTTGAAGGCTCGTTGTGTTGTGTTTTGTTCTTTCTGCCTTGTCATGACACATTTCATCTCTGTAGAGTGATTTTTCTTATTGTTCTAGCATCTAGGGTCCAGGTCTGGCATTGGTAGCACAACGTTGGGATGAAGATTGTATTGTATAGTGCTTGTTTTGCATCCAGAGTTATTTCCTTGTTGGACAATAGTGGTGATAACTGTCCAATGATTTGACAAGCTTTGTTGCATCTTGATTCTATCTCTGCTGTTTGAGAATTATCGTTTGTCATTAGACTTCCTAGGTATTTGAATTCCTCTACTTGTTAATAGTTGTCTGCCTTCTATAGTTATGTTGATGTTCTGTTTATTTTTAGCGACATTCATGACTTCTGTTTTGTTGATGTTGATTTTCATGTTGTATTTTGTGTCTGAGATGTTGAGTTTGTTTACGTGTTCTTGTAGGTCTTCTATTGTTTCATTTATTTGTGTCTGATCGTCTGTAAATAAAAGCTCGTTGATCTCCTCTGTCTCTGATGAGTTGGCTAGCTTGCATGTATTAAGGTGACCATATTTTTGAAATCCCATTCCGGGACGGAATAATTTTACTTTAATTTTCCACCAATAAAATTACATTTCTTCTTGCTGTCATTTTCAAGTGAATAATACATACATTTTAAAACATCTAATAATATAGACCTACAATACGCTATCAGGATAATCAGGAGATTAAAAAAAAAACACAGTAATACTCACTTAAATTGAAGGTGAAACAGAGATGCTGTACTTTTCAGATGAGTGAATTTTCTGTAAAATGTCCTTCTTTGTATGCAGCATCTTATAAAATTCGACACATGTTCCCTCATAGTTCACTTTGGTGATCAACATGGCTTTTAAAGTTTCAATACCTAGTTGTGTTTTATCATTTGTCCACAAACTGTTCATCACAGAAAACACTCGTTCTGTTGCAGCATTTGTTCCAGGTAGACACAAAAAGAACTCTGCCAACTTCAGAATATGTGAAACGGGCACATGATTGTTTCTAAAGTGGGAAGCTAGTTCAACCCAACGCTGCCCTGGTAATGTTTTATTAAGACTCCACTCACTAATTTTTTGTGAAGTAACGAACCGTTTCATGTAGACATATTCGTCATACATTTCATTTTCTGGAAAGTCGACTGAAGACACTGTTTGACTCACTAATGATGAAGACTTCTCAATATCTTCCCAATTTGGTGTTCTGTTCAGCATTACCCAGCTGTAAGACTCTAGGTTTTGAAAATTATTTGCAGCCCATTTCTTCAAATAACTTAAAGCTGTTTCATAAAATGAAGAAACACTGGCGTTAAACTTTTTCACATCATCACGTGGAAATCCTTCCATTTCCAGCTTTTTAAGGATTATCTGAACTCTTGATGGCAAGAAGCCGTCTTCCAGCTTGGACTCCAAGATAGCTTTCAACCTATTGATGTTGTCAATGACTTCAAATACAGTGACCATCTGTCCCTCTACTTTCTGCACTGCTTCGTGGAAAGAGGATGCCTGACTGTGAACCAAAATAAGCCATGCCTCAGACAGTGGGTTTCAAAGAATTCCTGCATAAAAACTGGGCATCTGTCTTGAGATTGAAAATATGATTTTAGAGGCAGGAACATGTAAAGAACCCTTTCAACAGCAGGCAAGAGCGCAAGCCACCTAGTTTGTGCATAACCTAAAATCATCTGTAAGTCTGTGTCGACAAACTGACAAAACTCCTTGAGACTTTCAACTCTAACTGTGTATGATTTGAAGTACAGATACATTTTTGCAATAATCATTTCAACATCAACAGGCAATACGTCTGCAGCTGCTCGAACAGTGTTGTGGAAAATATGGCAAGCACACCCGACACCTATCAAACTATGTCCAAGGTTTTCTTTCAGTTTTGTGAAAACATTGTTCTGTCCTTTTCTTTCAGCGCCCCCAAAATTAGAATTTGTGTTGTCTGCACATAATCCAACTACTTTCAGTTCTAAACCATTTTCAGTTAGACAATCAATTAGAAAACTACTTACTATATCAGATGTTTCACCCGGCAATGACTTCAACTCTAATATTTTAACTTTCAGTCCCTTATTGCGATCAAAGTATCTGACAAGCAAAGGAAAAATCTTGATTTCTTTGTGGTTGGAGGCATCTGTCAGTATGGAGTTAAATGTTACGTTTTCTAGGTCACATCTCAACTCGTTTAGAGCATGGGTTGTGAACACATTCCGAATAATAGCTTCTGTTTTCGTACGTGCACAAGCAAATTTTGGTTCTAAAGTTACCTGAAGCAATTTTGATGTGCAGTCCATAGATCTAAACGTGTGATTGTGCATCGCTGTATGATATGCAAAGGCACCTTCTGTAGCAGCTAACTGTTCTTCTTTGTCACCAACCTGTTCAGCTCGAAAAAAAATTTGTCAACGACGAGCTTGATGTAGCAGTAGCGACGGCTCTCTTATGTTTATCACTATTTATGTGGCTCTTAATATCACCACGTCCACTATGGTTAATAGTAAACCCGGATGAACATATATTACATCTTACAGTGAAGTCTGATGACGATGTAGACTTTTTTATAAAAGGGTATTCCTTTTGTAAATCTTGATTAAAACTACAATTTCGCTTCGGTGCCATTTTTTGCGAAAGTGAAAGTGAAAGTTAGTAACACAACGAATATATACGAGATTTAAAACTAGGACTACTGTTCTACTGTTTTGATATTAAACAAAATTGTCTACACAGCAACGGAATAATATTTTTTTTAATTGAAGAAATGTACGCCGTTTACCAAAATGGCAAAATTGGTAAACGTTTGTGTCCCAAATTATTTGTTATCAAATCCGGGACAAAAGCTAAAAAATATGCCAAAATCGGGACAAAACCGGTACGGCAGCTAATCCGGGACAAAGGTTCAAAAAATGTCAAATTCCGGGACTGTCCCGGACAATCCGGGACGAATGGTCACCTTACATGTATGGTCCATGTATGTAATAAACAGTAAGGGATGGGGGGATAGTACGCACCCCTGTCTTACACCTGATCTAACTTCGAAGTGGTCTGTGTAGCCTGCTGCTGTTCTGACCCTGCAGCTGCTGTTGACGTAGAGACTTTTAATAAGGTTGGTTAGATGTTGGCTTACTCCGTATGTTGTTAGTATCTCCCATAGTTGTTCTCTGTTTACTCTGTCGAATGCTTTTTCCTGGTCAATGAAGGCTATGTATAAGTTTTGATTGTGTTCTGTCGTTTTTTTTCTGCAAGCTGTTTTAATGTGAATAGTGCGTCGGTACATCCTCTGTTTTTTTTTTCGGAACCCCATTTGAGAATCACTTAATTAACTGTAGTTCTATTATTGGTATCAGCCTTTTTTCCAAGATTTTGGCGTATAGCTTTTCTACATGGCTGAAAAGAGATATACCTCTATGTTGATTGCAGTCTCTTTTGCTACCTTTCTTTTTCCATATTGGTATGATGATTGCTTGTTGCCAGTCTTCTGGGGCTTGTTGTTGGTGCCATGCTGCATTAAATATTCTGTGCAGCTATTGCATTCCTGTTTCTCCTGCTGTTGCTATTATTTCTATTGAAAGATTAAATAGAAGTAGAAAATTAATGGAAAGTTAGTGATGCCAGTAAACATTTAACACTTGGTGTAGATATCATCCAAGTTATCAATCCTAGAAGGGCTAGCCCAGAATTATCGTGAATATCGTCATCTATAACTTTCTTATGAAATGTCATGATGTTATGCTCGTATTCAGTCTAAGATGTGGACAGAACTCATTGAAACATGTTTCATATATTGAGATTGGAGACAATTATCAACCCTCCGTGATGAATCTCCACAAAATTCAGAATAAATTCTCCAGTCTTGGATCCAGCACAATTCAGTTGGAGACTACTTATTCTGAGAAAGATCTCAATTACAAGGTCTGTCGCTCTTTTGAGGGACTGTCAACTACCGAGAAGTGTATTGCTAAAATTGTTACCGATGTCTGAAATATTCAAACAGGACAGAACGAAGAATAAAAAACATAGGTAAAAACATAGGTAAAAACATAGGTAAAAACATAGTCAAAGACTGAAGACTCGCCGTTCAATATACGTTATGTAAATTTTATAGAACAGATAGGGAATCAAGAAATGAACAGAGCTATATAATTGAAACAAAATAACTATGACAATGACGATAGCGGGTTGGAAAGAACAATAATAGAAGGCATGGTTCCTGGGTGACGCATCAGGGGTAGACCAAGAAGAGGGGGTTTGGAGACATCAAGGAGACCCCGAACATGACAATAGAAAAAGTGGGAGATCTGGCTAGAAATAGAGATTCTTTCAGACAGGCTGTGGTAAATACAACGTTCTACAAAGACATGCGACATGATCATGAATGACGATAAGCACAACTATGTAATATCACACGGGACCGTTGTAAATTTGGATAAACTTGGGCAAATAAGCATATAATTGTATTTAATAGCTGCTTCCGGTGTGGAAGCTGGGACTTCCGGTGTGTGACTGTGCTGGCAACACGACACAATTTTCGATGGGAGTCAAATTTAAGTTATAAGTGAATTTCAATGCCCGTAGAAACAGAAATTCAAGCGTTCTTGTGCTATTTCAAATGGATTTTATATGTGATTTATATAGTTTGTGCGAATAGTACCATACATCATTGTGCTATTACGATATTACGATCACAAACGAAAATGTCAAAAAGCGGGAAATCTACAACAACACAAAGAAAACAATCAGAACGTTTAATAGGCACTTGGAACATCTGCGGATTAGGGGATAAAAGTACAGAAATAGTTGAATTTATGAAGAAAAGGAATATAAAAATCTTAGGATTAGCAGACACAAGAAAGAGAGGTAAAATCATTAAAGAAATGCACCAAAGCTACACACTCGTCACGAGCGGAATTAACAACATGGCGGAAGTAAACAAACACGGGGTCGGTTTCATTATCGAAAGTAATACTGCCAAAAATATACTAGAAATAGATTACATCTCGGAAAGAATTATAAGTATCAAATTAGCAGAAAAAGGAGGAAATACCACTTATATTCAAACATATGCTCCATGCAACGACACATATAGTGAGGACAGCAAACAAGAATATTTTGATGAACTATCAGCCGCAATAAATAAAGTCAAAGACACAGAGAAATTGTTTGTACTGGGAGATTTCAACGGTAGAGTAGGACAAAGGAGAACACCATGGGAATTATACCGAGGGCCATTTAGTGACATTAGAACAGTGTAACAGTAATGGTGAACACCTACTAAATATTTGTGCAGAACATGATCTATATATAACAAACACATTTAATCAGCACAATCGTAACCAAATACTTACTTGGTATAAATGGAATGACACGGACAAGGCCTCACAAATCGATTTTATTTTGACTAGAAGACATCAAAGGAGGAACATACCAGACTCAAGATCTATACCAAATGCAATATTAGATACAGACCATAAGCCTGTTTTACTATGGCAGAAAAAATGGATTAGGAAACTACAGATGACAAGACCTCAAGCACAAAGAATCGATCTAAAAGCAATAAAGAATTTAAACATACAAAAAGAAATAGAAGAATCCGTAACCAACAAATACCAAACCCGAATACAACCTACAAACATAGAAGAAGCATGGAAACAGTTTAAAGAAGGTCTAATAGAGTCAACACAAGAGAAATGCGGTCTGAAAAATATAGGAAAGAGCAGAAAGAAACATACAAGATGGTGGAATGAAGTAGTTAAATCAGCAGTGAAACACAAGAAAGAAAAGTATAAAACGTGGCAGAAGACAAAAACAACAGAAGACTACAATCACTATAGACAAGCCAGAAATGATAGCAAAAAGATCCTAGAACAAACAAAAGCAGACTCATGGAAAGCATTTGGTGAAGAATTAGCAAAAACATGTAGAGAAGAACCCAGAGAATTTTTCAAAAGTGTAAAAGCAATGAGAGTAAGAAATAATGATTATAACCCAACCACTATAATAAACGACAAGAAAGGTAGACCAATCAGCAGCAGGAAAAACATAATAATCAGATGGAGAGAATACTTTAAGGAATTATTAAACCAGGGAAATACAAACGGAAATACAGAGTTTAAACATAGGCAGTATGATGAACAGGAACCGAATATACTTAAAGCAGAAGTAGAATGGGCATTGAAACAGAATAAAAAGAACAAAGCAGCTGGTATAGATGGAATAACAACAGAAATGCTACTAGCCTGTAAGAAAACAGCTATAGATTGGCTTACTATCATATTCAATATGGCTTGGGAAGAAAGAAAAGTCCCAAACGATTGGCAAAAAGCTATCATTGTCCCATTTTGGAAGAATAAGGGAAGTAAAAGGGAGTGTGAAATGTACAGAGGAATATCCCTATTGAGTCAAGTTGGTAAAATGTTTGCTAAAATATTAGAGAGGAGAGTAAGATACATAATAGAACCACAATTAAGTAATAATCAATTCGGATTCAGAAAAGGCAAAAGCTGCACTGATGCTATATTTACATTGAGACAACTATGTGAAAAAACAATAGAATATGACAGAAACCTAAATATAGTGTTTATAGATCAGGAAAAAGCGTTTGACCGTGTGGACAGGAACAAACTTTGGCAAACTTTAGAAACATACGGGGTAGCAGGACAACTACTAGAAAATATAATAGCACTATATAAAAACAGTCAAAGTGCCGTCAGAACATCGGAAGGTCTGTCAGAATGGTTTCAGGTTACAACAGGAGTAAGACAAGGATGTGTCCTCTCACCACTCCTCTTCATCATATATATGGACAAAATAAATCAGGAAACAACCAACAACAAGGACAAATCAAATAATAACATAGAGGTAGAAAACTCCAACATCAATGAGCTACACTCTTCGTAGATGACCAATGCCTAATATATGAGGATGAAAACCTGCTACAACAGCATTTAACATCTCTAGATAAAAGCTGCACAAACTACAGTATGAAAATTAACACAGCAAAAACAGAGGCTATAAGAATAAGCAAATTGAGACACCCATTAAACATCAAGATCAAAGACAAAGAAATAAAACAAGTAGAGGAATTCAAGTATTTAGGCGCAATGTTCACAGAAGATGGAAAAATAGACAGAGAAATTGACATGAGAATACAAAAAGCAAATGCTGTCACATACCAGCTTTCACCATTGTTAAGACATCCAACCATTTCTATGCCAGCTAAACAACAAATGATAAATAGCATCTTCATACCAACTTTGTGCTATGAAAGTCAAACATGGACCCTTTCTAAATCCCATTTAAGAAAGATCAATACATGTGAGATGCGTTGCTTGAGAAAAGTAACAAACAACACAAGAAGAGATAGAATACCAAATGAAACCATAAGAAAAATGGTAGGAACAAAACCCTGCCAAGAATATATAGAACAACAACTTAAATGGTTCGGCCACCTGGTCAGAATGAATCCTCACCAATCACCATCAAGGGCGTTCTTCTCGAGAATGCATGGGAAAAGACCAAGAGGAAGACCCAGAAGAAGATGGATAGATGCAGTGACAGAGACATGTAACAACAAAGGAAAATCACTAATTCAGACAATTCGAGCAGCACAAGAACGACAAATGATATAAATCACGACACCTTTTAGGTATCAGTGAAAGAGAAAAGAAGAAGAAGGAGAATAGCTGCTTCACAGGAAGACAGTCATCATTATCATCATCATCATCAAGTACCGGGCCTGCTGGCGTAGGTGATCATGTCTCTCCACAACGTTCGATCTCGACAATTATTTATTAATTCTGTTGTTGACCTTCTGCCAAGCCATTCTCTTAAGCTGTCTGGTATCTTTTCTCTTTGCTTCCCTCTATCTCTTCGTCCCTCAATTTCCCCAGTTGTTACAATATATTCCAGCTGTTCTCTTCTCATTACACGACTAAATAATTTTGATTGTTTCTTCCTAATATTGGAAATTAGCTCTCATTTTTGCCTTGACCTCTTTCAGAACATTTTCATTACTCTTCTTAGCTGTCCATGGTATTCTCAACATTCTTCTGTAAAACCACGTTTCTACAGCCTCCAGTGATTTTCTTGTCTGTTGTCCTATTGTCCATGATTCACATCCATATGTTAAGACAGGCTCTACATAACATTTAAGAACTCTTTTTCTTGTTTCTATTGTCAAAAATGGATTGCATAGTATCTTCCTCATTTTTTTGGAAAGCTGCTTTTGCCTGAGCCATTCTACATCTCACCTCTTTTGTACATCTTTTGTCTGAGGTTAACAAAGTTCCCAAATATTTAAATTCATTTACATGTTTTAATATTGTTCCACTTGTCTTTATTTTGCGCTGAGGTGATGTCTTTTTCTTTGCTATTACCATTACTTCTGTCATTTTTGCTATTAAGGCTGAGTCCTTTATTTTTGCTTTCTATCACTATAATGTACAAAAGGAAGACAGTACAAAATAATATTTCAGCCGAACGTTTATTATTGTCTACTGTCATCCTTGCTGCAAAAAATTGAAATATAACGCTTCAGTTTTTGGAAGGTTTTCGTCACGAAATGGTAGGATCGAAAACAACACAACAAATATAACAAAGAAATATAAAAAGAAGAGAAAAGAACATAAAAGTGATTGCGAAAGCATTCATCAGGCAGAGAACTGTCCCAAGGCCGTAGTTTCCCTGTTATGCTCCAATGAGCGGCGAATCGATCATTGCACAGCCTAAGACGCGTGATGATCCAGGTTATTTGAGCTGAACAGGAGAACGGGTAGCCTGGAAAACTGGTTTCAAGACTCCACGTCACCGCACAGGGCTCACCAACTTAGTTCCGTTCAGAGGTGCTTTTGTTCAAAGTCCGAGCAACAAAACCCAATTTGATCTTTCTTCCGCCATGTTTCATATTTAATAGTTCATTAAACTAGGTACGTACAACAGTACAGCTTGATTGAAGGGAATTCTGACGTATGACACTTGACCGCTTTAAAGAAATAAGATCTGTTTACTCAATCTTGTGAAGGGACTTCTTAATCTTTATTCTTTTCACTGATACCTAAAAGGTGTCGTGGTTTATATCGTTTGTCGTTCTTGAGCTACTCGGACTGTCTGAATTAGTGATTTTCCTTTGTTGTTACATGTCTCTGTCACTGCATCTATCCATCTTCTTCTGGGTCTTCCTCTTGGTCTTTTTCCATGCATTCAAAAATCTTGTGAAGGGACACCGTTGTTTAATGAAGATTGAAGTTAAATAATGCCCCGTGACACACACACACACACACACATATATATATATATATATATATATATATATATATATATATATATATATATAAGGGTCTATCATGTCACGTGGCGTTTAAGGAAATATAATTTTAGTACCACTATTTTGTATGTAGAGACCTTCGGCACATTATTTTTGAGGTAATGTGGTCGGTATTACGCCTGTGCCACTTTACCTTCCCTGAAAAAAAATCCTTTATCCTTATAAGGCTGGGTGAACCCGGAAGCCGTCGATCATGATCGAACAGTACAGTTCAGTAGTAGTAGTAGTAGTAGAAGTAGTAGTAGTAGTAGCAGTAGTAGTAGTAGCATTAGTAGTAGAAGTAGTAGTAGAAGTAGTAGTAGCAGTAGTAGTAGTAGTAGTAGTAGCAGTAGTAGTAGTAGTAGCAGTAGTAGTAGTAGTAGTAGTAGCAGTAGTAGTAGCAGTAGTAGTAGTAGTAGTAGCAGTAGTAGTAGTAGTAGTAGCAGTAGTAGTAGCAGTAGTAGTAGTAGTAGTAGTAGTAGTAGTAGTAGTAGTAGTAGTAGTAGTAGTAGTAGTAGCAGTAGTAGTAGTAGTAGTAGTAGCAGTAGTAGTAGTAGTAGTAGTAGCAGTAGTAGTAGTAGTAGTAGCAGTAGTAGTAGCAGTAGTAGTAGTAGCAGCAGTAGTAGTAGTAGTAGTAGCAGCAGTAGTAGTAGTAGTAGTAGTAGCAGTAGCAGTAGTAGTAGTAGCAGTAGCAGTAGTAGTAGTAGTAGTAGCAGTAGTAGTAGCAGCAGCAGTAGTAGTAGTAGTAGTAGTAGTAGTAGTAGTAGCAGTAGTAGTAGTAGTAGCAGTAGTAGTAGTAGGAAAATGTCGAAGCTGAAGTGACTTCTCTAAGGCGCAAACTTGGGCAGAAGAAAAATAAAAGACAAATTGTTGCCTATGTAACATGCTTCTTCTCTCCACGTGACCGAGCTCGTAAGATTCGACTAAGGGAGGTTTGGACATGGGACTGGCTGTTTCACTGTAAAAAAAAAAAAAGCCGTAAAAAATTCATAAACATGGACAGTTCAAAGAAAATGGGAAAAAACGTAAATCCGTCATCCAGGAAAGATAATGGCTGTCTGTCTAAGAGATGTGTGACGCAATCCGGAGAAAGCCGCAAGGAGTCCGGGTCGCCGACTCACCTATGTCTACCAGGAAATCCTCCAGAATTGGCACCTGGAATGTACGTACTCTAAATGAACAAGGAATAGCTGTACAAGTAGCAGCAGAAATGACAAACTACAAAATAGATATTATAGGAATGTGGGGAAACAAGATGGTTAGAAACCGAAACGATAAAAATAAACACAGGAGAGATGATTTTATCATCAGGACACCAGGAACTCGAAGCCCAACATAGTGTAGGGGTAGTGATAATGTCATCAAGAGAAGCACTGAAGAAGATTATAAAGTGGACAATGAGGAAAGTAACAACAGGCGGGAAGAGAAATCAGCAGAGATGAATACATTTACCTTTCAGAGCTAGAAGAAGAATGGAAATATAAGTTTGTCATTAAAGCATTAATTCACTTACACTGTGCCTATACAATTAGGTGAACTAAAGTAAAAGTAAAGTGGCCCCGTCACGCCAAGTGGCGTAAAGGGAATATGGTGTTAGTGACCATACATTTTAAAGACCTTCGGCACATGATTTTTGGAGTAATGTGGTCGGTATTACGCCCGTGCTGCTGAACTTTCCCAGAAAAAAATCCGGTACCCATTAAAGGCTGGGTGAAATGGAAGCCGTCGGTTGGGATCGAACCCTACCTCTTGTCCTTTGTAGTCCAGTTCACTAACCACTGAGCTATCGCGGCTCCCAATTTAAAAAAATGATTGAGTATAATACACGTATGTAAAATACATCATCATCATGTGCCATACCGGTTGGCGTAGGCGATTATGTCTTTCCACACTCTGCTGTCTACAGTGCATCGTATCAGTCCTGTTGTTGACTATTTTCCATGCCATGACACCAAGCTATCCAGTACTTTCTCTCTTTGTCGTCCGCGATCACTCTTTTCTTTTATTTTGTCAGTTGTAACCAAGTATTCCAAATTCCCTCTTCTCATGATATGCCAGAAAAATGTTCATTGCTTCTTTCTGATGTTTTTTTATGAGCTGCCTTTTTGTGTTGGCCTCTTTGAGAATTTCCTCATTGGTCTTTTTAGCCGTCCATGGAACTTTCAACATTCTTCTGAGAAATCCCATTTCTGTGGCCTCTAATCGGTAAAATACAACTTTAATGAAAGGCAACATCACCTTCCGGAGAAGAATAAACCTTTGTAAATGACAAAACAAAAATATGGAATGATGGAATATTTGAGATAGTACCCATAACAGCAGGAAAGGTTACAAAAAAGAGACCGAAAAAAACACACTTCTCTCTACGCTGAAAGACAAATGAGGAAAAGAAGAAGTTAGCGAGCAGGCTTTGTAGTGTCTTACAGGGCACCAACAAAATACTTCCATTTTGCGAAGCACATTAGAATTCATAAAGAAATTCACATTGTGGTCCATAATGAGCATCCCTGTTTCCACTGCCCGTTATTCCAAACTGTACATATCTTTCCTATGGCGTTTAACAGAAAGCAGAACTTATGGAGAATTTCTTATTTTACATGTTGCAAATACGGCGTCATCGACTGTCTCTTATCATTATCTTCATTTACTTGTTTTGAACAGTTCGCATTTGATAAATTTCTTTCCTCCCCCCACCCTCACCCCAAAAAAACATTTTTCTTAAATCTTTCTCCTCACCCCCTCCCCCAAAAAAAACCCATTTTCCTAAAATCTTCTCAAGACAAGCTGACGACCTGCTCGCATTATAAAAATGTAACCTCCGCTACTCAGAAGACAACATGGAAGAAGGGGAAAAAGAGGAAGGGGGGGGGGGGGGAATAAAAGAACGTGAATGAAGAACTAGTTAAAAAAAAAAAACATTTCAATTTTGGATGTTCATTACAGCCAACCATCTTTACGTTGATGTCATTATTTTTTATATGCGATTATTGATAAGGCGTTCTAATGCACCAGGATAATACCACAATAATGTAAAGATTAGGGCCAAAATACCAAATGGAGACAAAAACTGCACTCGGGGCCACATTGTAATACTGCAGGTAATCGTGAACGAATCTCAAGATTTGAACTTTCAGGCGCGCATGCTCGTGGCTAGAAGCAAAAGATGGATCAGGAATAATCACAGCGGAACAAATTATTAGAGATTTAGATTATGATAAAAATAAGAAAGCGTCATCTAAATTTTGTAAAGGCAGTTGGGAAATCTTGAAACTATAAATAGATACATTAACGCAGAATTGCTGTTAGAATTAACATTCCAGTTATTTTCTAAGTCAGTTAGGTAAATACTTAATTCATTAATTAGTGTATTACTTAGTTATTTAATTAATAGTTAGTTAATTAATAATTGATTAATTGGGATCGTAAATCATAAAACTTTGGAGGAAATACTATTAGTGAATCTGAGTAATTATAGAGTTGTTCTATTTGCAGTTAGAATGATCTGTAAATGAATGAAATAACTAACTAAATAAATAATGAATTAACTAACTAGATAACTAACCAGTCAACCAAAGAATAATCTAATCAACCAACTGACAGACAGATTGACTAACTAATTAACTAAGTAATTAAACTAACTAAATAACTAACTAACTAACTGACCGACTGACTAACTAACAAATTAATAGACTAACTAGCTAGCAATCTAATTAACCAAATAACTAACTAACTGGGTGACTAACTAACTAAACAACCAATCAACCAACTAACTGACCAACCAACTAACGTACAAACCAAATGACTGATTGACTATCTAATTAAATAACTAACTAGCTAGCTAAATAATAAACCAACCAATCAACCAACTAACAAACTAACTGACTGACTGACTAACTATCTAATTAACCAACTAACTAGCTAATTAAATAACTAACTGACACAGAAATTAGCTAGTTCTTTAATCAGTTAGTTAATTAATTAGGTAATTTCTGCTAGTCAGTTTAAAAAACAAATTATTTTATTATTATGTTTATTAATTATGCATTTAGTTTAACACATATTTAATTAATTAATTTGATTAATGGTTAGTTAATTAAGCGGTTAACTAGTTGGATGATAAGTTTATAAATTAATCAATTTAGCCATTGGGTCAGCTAGTTAGTTAATTAGTTAGCTGATAGTTGGTTGATTTGTTGAGACTTAATCCATTATTCTTTCACGTATTTAATTAAGTTTCAGTTTGTAGAGTTAATTATTTTATTAATTATATTGTGAAGACTACCTTGGACTTACTATAACCAACGATGAAAAATGTAAAATTAAAATAAACAAAAGAATAGGTATGGCAAAAAGTAATTTTAATGTCATGTAAAATATACTAACAACAAAACAAATAACAGTAGGGCTGAAACTAAGAATAGCAAAATGTTACATTTTCTCAATATTCCTATGTGGTGCAGAAACATGGGCATTAGACAAGAAAACATAACAGAAAATTGAAGCCTTTGAAATGTGGATTTATAGAAGAATAGGTGGAATTGGATGGAAAGAAAAGAAAAGAAACGATAAAGTTTTAAAACAACTAAAAATAAAAAGAGAACTACTAAATAAAATTAAGACAAGACAAATGAAATTTTTGGGGCACGTTAAAAGACACAACAGCCTACTAAAAGTAATATATGAAGGGAAAATACAAGGTGAAAGAGGCAGAGGCAGACCAAGACTAACATGGACGAGTAACATCAAAAGATGGACAAGTCAATCTATGACAACCTGCACCATCAAAGCAAGAAACGGAGTGGAATGGTGATCCATGGTAGCCAACCTTCGTTGCGGAGACGGCAACTCGATGATGATGATGATATTGTGAAGAGTATGAAAGTTTTGTGGTTTCAGTAGACCGCTTGCAATCCCTGAATAATCACATAATTATTTTCTTCTATTTAGGTCTATGGAGATATGAAATCGCCAAGTGTCTGATTGTAATTTCACCATGTATAAAGTAACAAGAACAGTATAAGAAGCATAAATATAAGAAGTATATATATATATAAGTATAAGAAACAAGAACATAAGTAGAACAGCAAGAAACATGAACATAAGTAGAACACCAAGAAACATTAACATAAGTAGATAACCAAGAAACATGGACATAAGTAGATAACCAAGAAACATGAATATAAGTAGAACAGCAAGAATCATGAACATAAGTAGAACACCAAGAAACATGAACATAAGTAGAACACCAAGAAACATGAACATAAGTAGAACACCAAGAAACATGAACATAAGTAGAACAGCAAGAATCATGAAAATAAGTAGAACATCAAGAAACATGAACATAAGTAGAACACCAAGAAACATGAACATAAGTAGAACACCAAGAAACATGAACATAAGTAGAACAGCAAGAATCATGAAAATAAGTAGAACACCAAGAAACATGAACATAAGTAGAACACCAAGAAACATGAACATGAATAGAACACAAAGAAACATGAACATAAATAGAACACAAAGAAACATGAACATAAATAGAACACAAAGAAACATGAACATAAGTAGAACACCAAG
Source organism: Megaustenia siamemsis (assembly GCA_032433765.1). NCBI lineage: Eukaryota > Metazoa > Mollusca > Gastropoda > Stylommatophora > Ariophantidae > Megaustenia > Megaustenia siamemsis. Next base: position 135,324,632 of record JAVIAB010000051.1, on the reverse strand, counting down.
AAACAGGAACATAAGAGAACACCAAGAAACATGAACACAAGTAGAAAAGCAAGAAACATGAACATAAGTAGATAAGCAAGAAACATGAACATAAGTAGATAAGCAAGAAACATGAACATAAGTAGATAAGCAAGAAACATGAACATAAGTAGATAAGCAAGAAACATGAACATAAGTAGATAAGCAAGAAACATGAACATAAGTAGATAAGCAAGAAACATGAACATAAGTAGAACACCAAGAAACATGAACATAAGTAGATAAGCAAGAAACATGAACATAAGTAGAACACCAAGAAACATGGACATAAGTAGATAAGCAAGAAACATGAACATAAGTAGATAAGCAAGAAACATGAACATAAGTAGATAAGCAAGAAACATGAACATAAGTAGAACACCAAGAAACATGAACATAAGTAGAACACCAAGAAACATGAACATAAGTAGAACACCAAGAAACATGAACATAAGTAGAACACCAAGAAACATGAACATAAGTAGAACACCAAGAAACATGAACATAAGTAGAACACCAAGAAACATGAACATAAGTAGAACACCAATAAACGTGAACATAAGTAGAACACCAAGAAACATGAACATAAGTAGAACACCAAGAAACATGAACATAAGTAAAACACCAAGAAACATGAACATAAGTAGATACCCAAGAAACATGAACATCAGTAGAACACCAAGAAACATGAACATAAGTAGAACACCAAGAAACATGAAAATAAGTAGAACACCAAAAAACATGAATATATGGGTACGAGAATTCAAATATATGGGTACGAGAATTCAAATATATGGGTACGAGAATTCAAATATATGAGTACTAGAATTCAAATATATGGGTACGAGAATTCAAATATATGGGTAGCGTTATTACAGAGATTGGAAAGCTTAACAGAGCTATGAAGCAAGAATTCAAAGTGCTAACAAAGTTACAGAACAAATTTCGCCAATTTGAAAGCGTCCTGTTATCTCAAGCAAGAGGTCGGGTTCGATCCAGATCGACGGCTTCTGGGTTCACCCAGCCTTAAATGGGTACCGGATTTTTTCTGGGAAAATAAAGCGGCACGGGTGTAATACCAACCACATTACCCCAAAAATCCTGTGCCGAAGGTCTATAAAATTTATGGTCACTAACACCATATTCCTTATACGACACTTGGCGTGACGGGGCTCTTTACCTATTTACTTACTATTATCTCAATGGAACAAAGCAGAATTTGATAAAATAACTTTACTCAAACTCTTTGTAAATCAATGTCAAAATGGACTCTGACTAAAGATCTAGAAAGAAAACTGACAACACGTGAGACGAGATGACTCAGAAAATATGTGAACAAAACTCGAACAGATCATTTAATGAAAGATGAAATCATAAAAACCGTTAGAATTCTACCAGGAATCGAATACATAGAGAGACAAAGATTAAACTGGTTTGAACATTTAAGGCGCATGAAACCCTCAGCACCAGAAGCTTATAACAACAAAATAGAACAACTAAGATATAGAGGTAGATCAAGAAGAAGACGGATTGAGGGAATTTACGACATAATAAAACAATACAATGACGCTACAATGTACCAAGCCACGGAAAGTGCCCTTCATAGAAAGCACACCATTTTGAGCCTGCGACACCTACCGGGAAAAAAAAAAACAGAACAGGATAAAAGAAGGAGAAGAAAGAAATAATATGTACTCTCTCGTTTTCGTTACTTTTCCATTTACTTCCATTTATCTCCGTCGGTACTGCTTTCCATCTTGTTATCCATCTTACTGTCTAGCTATCAATCTCTCAATCTATATCGATTTTTTTAGCTTTCTCGCTCTCTATTTTTCTCTATCAATCTATTTATTTATACCTCTCTCTCTGACTCTCTAATCTCGTCTCTTCATCTGTATCGTCTCTCTCTCTCTCTCTCTCTCTCTCTCTCTCTCTCTCTCTCTCTCTATACACCTATCCGTTCACCTATTCCTTAAAATCTTTTTCGTCTCCCTATCTGCATCGTATTAAGAAATGATAAATAATTGTCGAGATCGAAAGTTGTGGAGAGACAAGATCACCTATGCCAACAGGCCTGATACTTGATGATGATGATGATTTGTATCGTCTCTCCATCTATCAATTCATCTATCTCCCCCCCCCTCACCCTCTTTCTCTCTAGTTTCCATCCAATTGGCTATTCCCTTCATTTCGTTTTAATTCAGTTGATCATCTTCATGTTATTGCACAGGCCCTGACATCGCTTTATACAATGACAAACTCAATGCTCATTACAAAACCAGGAATAAAATTAATTTGTCCTCTTGGAATAAAGTTATTGCGAATATAAAGCAAACACCAGCCCGTGACGTGGAGGCACGGTCTGCTTCTATTCAATGGAATATAATTAAGTTCAAGCAAACACATCGAAGGAGACAACAAGGAGCTGAACAGAAATTGCAAAGACAGATTAATGGAATATTAAATTTCAAAAATATTCCTTTTGTTATTTTAGAAAGCTATTAATGTTTAACAATGACTCCAAATTTGAATAAAAAAATCTCGTGGGAATACAAAGTAACAACCATGAGGGCGTGACTATACCCCTGGAAGATTAGCACATCAGTCGGGCTTACAGACCAGCCGGTTAAAGAAAGAGGTTTACACAAGTTTAGTGAGTCTCAAGGTCTGATGCATGGACACTGAAATGGGTGGTTCTGAGGGAAGTCGTCGGTCTCTAAACATGAAAGTCCCGTGTTCGAATCTATTCACAGGCGGTGGGGAATTTCCGCGAGGAATCCGTGATTTTCCCGTGGCTTTACCCTCCCCCCCCCCTCACCCTCCGTTCTTGGTAGTGTTATCCGACGTTTAGCCCTGTTGCTATGTGTTTGGGCACAGCAACGAAACAGCTCTGAAGCGAAGATTCTCAGAGTTTGTAATTTAAAAAAAAATATATATTTACAGAAGACAATGTTTCTACATATTGGGCGCAGTGGAACTTCCATTTTTGAGCCATTGCCATTACTTTCTGATTTTTGGAGGATTAATACTACGTTCTGTCTTGTATTTGCCCCACCGCTAAAGATCTTTTGTTGAATCAAAACATTGGGTTATCTAGCACTGTCTTACCTGCCAAGCTGAAGTATTCACCCATTTGTTGTGTTCCTATGTGTAAAAATCAGCTATTGAGCAATGCTCAGAGGTTAGTGAACTGGACTACAAAGGACAAGAGGTAGGGTTCGATCTCAACCGACGGCTTCCGGGTTCACCCAGCCTTTAATGGATATCGGTTTTTTTTCTGGGAAAGTAAAGCGGCACGGGCGTAATACCGACCACATTACCCCAAAAATCATGTGTCGAAGGTCTGTAAAAATGTATGGTCACTAACACCATATTCCCTATACGCCACTTGGCGAGACGGGGGTACTTTACTTTTTTTTTACTTTTTTTTTACTTTTTTTTACTTTCATCATCTTGTTCTAGACTCAAGAACCGTTACCGTGATGAAATGCGTTAGATAAATGGGAGAACAACGTCTGAGAGATAAAATCATAAATGAGGAACTCAGAAAAAAGCTAGAAATGACTCCCGCCATAGAATACATAAAGAAACAACAGATTAATTGTTTGGCCACGTAGTAAGACAGAAAGACCAAAGCACAACGTAACGAGCCTTCAACAAACGTTGCGAGGACATCAGATTAAAGGTCCTACCACGAAAAAGATGGATTGACGGAATATTAGTAACACTAGGAAAAATAACAGTAGGAGAGGCCAAGAAAAGAGAAAAAAAATAGCAAATTATATATCTCACCCTCGACGCTAAAAGACTAATGAGCAAGGAAAGAAGAAGGCATGTCGACTTTTACATTGTCATATTTTGTCGAAGTTTAATGAAAAACTGCTCTTTGGAACTTTTGATACAGCACATATGTTTTTGTGAGATTTTGTTCCGTGATAACATCTCCAGCCTCGATGAAGTCTTTCCCCCGCGTTACCCCCCCCCCCCCCCACAAATCTTTGTTACATTCTATGGAATTTCGTGAATACATTCTTATTGAGTTTCCACGTCGCGAAAAATTGAGTTATATTGTTATTTTATGTTATGTTATATTATATTATGTTATGTATTATGCGTGCTCAAACAATGCGGGTTACGCTGGCTTGGCCACGTACATACCAAAAGATATACTCTACGGACAACTGGCAGGTGGCAAAAGGACTAGGGGGCGCCCAAAACTTCAATTTGTAGATGTGTGTAAACGTGACATGAAAACTCTGAACATAAACTCTGCAGCCTGGGAAGAATTAGCTGCATACCGCAATCTTTGGAAACACGCTCTAAAGCTTCAAATCAAACAAGAGGCAGACAGATTCATAGAAAAAGAGAATACACGGCGAAAGAAAAGAAAAAAATAACATTTCTAGGGGCGCTGGAAAATCCATAGTCAACTATCACTGGCGGAGGCTACTAACTTTATTTAGCAGTATATACTATTGTTATATATACATCTGTTATATACTTGGGGATCTCGGTGACCTGGTTGAGAAAACCACCCGACTGGGCTATCGATGTTCGGACAGCCCGTGTTCGATTCCCGCTGGAAGCAGTGTGAGTTGTACTCGTGGTTGGGAAAACCACCCGACTGGGCTATCGATGTTCGGACAACCCGTGTTCGATTCCCGCTCAGTGTGAGTCGTACTCGTGGTTGAGAAAACCACACGACTGGGCTACCGATGTTCGGACAGCCCGTGTTCGATTCCCGCTCAGTGTGAGTTGTACTCGTGGTTGAGAAAACCACCCGACTGGGCTACCGATGTTCGGACAACCCGTGTTCGATTCCCGCTGGAAGCGGTGCGAGTTGTACTCGTGGTTGGGAAAAAAAAAAACATACCTCCGCTATCGACCCAGCCGCTAGCAGAATTGGTACGAGAGTAGCACTTCGGGAAAATGAGGAATGCCGCCTCCCGTCGTGACTTTCAATGCTTGAGGCGACACTATCAAGAAGTCCCCAAACACTTCTGGAAAGACGGCCGAGCACATATGGGTGAAAACTTGCGTGCTGAGACGTCGATTCAAGTCTCGTACTTCATCCCTACCTTTACCTTATATACGGCTATAATCATAATATGTTCTTTCAGAATTAAAACAAAACCCAGTGCTGGAAACATAACTCCAGCTGCACTGCAAAAGTTATGTCTACCGTATTGTATTTGTTGAACTCATCCTTAGATATTTCCATGTAGGGTATCTGTTACGTATTCTAGCGCAGCCAGAAAAAATATATTACAATTATTTATACAATTAGTTGAAGCACAATTTAGAATATATAACACGCAGAGAATGAAATGTACATATATCTTTTAAACATGTTGTGAAATTGTTCATTAATATATTCACTTATGGTCTCTGGTACGTGATATTGTTTAAAGAATACTATTACAAAAATAATAATAGCAATACTTTTTCTTTCCTTCCTCATTTGCATTTCAGCATCGAGGGGAGATTTTTTTTTTTTGCTCTTTGCGTTGTTCGCCTCGTATGACGTTATATTCCTTAGTGGGGAACTGGTTGGTCTAGAGGCAAGACGTCGACCTCGAGACAGAGAGGTTGTGGGTTCAAATCCCGGCTAGTTGGGATTTTTATTTATGATTTCTCTCTGCAGCAACTACCCCCTGGTCTCAGCAGCGAGGCCCGGCTTGAAACGTCATATATTCATGGACGGAAAAATATGAGTACATCCGAAGATGGAGTTATCAGCCTGTGCGGCGAGGGACCCACACGGCTGCCAGGGAAAAACGGATTAACACGCACAATTCAGTTCCTAGTCTCTAGGGACTTCGTCAGAGGTTAAAAGCTGGCGAACGCAAAAAAAAAAATATATATATTCTACAGTGCTTCTGACATTTCGTCAATCCATCAATTTCGTGGTCGTCCTTTAGGCTTGGTGTTCTCGCAACGTTTATTGAGGGCTCGTTGTATTTTGATCACTCTGTCTTGTCACATGGCCAAACCATTTTATCTGTTTCTTTATATATTCTAGTGCAGGGATTATTCCTAGCTTTTTTATATAGCAATACAATTGCCTAAAATATAGTAAAATGTATAAAACGTTTAATTTAAAATGTTGGTAAAAGATGTAAAAATGGTATGGAGTTCGTATCCATGTGTTTACAACTTTTGTCATGCTCAAAGAGTGTGACTCAAAGAAGATTGAAATCGATGGTTACGACAGTGTTAACAACGAAGGATAACTCGTGTGAGACTCATTTGTGTCACGTTTACGAGATAAACGAGGAGGCTCGGTCTTCTGGCCGGTGCCCGCCTCACGGATAAAAAGTACCCAGTTCTAAATCGGCGTAGATGGGGAGATCTGCTCTTATCAGTTCAGTTTATACTCACAGATTGTGTGTCTTGTTGTACCAAAGTAGGACGATACTTTATAGTAGATGTTGTGTTAAAGTTAAGTACTTAAAATAATCCGATTTTCTTTCTTTCTTTCTTTCTTTCTTTCTTTCTTTCTTTCTTTCTTTCTTTCTTTCTTTCTTTCTTTCTAGCGTTCATCCGATGGCTACTAATGGAATGAATAGACCTCTTCGCAGTACGCCCAACGTTAAATGGGCGTAGTTGCGTTGTGTTGTAATTATTTAGGCCCTATCGGCTCAAACCATCCGACTTCAGCACGGCTTTTCTAGCTACCAGATTGCCTTCCTCTTTAATCCTTACTCCTTTGGCCAGACTGGGTAGTCTCTTTCCATGAGCACTGCTGTGAGGCGAACAGGGTCTTTGTCCGCTCTGATGCTCGTCGATCCTGCGGCAGGCAGTCATCTATGGGTCGCTAACCGCACTCAGTTCAGTTACTGGATGAACGTCTTGGTCCCCATTCATGATATTTGAAAATGGATATTATCAGAGAGTTTCCCCACTTCCTAGGAAAACGTTATAAATAAACACGATTTCAATGAAAATCTTCCTTAATTAAATGTCTTTAATATTTTCCCTTTTTGGTGACACGTTAATACTGCTAAAAAATTACCTGATAACTTTCAACATTCTTCTGAGAAATCCCATCTTTGTGGCCTCTAATCGTCTTTTCATTAGTTTCTCTACTGTCTATGATTCACTTCCACAGGTCAGAATTGGTTGAATGAAAAAGAAAAGAAGGAAAAAGTGATATAGTTACAGATTTAGATAGGTGGGGGGAGGGACAAGGCAAAGTTAAAACGACGTTGTGGCTGAGGGAGGTTTCCAGCTAAGGCAATGTACAAGACACGAACACATCAATTGTTCCAGCTTTGTCCATTGTTCCAGCTTTGTCCATTGTTCCAGCTTTGTCCATTGTTCCAGCTTTGTCCATTGTTCCAGCTTTGTCCATTGTTCCAGCTGAAGGCCTACAGAGCCACAACGTCGTTTTGATTTTCTGTTGTCCCTGACCTACGTAAAGCTGTAACCCCATAACTTTTTTTCCTGTTTTCTCTTTTCATCCTTATAATCAGCTTTACAGATCAGACGACGTTTCTGCGCAAAGGCCTTCAACAGGAACGAACATACAACACACGTACAAAATTAAAAATAGTTCGATTTTGTTAATTATTTATTTTTTCTATTTTTTTATGTTAAATACATATTTGTACGTGTGTTGTATGTCTGTTCCTGTTGAAGGCATTTGCGCCGAAACGTCGTTCTGATTTGTGGTGTCCATTTGTTACGTGAAAGTTTAACCATACCATTATTTTTCTATATATATTTGTTCATTTCTCCTCACTGTTAGCTTCACTGCAGCTTCGCATTTGGTGCATTTAGGTGAAGAAAAGCTCAATCTAAGGCATCATTTCAAAGAATTAGTAAGAGGGTATGCAACCCATTTCTGAAATAGGATATAAGACAAACATTTATTCTGTGTTTTGTGGAGCCAGTCGCGATATTTGTAGGTAAATCCAGGAAAACAGACAGGAAATTCATTTAAAGTGGTTTTACAGAAGAGTGTTAAAAATACCATGGACACCTAACAAGAGTAATGAAGGCGTTCTGAATAATGCATAAGCAGTAAGAAAATTGTGACCATCAGCAAGAGACGATTGTAATGATTTGGTCATGAAGAAGGAATGAAATCAAAAACAACATCATTATGTGCCACACCGGTTGGCGTAGGCAGTCATGTTCTTCCACAATCTTCTATCTATAGTGTATCGTATCAGTTCTGTTGTTGGCTGTTTTCCATGCCATGACATCAAGCTATCCAGTATTTTCTCTCTTTGTCGTCCGCGATCTCTCTTTCCTTTTATTTTGCCAGTTGTAACCAAGTATTCCAACTTTCCTCTTCTCATGATGTGCCCGAAACATTTTGATTGTTTCTTTCTTATGTTTTTTTTAAGGGGCTCCCTTTTTGTGTTGGCCTCTTTGAGAATTTCCTCATTGGTCTTTTTAGCTGTCCAGGGAACTTTCAACGTTCTTCTGAGAAATCCCATCTCTGTGGCCTCTAATCGTCTTTTCATTTGTCTTTCTACTGTCCATGATTCGCTTCCATAGGTCAGAATTGGTTGAATGAAATAGCAACAATATATTTCGCTTTTTAGAGAATGGTTTTGAAGCAGACAGGAAACAAAATTATAAATAACAGTAGAGATAGTTGTGGAGACACATGATCATCTACGCCAGGAGGCATAACTCTTGGTGACGATGGTATTTATTATATACCCTGTTTGATATACCCTGTTTGATAGTCTTCTCCCTTTTTTACATTTTCAGCTCCCTGTGAAGCATAGGTCTTCAACAAACATTTTCCAAAGCCATTCTGTTTCTTGCCATTCTTTTAAGATCATTCCATGTCTTCCCTATCATCTTCATCTCTGCTTCCACCTGTCTTCTCCAAGAACATCTTGGTCTTCCTCTATTGTCTTTTTCCTTCGTGGTTCCAAAGAAAAGAGCCTGTTGCGTAAATACTCTCAGTTGGCATCCGCAGTGTTGTGTCCTATCATGTCCTGTTTGACAGTGAAGTAAAGTAAATGGCCTAGTACGAATAGAACAAAGAAGAAATATTGGTTAACTCGAAGAAGAAGGTGTCCCACTAATGAAATATCACAATAAAATGAAGCAATCGCGGACAATTAATTGAAAAGCAAGAAATTATTAAAAGGCAATATAAATGTAGATTTACATAAGAATTTTGGGATCTCCTGTATAACTAAAAAGTGTAATGAAGACTTTGTGAATCAATGCCAGTGTAAAAAGAAAACTAAAGTTTTTGCCAACTTGAAAGAGAAAACTTGAAAATATAAACGCAACATTTTTTTGGGCATCAAAACTGATAGAGAAACAGAAAAAAATATAACGTTTCGGCCACATGCCTTCATCAGAAACAGGAGGACAATAAATACAAAGTAAATACGGTATGCTTTTTCTATTTGTGCATGTCTCCTAGTTGGAAAAAAAAACTTTTGTTAATTGTGAAAGAAAATGTGTCAGTACAAGAAAGAAAACTTGTGCCAGTGTAAGAAAGAAAACGTGGTTAGTGTAAGAAAGAAAACTTGTGTTAGTGTAAGAAAGAAAATTTGTGTTAGTGTAAGAAAGGAAACTTTTGTCAGTGTAAGAAAGAAAACTTGTGTTAGTCTAAGAAAGGAAACTTTTGTCGGTGTAAGAAAGAAAACTTGTGTTAGTCTAAGAAAGAAAATATGTGCCAGTGTAAGAAAGAAAACTTGTGTTAGTCTAAGAAAGAAAACGCGTGTTAGTGTAAGAAAAAAAACGTGTGCTTGTGTAAGAAAGAAAACGTGTGTCAGTGTAAGAAAGAAAACTTGTGTTAGTCTAAGAAAGGAAACTTGTGCTAGTGTAAGAAAAAAAACTTGTGTCAGTGTAAGAAAGAAAACTTGCGCCACTGTATGAAAGAAAACTTGTGCCACTGTATGAAAGAAAACTTGTGCCATTGTATGAAAGAAAACTTGTGCCACTGTATGAAAGAAAACTTGTGTCAGGGTAAGAAAGGAAACTTATGGCAGTGTAAGAAAGGAAACGTGTGCCAGTTGTGAAAGAAAAATCTTTCCAGCGTTAAAATAGAAAAGTGTTGCCACTGCAGAGGGAAAGAAAAAGTTATTGGAGCTCGCAAGAAAATAGGAACCAACCAAGCTAAATTCTATGTGATAAGAAGAGGATAACTTGATAATTCTGTGATAAAATAGGGCGGGGAGGGGAGCCGGGAATTAAAGGATGAGGGATGGGGAAGAGGGGAAGAGGGAGGTATAGGATGTCGATGATAACAAAATAGTAGACAATTAAATAGTCTCCATTTAAAAACAATTACACATAACGTACGTAACACACGTGAGGAGAAACCACTGGGAGACATTATCATCCCTACCTATGGGCATGGCAGGTGAAGTTGATGGTAACGTTTTATGGAATTAATACGTAAAGGTCAAGGTAGAGTTCGAGACTTGAATCGACGTCTTAGCACACGGGGGTTTCACCCATTTGTGCTCGGCCGCCTATCCAGAAGTGTCCGGAAACTTACCCATTTTTACCAGCGGCTGGGTCGACGTCAGAGATATTTTGTTTTTTCCAATGACCAATACAACTCTCACTTCTTCCAGCGGGAATCGAACACTGGTAGTCCAAACGTCGGTAGCTCAGTCGAGTGGTTTTCCCGACTAGACTACAGAGGCCCCAATAACATGTACATAGTGGTAAAGGAAGTCCCATAGCAACTAAATTTAGGAAATAATGTTAGTGACTTCATATATTTATTTATGTGTGTGTGTTGTGTCTATTGTACTAGCTGAAGGCCGCAACGACGCTTTGCTTTGTTTTGTTCCCCATCTACGAAAAAGCTGCAGCCATACCCATTAGTTAACTAGACTACAAAGGACAAAAGGTAGGGTTCTATCCCAATCGACGGTTTCCGGGTTCACCCAGCCTTAAATGGGTGCCGGATTTTTTTTCTGGGAAAGTAAAGCGGCACGGGCGTAATACCGACAACATTACCCCAATAATCATGTGCCGGAGGTCTATAAAAATTATGGTCACTAACACCATATTCCCTATACGCCACTTGGCGTGGCGGGACACTTTACTTTTTTTTTAAATACCCATTAGTTCCGTTTTTTTTTTCTTTTCTTTTTTCGTTTTTAGAAATTGTCATTCTCTTCATCAGCTCTCACAGCAGCTTCACATGTTAGCTCCATTACCCCTTCATTGGAGCAGGCCTTAGCTTCCTGGCTTGGGATTGCCAGTTCCTTCCCTTGCTGAAATATACAAACAAATGTGGGTTGCGGATCTTACAAAATTCACAGACTATCAATACGTCGCATACTGAAGATAAGTACACATATAACATATGACGTATGCGGGGTCGCGAGTAGAGCTGCAAGAACATGTAAAATAAATATACAGTTGTAAATTTATATACCTTTGTTTATTTTATAATAGTATATGCCTACCGTGTTGATATTTGTATATTTTTTTTTGTTTTGTACCTCATAAAGGCTTGAGCCGAAACGTCGTTGTTTGTCTCGTCTCTACTAATTTAGCTGCTAAAAAAAAGTAAAGAGCCCCGATCACGCCAAGTGGCGTATAGGGAATATGGTTTTAGTGACCATAAATTTTACAGACTTTCAGTACATGATTTTTGGGGTAATGTGGTCAGTATTACGCCCGTGCCGCTTTACTTTCCTTGAAAAAATCCGGTACTCATTTAAGGCTGGATGAACCCGGAAGCCGTCGGTTGGGATCGAACTCTACCTCTTGTCCTTTGTAGTCCAGTTCACTAACCACTGAGTTATCGCGGCTCAATTTAGCTGCTATATATAGTGTTATGTTTATTTTATATGTTGTATCATCATCATATGCTATATCGGTTGACATAGGCGATCTTGCCCTTCCACAACCTTTTATCCACCGTGCATCGTATCAATTATGTTGTTGACTTTTTTCTATTCCATGACTCCAAGTGATCTTTCTTTCCCTGTATTTTGCCAGTTGTAACCAAGTATTCCAACTTTATTCTTCTAATGTTCTGCTAGAAAAATGTTGATTGTTTTTTTTTCTGATGTTTTTAGGAGCTCATTTTGTGTTGGCCTATTCGAGAATATCCTCGTTGGCCTTTTTAGCTGTCCAGGGAACTTTCAACATTCTTCTGAGAAATCCCATCTCTGTGGCCTCTATTCGTCTTTTCATTTGTTTGTTTACTGTCCATGATTCGCTTCCATAGGTCAGAATTGACTCTATATACCACCGATGAGCTGTCTTTCTCACTTCTATTGACACAAACTTTTTGCACAAGACGTTTTTCAATGTCTGATATTCTATTTTGGCCTGAAATATTCTGCTTTTTATTTATATGGCACATCTTCCATCTGAAGTTATTATTGTGCCCAGGTGTTTTGAACCATCAGATATCAACATCATCATCATCAAGTACCAGGTCTACTGGCGTAGGTGATCATGTCTCTCCACAACTTTCGATCTCGGCAGCTATTTATCATTTATGTTGTTGACCTTCTGCCAAGCCATTCTCTTAACCTGTCTGTTGTTTTTTTTCTTTGCTTCTCTCTATCTCTTCGTCGCTCAATTTTTCCGGTTGTTACAATGTATTCCAGTTGTTCTCTTCTCATTACATGGCCAAAAAATGATGATTGTTTCTTCCTAATATTAGAAATTAGCTCTCTTTTTGCTTTGACCTCTCTCAGAACATCTTCATTACTCTTCTTAGCTGTCCATGGTACTCTCAACATTCTTCTGTAAAGCCACATTTCTACAGACTCCAGTGATTTTCTTGTCTGTTGTCCTATTGTCCATAATTCGCATCCATATGTTAAGACAGGCTCTACATAACATTTTAAGATCTCTTTTTCTTGTTTCTATTGTCAAAAATGGATTGCATAGTATCTTCCTCATTTTTTGGGAAAGCTGCTTTGCTCATTTGCTCATGAGTCATTCTGCATCTCACCTCTTTTGTACATCTTCCGTCTGAGGTTAACAAAGTACCCAAATATTTAAATTCATTTACCTGTTTTAATTGTGTTCCACTTGTCTTTATTTTGCACTGAGGTGATGTCTTTTTACCCTTATATATATATATATATATATATATATATATATATATATATATATATATATATATATATATATATATATATATATATATATATATATATATATATATTAACAAAATGAGAAAAAGCAGCTGAATCAGTGACAACAATAACACAGACAAACCAGGTCGCTCCACTCCGTCTATGGACGAGGCTCGACTGGTCAAGGAAACAAACTGACTGGTATCAAGCGAGCGTGAGAGACAGTGTTAGGTCTGCGAGAAACGACCAAAGCTTCGGAAGCGTGTCTGACGGCTTTATACCTGTAATGCCGTGTTGTAGCTGCAGTTTAGTTCAGGTTTTATTCTGACCGGTCGTTGTATCTCCGGCGTTTAGCAAATTCTAAATCTCTTGTGAGTTCCTATAATTTTTGATTCATTGATGGAGACGTGCCAGGCATAAGGTAGGTGATCAGTACAACTACATCTGTCTTTGTAAAACTTAATACTTGAATAATGTAAGAGAAAGTATCTTATTATATTTTAAAAGATTTAATTTCTCAAGTCGGTTATATTTTAAACAGTGCAAGCATACCCAACGCCTGTGTTATATTTTAAACAGTGCAAGCATACCCAACGCCTGTGTTATATTTTAAATGGTGGAATAATATCTACCGTGCAATAGTGCCGCAGTACCCGACTTAGGATGATGTTATAAGCGATCAAGGAAGGTTCGGCATGGTGCCACCTCATGTCGTAAAAAAAAAGCCCCCCAAAACATTACAGACATAGGCAAGTCGAATCATGGAAACAAATTAATTAAATTAAATATAAAAATAAAAATCTTCAACGCCACTTATTGTTAAATCAGTCCCTTTATTTCATTGAGAAACATGGAAATCAACAAAAACGACAGAGAAAAAGATACTTTCATTAACGGATGTATGCACATAATTAAAGTATCGAAATGGCAGGAGAAAATTAAGTACCAGACAAACACCAATATAAAAGGAGAGGCAGCAAAGATGATGGCGATGGATAGGACAAGAACAAGAACGGAAATCAACGAAGAGCATTAGACGACAGGTCATTTTTGGGGATTCCCAGGCGGAGACAAAAGGGGAAGTCAAAATATACTCGGAGAAGACAATAGAAAGCAAATATGAAGAAGATGGGGAAGACATGGTTTAACCTTAAGTGAATGTCAAAAGACTGGTCGGCATGGAACGTGTTTGCTGAAGGCCTCAGCTGATCAGGGAGTGTCAAAGAAGTAATACAAGTGTTTTTTCCACTTCCGTTATATTTTAAAGGGCCCAAGAATATCCTCTGTTTATGGCATATTTTCATGGGTTCAAGAAAAATCAAACGGTTTTCTTATATTCAGTAGGGCGCAAGAATATCCACTGTTTGTGTTTTATTTCAAATGTAAGATTTCAAGAAATCTGGATAAGTTGTATTTTAATTAGTACAAGAATGCCACTGTTATAGAATATTTTTTATGTGCACACGTTTAGCCAACAAACATTGAATTAGATCAAACCTAACTTCTAACATTAGTTACATTAGTTACAACTTAGAGTTTCATTAGTAACAACTTAGAGTTTCATTAGTAACAACTTAGAGTTTCATTAGTAACAACTTAGAGTTTCATTAGTAACAACTTAGAGTTTCATTAGTTACAACTTAGAGTTTCATTAGTTACAACTTAGAGTTTCATTAGTTACAACTTAGAGTTTCATTAGTTACAGCTTAGAGTTTCATTAGTTACAACTCCTTAAAACTACATGAATATATTCTAAACATCGCTGCAAGATTTCCTGTGTCAATCTGGAAAGAATATTTTCCTACAGCTGTTCCTACATGTAAGATCCAACATTCATTAGGACAACATTAATGACGGCAGCCAGTTTGCTCCATTTCTATATAATTGCGACTCTGAAGAATTTAAGACGTATCTGTTCTCCAAACGTTTCCTTCTGTCTCACAGAATCTCGTCAAATCACGGGTTTCCTATAATATGATTTTGATATAAATTGTTCTTAAATGTTATGTAGAGTCAGTCATAACATATGGATGTGAATCAGGGACATTAGGACAATAAACAAGAAAATCACCGGAGTCTGTAGAAATATGGTTTTACAGAAGAATGTTGAGAATACCATGGACAGCTAAGAAGACTAATGTAAACTTTCTGAAAGAGGCCATAAGCAAAAAGAGAGCTAATTCCCAATATTAGGAAGAA
Organism: Megaustenia siamemsis; assembly: GCA_032433765.1. NCBI lineage: Eukaryota > Metazoa > Mollusca > Gastropoda > Stylommatophora > Ariophantidae > Megaustenia > Megaustenia siamemsis. Next base: position 135,309,372 of record JAVIAB010000051.1, on the reverse strand, counting down.
ACTATTATCATCTTTTGGCCATGTAATGAGAAGAGAACAACTGAAATATATTGTAACAACTGTAAAAATTGAGATATAGGAAAGCAAAGAGAAAAAATACCAGACAGCTTAAGAGAATGGCTTGGCAGAAGGTCAACAAGAGAAATGATAAATAACTGTTGAAATCGAAAATTGTGGAGAGACATGATCACCTACGCCAGCAGGCCCGGTACATGATGATGACGATGATGATGATGATGATGATATAAATTATTTATGGCTATTCTAATCGTACATAACCGTGTAGATGTTCTCGGTGATTAAGAAATCATAGTAAGGTGCCCAACCACTGCCCGATTTCACTATGAACTTTATTTGCAATATGATCCCCTAAATGGATCAATAATTGTATGTACCATACCTTCTCAATAACTTATTTGTCAGTAGGAAATCGTCATTTGTACTACATCTTAGTTGAAGTTTCCTTCTGCCTTTCAGCTTCCTTTGGAGCAGAGGTCTTCAACAAACACTCTGCAAGCCGTTCTGTTTCTTGTCATTCTTTTAAGATCGTTCCATGTCTTCCCCATCCTTTTCATCTCTGCTTCCATCTGTCTTCTCCAAGTATATTTTGGTCTTCCTCTTTGTTTTTTCCACTGGAGATTCTAAAAACGAGCTTGTCGTGTAATACTCTCAGTTGGCTTCTGCAGTATGTGCCCAATCCATCATCAAAAATCCATAGTTAGTTATCATTAAATGCCATATCATCGTGTCTCATAACTTGATGTAAACGTTCTAACATATTTTCCTGTTTATCTCTGTGTACCGTTCTGATAATATCCTCATGCAGAAGATATCCTCTGTTATCCTACTGTTATTTTTACTTTTTCAGAATCCAGATTGGTTTTGTCAGTAAATATAACAATAACGACCTATTCAAATATATTTACTCCATTCACGGTAGATTTTCTCTTAAGTAGTGTGATGATGATGGTGTGTGCAAGTAGTTACACAAACCATTTACCAATGAAATGTCAAAGATTGCAAATTCCAAACCACGGAGACTGGGCCGAAATATAGTCATAGTTAAAGAGCTTAAGAAACACAGTATTGTAGTGTAGTCAACTAAAGCTGATTGTACATAATTCGACAATTCGGAATAACAACTTCATTTTTACTGGACGGAAGTCTTTTAACGAGCATTAATCAATCTAATGTGTTTCTGTAGAGATGAACATCGATTAATCAGATCACTATTTAAGGTCCCCGAGGTATCCAGTTTATGGGAGTTCGATTGAAGTAAATGTATTATTAACGAAAAGTAACGTTTGTACTGTGAACAAATAGAAAAATGATAGAACTAAATACTTACATTTTGTACTTAAGTAAGTGAAAAGTAAAGAGCCCCGTCACGCCAAGTGGCGTATAGCGAATATGGTGTTACATTTTGTACTTACTCTACCCATAATGTCATGAGGGGAAGTGGGGAGCTGCAGTTTTTCGTCCTAGGTTATAATGTGTCGCACTGGGAGTTGTTAGGCATTACCGCTGTAGCAGTACCGTAATATTGTTCGTGTAGCTACAGAGGTCCCAACGGTAAGGGGAGAAAGGAATAGAGCCACTGTTAATGGCCACCGTAAGAGACGACTAAGGAGATTTGAAGTCGTCGCTTCTTCGGTAAAGTATGGTGTGCACGGAGCTACATTGTCAACAGAATTTACCAATGCATTTTGGGAAATGCTGTGACAAGTGGATATGGGGAATTCCTGATTGCAATTAAATTGATTCCATATATAGAATAGAATAGAATAGAATATAATAGAATAGAATAGAATAGAATAGAATAGAATAGAATAGAATAAAACATTGTCATAAAGTCGTAATATTCTTTAATCTTCCTTTCGACTTGATACTTTTTGTGCTTATCATCAGGTCGCATGTCCTTTGCAGAACGTTGCATTCACCACAGTACATCTGAAAGAATCTCTATCTCTAGCCAGATCTCTCACTTCTTCTGTTGTCATGTTCAAAGTCTCCTTGATGTCTTCAAACCACCTCCCTCTTGGTCTGACCCTGCTGCTTCGCCCATGCACCATGCCTTCTATTATTGTTCTTTCCAGCCCGCTGTTTCTTTGACGTGGCCGCAATATTTTAATTTCCTGTGTAGAATGTTGTCCGTCAGCCAGCTATTTTTAATGCTGAAATCTTTTAATATTTCTTTATTGCTCTTTTCTCATTATCCAATCTATCGAAAATAATTTTTCTGTAGCATTTTGTTTCGAATGAATCGATTTTCATCCTTGCTGTTTGCGAAATTGTCCATGATTCATAACCTTATGTTACTATCGAGAAGATGTATGTCTTCATGAATTTTAATTGTACTGCCTTGCTGTTTAGTGCTAATGTTTAATAAATAGCAAACATTGAGATATAATCAGCAGCCGCTGCACTAACAAGTTGTGTAAATTATAAACTTGCAGAATATTCTTTGGGGATAATTCCATTGTTTCCACACATTAAACCACTGCACTGTAGGCAGTTGCTTGCGCTCATCTCCTCAGTCACGCTTAAAGGAGCGTTACATGGGTGTTGTGCTATGTCACCACAATCTGTGCTCTTTAGCCTAACACATCAGACTTCAGCAGAACATTTTTTGAACATCCAAAGTGTGTGCCTTGTCGATCCACGTGGATGTGTAGTAGAATCTTGGTCAGTTGATGTTCATTATTATGATGTCACCAGCGGGCAGCTGTGAGTCACTAGCCGATTTCACGGGTTTGTTGATTGTTGACCAGTAGAGAAAGATCATGTAGTAACTTGAGTTTCTCTCTCTCTCTTACTCTCTCTCTTGAAATGGTGACTTCTAGCCAGAGCCTTTTTACTTCTATTCAGGACTTTTGTTCTCATTTAATGTCTACTGGGTATTGTTGGCCACTAGAAAATATAATTTTGAAAAAGTAACGAGTTTCTCTCTTTCTCTCTCTCATGGAATGTAAGTCCTAAAGAGTTTCTTTTTTCTTCTATACGGGGGACCATCATCGCTGTTCTCAGTATCCACAGGGTCTGCAATCCCTTTCCCCGAACACACGGAAAGATTTCGACACAGGACAGGATCTCCGCTGCACCGATGGGCATCGATGGCGTCAGCTAATAAAGTTAATTATGGCATACATGTTTCTTTAAGCAACCTCATCATCATCATATTCTTCATCATCATCATTATGAGACTCGTAACCTTGGTGGTCATTGAAGCGACGACGACTTCACAATTTTCTTCTAATCTTCACCATGAAAATCAGCTTTATGACATTTTAAGAAAGTTAATTCTGTCTTTCTATGATGTTGTTGTCCTACAGTTTTCTCTCTCTGCCTTGTCTTCTCTTACTTGGCATTGTGCCTTGCAAAATGGTCCTAGCAAGGCTTATAGATCTTGTACCATGTCCATACCATTATAATATCCGCTCTTATACTGTTGACAGTAACTCAATAACTGGTCCTGTGGATCGTTGAATTTTGTTGCGAACCTGTTTATTACTGATAAGATCTATATAACATGTGGGCAGGATCTGTCTACACCATTTCATTTTCAGAGCTAATATTCTACTATTGTGATCAACAGTTGTTCTGTATGTCAGAGAATCATGAACAACTAATGCAAAGCGGGAGAGAAGGAAAAGTGCATTCCATATGCGAAATCTGCGCCGTATTCTTGGTATCACCTGGAAGGACAAAGTAACAAACGTGGAGGTCCTCACTCGCACAGTCCTACCGACCATCTACACGCTGCTCAAACAACGTAGGTTACGCTGTCTTGGCCATGTGCACCGTATGAAAGATGGCCGCATAGCAAAATATATACTTTATGGACAACTAGCAGATGGCAAAAGAACTAGGGCGCGCCAAAAGCTTCGATTTGTAGATGTGTGTAAACTCGACATGAAGACTCTGAACATAAATCCTGCAGCATGGGAAGAAACAGCTGCAGACCGCAATCTCTGGTTAAACACTCTAAAGCTCCAACTCAAACAAGAAGCAGACAGATTCATAGAAAAAGAGAATACACGGCGAAAAAAAAAGAAAAAATAACATTTCTAGGGGCGCTGCAAAATCCATAGTCAACTATGAAGGATTGAGGCTACTACTATAACCAACAGCTAATGTTCCTACTTTACAGACGCATAGAAGTACAAGAAACACTACTGGTATACTATTCGTGCTTTTTGATGTTAGGATTTTTTAAAAGGCAAATAACCTATGATGCCAAGTCTTACTAGAGCAGCCATTTCCTGCGAAATACGTTTGTTCACTCTCAACTGACAGTTGTTTCTTCATTTTTCTACTGTAACGTGAGGCCTGAGCGGTTTTGTGTGTGTGCATGTTTGTTTTCAATAGAACCACTCAGGGAAAGATAGCTCAATGGTTAGTGAACTGGACTACAATGGAGAAGTGGTAGGGTTCGATCCCAACCGTCGGCTTTCGAGTTTACCCAGCCTTAAATGGGTACCGGATTTTTTTTCTTGGAAAGTGAAACTGCACGGGCGTAATACCGACCACATTCCCTCAAAAATCATGTGCTGAAGGTCTGTAAAAAATTATGGCCACTAACACCATATTCCCTATACGCCACTTGGCGTGACGGGGGCTCTTTACCTTTTTCTACTTACTCAAAGAAAGTTGATCTGATTAACCCTGAGATCAGACTTAAAGGTACACATCTGCATCGCTTTACATGGGATTTGTGAACAGAATACCTTTGAACCAGAGACAACTACCCTAACCGCAACGATATAGTGAGGACTGCAGCTACTCATGAACTATAAATTGAGTCGTTACCGTTAGACACGTTTCCATTAAAATGAGCTGTGCAATTAATTCAGTGATCCGATTTGTCTTTACCTTCTAGATGGCATCTGATGTGTGTGGGTAAGTTAGTGAATGAATGAATTCGTGAATCGGTGAGTTTAGGTGAATTCAATGAGTGAATGGTAAACCTAATTGTACAGTATTTTTGTAATTGCCGAGTTGATCAATTTTTCAACACGCTGTTCTGGATGTAGAATAGTGTGTAGGTTTGTTGAATTCTCTTCAAGCTTCCTAAGGTTTCACTTTTTTTGGTTCTGTCCAAAGCAAATTTTACACCAGTCTTTAAGTGTTATTTTAAAAATAATCTTGTGTATTACTTTTGGTAGTAACAGCAGTTGCAGTATAAGACAAGTAACTTGTACTTAAATATAATTACAGCATATCTGAACAAACATATACTTATGAAGTGAGGAATACACTTCAATGATAGTATTTTAACCGGATCAAATTTAGTAGTCAACAAACATATATATATATATATATATATATATATATATATATATATATATATAACAAATATAACCCAGAGCTCAGATTCTTGGGAGAGGTAAAGGTAAAGTACGAGACTTGAACCGGCGTCTTAGCACGCGAGTTTACACCCATATGTGCTCGGCCGCCTATCCAGAAATATTCGGATATATCTGTATATTGTCGCCTCAATCAGTTAGGTGGGCGCGGGGGGGGGGGGGGCGGGGAACGGACTCTTTTTAAGCCTCCTCATATTACTTCTTTTCCTTCTATTTTGTTTGCTTTTCATGCTGCGTTTCAGCACCACTTTATTGTTTTCTTGAGTAATAAATGTGTCCGCACACAAAACAGTTTGGTTTCTAGGCGACAGTCATTGCCATTGGAGATTCTCGGGAGAGTTATGGGAAGGAGAGCAGAATCCAATCTGAACACATAGCTTATTATTCTTTATTGCTTACCATTATGTGTGTGTGCGTTGTGCGCAAAACAGATTAATTTCTGAACATTTTCTTAATTATTTATTTAATGAAAGTGCAATATTGTTTGCCGAATAGGTCGGAAATATAAGTATTAAATCTTCTCTCATCCTAGTTTTAATTTTGTAATTTCTCTCTGTTCTTGTCCCTGTCCTCTGTGAAGACTTTATGTGTGGAAACGCAGTTGCATAATTTTCTCGTAAATGTGAAACATAAGTAATTTATATGTGGGTTTTTGCCCCTTACTGAAAATATTTTGCGCTTGGTAAAATATCCCATACTCTCCATTGTGAAGATATGTGCTGGTAGTTCCCAGAAAACTGATTCTTATTTCACACTTCCACTCCAGCGCCTTTTTCAGACCATCCACAGGAGTGCGTCTGTGGTTGCATATAACTTTAAACCACAGCCAGTTAAATATTTACCAACTGTGGAAGATACTAACAACATACGGTGTAAACCAGCATCTGAACAACTGTGGGAGATATTTACAACATACGGAGTAAGCTAACATCTGAAGAACTGTGGGAGATACTAACAACATACGGAGTAAGTCAACATCTGAACAACTGTGAGAGATACTTACAACATATGGAGTAAGCCAACATCTGAACAACTGTGGGAGATACTAACAACATACGGAGCAAGTCAACACCTGAACAACTGTGGGAGATACAGTGTACTAACAACATACGGAGTAAGTCAACACCTGAACAACTGTGGGAGATACTAACAACATACGGGGTAAGTCAACACCTGAACAACTGTGGGAGATACTAACAACATACGGAGTAAGCCAACATCTAACCAACCTAATTAAAAGTCTCTACATCAACAGCAGCTGCACAGTCAGAACAGCAGCAGGTTACACCGACCACTTCGAAGTTAGATCAGGTGTAAGCCAGGGATGCGTACTACCTCTCCTACAGTTTGTTACATACATGGACTATATATGCAAGCTAGCCAACCCATCAGAGACAGAGGAGATCAACGACCCTTTAATTCCAGACGATCAGACACTAATACATGGACAAATAGAAGACCTACAAGAACATGTAAATAGACTGTACAGCACAGGTACAAAATACAACATTAAAACTAACGTCGACAAGACAGAAGTGATGAAAAACGGCAAAAAGAGAAACAGAACATCACCATAACTATAGACAGCAGATAACTAAAACAAGTAGAGTAATTTAAATATCTAGGAAGTCTAGTGACAAACAACTATTCACAAGCAGCAGAAGCAGACTCAAAATGCAACAAAGCTTGTCAAATTATTGGACAGCTATCACAAATAATGTCCAACAAGGAAATAACACTAGAGCCAAAACGGGCACTGTAGAATATAATCTTCATTTCAAAGTTGTGTCACTAATGTCAGACCTGGACCCTAGATACAAGAACAATAAGAAAAAATAACCTCTACTGAGATGAAATATGTTAGAGGAATGATAGAAAATAGCCTGAGAGATAAGATCAGAAATGAAGAACTGAAAAAAAGCTAGGAATAACCTCCACCATATAATATATAAAGAAACAGCAGATACAAAGGTTTGGCCACATGACAAGGTATCAAGATCAAAACACAACACAACGAGCCTTCAATAAACGTTCCGAGAGACCCAGCGGCCGCCCACGAAAAAGATGGATTGACGAAACACTAGAAACACTATAAAACATAGCAGCCGAGACGAACAGAAGAGCGAATGACAGCAAATAATATCTTCCTTCGACCCTGAAAGGTAAATGAGAACAGAAGCAGAAGAACTATAGATTTGCAAATGTTGGCGGGCAGAAAATAAAACCATAAAATTATCCAACTAACGTGACGTTTTCAACTTTAGGAACTATAGACGGCTGACTTCACTCAACCCACAACCACCCTGCTGGCATAACTGAAAACGTTAATGTTAGTTGGAGGCTTTCTGGGGATCCCCTATCAGTCAGCAGGCGTTAGTAGATCTATAGTTGGCTGTGCCTTAAACAGACAATACAAACATTGGCGGAACAAAGTGATTTAACAAACGGAACAAGATCATTGCTATATAGAACTTCGACATTTCATTGAATTTAATCTTTAATGGCATAAAACAGAGGTGAACTACCTGCGGCCCACGTGCCAGAATCGGCACGCCAAACTATTTTAACCCGCCCCTGTGTTTTATTTGATAATTCTATACACTACATTCCTGAAGAATTACACACTACAATCGCTTGTGAATGCAAAATAGGTAATGGCTTCATTTGGATATGGTATCTGACACCTCGACTTCTTCATAGTTTTCATATCTGACATTCGACGTCTTCATAGTTTTTTTTAGATCTGACCTTCGACGTCTTCATAGTTTTTAGATCTGACCTTCGACGTCTTCATATTTTTTTAGATCTGACCTTCAACGTCTTCATAGTTTTTTAGATCTGACCTTCGACGTCTTCATAGTTTTTAGATCTGACCTTCGATGTCTTCATAGTTTTTAGATCTGACCTTCGACGTCTTCATAGTTTTTTAGATCTGACGTTCGACGTCTTCATAGTTTTTTAGATCTGACCTTCGATGTCTTCATAGTTTTCATATCTGACCTTCGACGTCTTCATAGTTTTTTTTTAGATCTGACCTTCGACGTCTTCATAGTTTTCATATCTGACGTTCGACGTCTTCATATTTTTTTAGATCTGACCTTCGACGTTTTCATAGTTTTTAGATCTGACCTTCGACGTCTTCATAGTTTTCATATCTGACCTTTCGACGTCTTCATAGTTTTCATATCTGATCTTCGACGTCTTCATAGTTTTCATATCTGACCTTCGACGTCTTCATAGTTTTCATATCTGACCTTCGACGTCTTCATAGTTTTCATATCTGACCTTCGACGTCTTCATAGTTTTCAAATCTGGCCCTCAGAAAAAAAAAAAAAATGTTTGCCCACCCCTAGCATAAGCTGGCGATAGTGCAGTGGGTAGTAAGTTGGTCTACACCTAGAAAGAGATCGTATTTGATCCCCTTACCGACCGATTTCTTAATATTTTTTTTGGCAGAAAATAAAAGCAGTCTAACCTTGTACTGATCATATTACACAGGAAAGTGCTGATGGGAAAAAAATATATGTACTAACTCTATACTTTTTGTACAAGAGATTAGAGGCGTGACGACGTTCATTTCATTTCTGTAATGACCTGGCATTTCTTGTTCACGGCCATTTTGTAGCAGGTTTCAGAATAATTTCTTTCTTTCTTTCTTTCTTTCTTTCTTTCTTTCTTTCTTTCTTTCTTTCTTTCTTTCTTTCTTTCTTTCTTACTTTCTTTCTTTGCAGAATAATTTCTTTCTTTCTTTCTTTCTTTCTTTCTTTCTTTGCAGAATAATTTCTTTCTTTCTTTCTTTCTTTCTTTGCAGAATAATTTCTTTCTTTCTTTCTTTCCAGAATAGTTTCTTTCTTTCTTTCTCTCTACTCTGTTTAGTGTTTCTTGATACTTATTCTTCTGTTTTTTTTTGTCTCCAGACTTGTATGACTCGTTTCTATATATTAGCCTTTTGTTTAAGTAAGTCCATTTCTTTCTTACTTTCCAGAATATTTTCTTTCTTTCTTTCTTTCTTTTTTTCTTTCTTTCTTTCTTTCTTTCTTTCTTTCTTTCTTTCTTTCCAGAATAGTTTATTTCTTTCTTTCTCTCTACTCTGCTTAGTGATTCTTGATACTTATTCTTCTGTTTTTTTTTTTGTCTCCAGACTTTTATGAGCCGTTTATATATATTAGCCTTTTTGTTTAAGTAAGTCCACTTCTTTCTTCGTTCTACCACAAGCTTTAAGATCTAAATGTGTACATGTGTCAAAGGAGTTTTGTTAAAGAAATAGCAGCAAGAAATTCCTCTTCAGCGATTAGCTACTGCTAGAATCAGTTAGACAATTAGACAAGCATGGGTCATGCACGAACAGGACGGTGTGTCTGAGGTCTTACCAGGTTCCCAATAACTTGTCCTCTGGGTTTGTTTCTGTGGGCGACATTTGTGTTATTATGCTGTTGAGACTCCTGCAGTCCTGTAGGATATGACCTGATGATTGTCTGGATGCTCAACAGTCACATTTTGTTAAGTCACTCAGTCATAATTTGTGTAGGTGTGCTCTGAAACCACAGTGACCTGTTCTGAGTCTGAATATCTTGGTCTGCTCATGGCTGCTGAGTTTGTTTAAGGTATCGTGTTCATGGCTGCTGAGTTTGTTTAAGGTATCGTGTTCATGGCTGCTGAGTTTGTTTAAGGTATCGTGTTCATGGCTGCTGAGTTTGTTTAAGGTATCGTGTTCATGGCTGCTGAGTTTGTTTAAGGTATCGTGTTCATGGCTGCTGAGTTTGTTTAAGGTATCGTGTTCATGGCTGCTGAGTTTGTTTAAGGTATCGTGTTCATGGCTGCTGAGTTTGTTTACGGTATCGTGTTCTGGCTGCCGAGTTTGTTTACGGTATCGTGTTCTGGCTGCTGAGTTTGTTTAAGGTATCGTGTTCTGGCTGCTGAGTTTGTTTAAGGTATCGTGTTCTGGCTGCTGAGTTTGTTTAAGGTATCATGTTCATGGCTGCTGAGTTTGTTTAAGGTATCGTGTTCTGGCTGCTGAGTTTGTTTACGGTATCGTGATCTGGCTGCTGAGTTTGTTTAAGGTATCGTGTTCTGGCTGCTGAGTTTGTTTACGGTATCGTGTTCTGGCTGCTGAGTTTGTTTACGGTATCGTGTTCTGGCTGCTGAGTTTGTTTAAGGTATCGTGTTCTGGCTGCTGAGTTTGTTTACGGTATCGTGTTCTGGCTGCTGAGTTTGTTTACGGTATCGTGTTCATGGCTGCTGAGTTTGTTTACGGTATCGTGTTCTGGCTCATATTTTCCATATCACTCCCTTTATTGTGTTTTCCTGACTTGTTTCAGAAATATTTTTTTTTTAGACTCCGAGGTTGGTTGGACTAGTACAGGCTTCCACCTGCTTTTGCGAGTTCATCTGCCTTCTCGTTTCCAGGAACGCCACTGTGTACTGGTATCCACTGCAAGACTAGTTCTGTCTCTTCTGGCAACAAACATTTTCCAGGGAGAAAAAACTTTGGCCTCCTCATCTCCAAACGTCTTGCATTCTGAGATTTGCAACAAACCACATTTCTAGAAGATTTGCTATTGTGACTACATGTACCTTGTCATCACTGAAAGTCTTATCAGCATCTGATACAAGCAATGTCGATGTCTTAACGGACACAATGAAACAAGGAGAGATACAAATTCCGATAATGTTGAAATATCTTCAACCTTTGTGCGGCTGTCGGAACTTCAAGTCAAAATGGATGTTAGCTAAATTCAAGAGAGCTACAGGGAGAGCAAAGGAAGAATTATGAACTAGCATCGTTTTATTCCTCAGAAGTTTCACGATGCGGGATTTACTGAAAGGGAAAGCATTTGTGGACAGTTGGTCGAACTGCGAAGTACACAATCCGGCGACTAACATAATACAGACTGCGCACCTGTTCCGTTTCTATTTCTGGTACCCTCACCAATTAGGCCGATACGTTCATACTTCAAGTGGAATTAAAAACTTATTGGAGTGGTGCGTTGGAAAATTATATTTAAAAAAAAAAAACAAGCAAAATAATTCCAGAGTTAGAGAGTTAATTTAACCTATAAGACATAGCATGTGGTTGAATGGGTCGTGTCGCGATAAAAAGAATGTTAAAACAAAAGTAAATAACAACAATAATAGTTCCCCATATATGCCTTTTATCTCAGCCGTGCCATGGTGTGTATGCTCGTCAACCCGAACCGTGCCAGCGCAACATAACTGTGTTGCTGATTTCCCAAGCCACCACGCTCTTAGACTGTGTATTATAGCATTATGAGATCTCATCTAATATATATTAAAAGGGAATTTAGCCCATTGAAAAACAGACTCGTTCAATAATGGAGAATATGGCACAGTGTCAGTTCGCCATTGAGATTCCCTAGCGATTTTTATCGGTGTTCCAAGTCTTGCTGCGTTCACTGTCATTTCGCTGCCATTTGTTGACATTTGGATCTACAAATATTGCTAGCAAGCTTGTGATTGATGTTAATGAATGTTGATGATTATTATCAATGATTTCCTTTTTCCTCTTCTTAATTTGTGCTCATGAGTCTTTTAAAGATTGCTTTTTATTGATTATTGATTATGAATATATGAATAATTATTGTTATATTATTTGTTTCCCGGAGTTGTTGTTAGTGATTGCTATCAATGATTGTTGAACGTGATTGTATTAATATTTGTTATCAATGATTGTTAAAAGTGATTGTATTAATATTTGTTATCAATTATTTTTGAAAGTTATTGTATTAATATTTGTTATCAATGATTGTTGAAAGTGATTGTATTAATATTTGTTATCAATGATTGTTAAAAGTGATTCTATTAATATTTGTTATCAATGATTTTTGAAAGTGATTGTATTAATATTTGTTATCAATGATTGTTATAACCACTAGCAACAATCACTGATAAAAGTAACAACAACAATCACAACCTCAATCACAACAACAATCACAACCTCAATCACAGTAACAATTACTAACAACATAATGTTTATGGATTATGGTCAATGATATTATAAAAACGAAAAATAAACAATCAAGCATCTAAACCTATTGAAAGACAACTACGAGTTCCGGATAAGGCCTTCGTCAGATGCAGGACAATAAATATACAATATACACAAGTCCATTCATGTCATGGCGATGCTGATCAATTGAGGTCCTAATGGGGAAATGAACTAAAATGTGAATGATTGTTGCTAGTGATCATTGCTCGAATTATTGCAAGTTTTTGTAGTAACTGATTACAGCTACTGAATATTTGATGAACTGTTGCTAGTAATTAGTGTTAGAATTTGTTGTAACTAGTTCCTGTTAATGATTATTGTCAGTAGTTGTGATTATTACTGATCGCTATTTTATTTTGCTGTGGAGTTACTAATTTCTGTTTTGAAATCTGTCAGTCCATCCATCTACACACAACCCTTTTCTATTACAAACAAAACCATTTGGTTATTTGTCTTTGACACACACTTTCTAACTCACGATACAACTCCTACCTCACACATCATCTTGTATTTGAAATTATAGAGCGAAAATGAAACATTAGAACACGCTGTCAACTTAACCAAGAACACTGTTTAAACTGTGTAAAACAAACAAGAAATGGTATAAAGCAGCAAAACTATATCTATTCATAGAGAAACGAGACGAAATACGATTTTTGGACAAAAACTTTTATCAGGTACAAAACACAAACTATTCTTAAATAAATACATACATTCAAAACGCGAAAGCTAAATAATAACAATATTCTGAAAAATGGCGGAAAGGAACACTAGCCAGGATTTACGTAGTTGTGGGTAATGTGTGATGGTCGTCTAAGACGTAACATCGATAATCCTTGTAACACTAAATTGAAATTTCCTTCTTCCCAAAGCTTGTTGTTATTTAAAGTAACGTTTTGCTATATTCATTCTTTCTCTTATATATATATATGCACTTTGGCACCTTGACAGGCGGTTCGTAGCAATCAATCATGGTAAATAAGTAGTTTGGTAAAATAATACTCTTACGTTGGATGTTGTTTTACTGATCAGCTTCTCTCGTGGCTGAATCTACCAATATTGGATAGACAGATCCGAACGCAGAACGAACAAGATGTATTCGTGGTGCCTGGCCTCTCCTCTTATCTCATGCGCATTTTGTAACACTGCCGCGAAAGTTGGTGTGCCACTTTTTATATTTGTTGTCTATGTGCTACGATCTGCAGCCAGTTCCTTTCGCTGATAAAGAATTCACCAAAGGAAACCTGAATAACTATTTGTTAGGCTTTATCCTATTTCTGAGGTCTGCTGGACGCGAGAATAGAGGTCGCGTGTTCAGTGCTGTGGATACGAAGTGTTCAGGTCTGAGGATTTGCTTCACCTGTCGAAAATAATTTGACCCTACCATGATTCGAAGCCACGTTCTTCTGGTTTGGAGCATGACAAGTTATCGATTCAGGCAGCCAGTCTCCCTACACAGAGGGCTGGATCATAAGCTAAATAAGCTGCCACACAATCCGAGGAGCCTCAAAAAAGTATTTATATTTTGTATTTTCACTACATCTTTTCTAAATGAGGTCTTCTGGTGTTAATTTGTTAAGTGGTGGAGGTGGGAACTTAAACGTTTCATTTATCTCAGAGCCTCACCACGTCTAAATCCTGTAGTGCCTACGCATTACATAATAACTTCTATAAATGATGTATGAGTGCTATAAATAATACTGTTTAACTGTAACATGTTTGAATTGTTACAGTTTAGTTGGCTTGACGTCCGTCCCCCCCCCCCCCCCCAACCCGTGCGCGCTCCCCCCCAACCATAGTGATGACCGCTATCAACTCCTCCAAGATACACATTCCTACTTCCGTAAATGTCACCTCAAACTTCAAATCCACCACCAGCCTCATCGTCCTAGGTTTCAGCTTTCCTTGGATGAGAAATTCTCCCATTTCCTGACCTCCAAGTCATAGCCCAGTCTCAGCCTCTAGCACCTCCACTGCCTTCGTCTTCTACCCTGTGGAGCATAGGTCTTCAACAAACACTTTCCAAGCCGTTCTGTTTCTTGCCATTCTTTTAAGATCATTCCATGACCTCCCCATCATCTTCATCTCAGCTTCCATCTGTTTTCTCCAAGAATATGTTGATCTTCCTCATTGTCTTTTTCCTTGGGGATTCCATAAAAGAGCACTTTCTGTAATATTCTCAGTTGGCTTCTGGAGTGCGTACGTATCCTATCCAGAACCATTGTCTTAGCTGTATCCCTTTATCCACTGGTATTTGACTGATACTTTTCCATAATTCTATGTTTGTGAGGCTCTGCCATTTCCATCATTTATTCTGCGCCAGCATCCATTAATGAAGGGCTTCACCTGTACATGACTAATATATTTCTACAACCTCCAAAGTAATCGCACGTCAACGCCCCCAGATATTTCACCGCTCTAATCTCTCACCCGCTGAATCCCTGGTCCTCACTAATCAGCGTCAAATGGACGACATAGTTATAATTCCTGCTGATTAAGGGGGGGGGGGGGGTGAGAAAGGAGGGTGCCTTAGTTGTTTGGCAAAAGGACCTCTACTTTTCTGAGGGTAACTCCCAATTCTCTAACTCCACTGTTTACAAACCTTGACCTACTGATCCCACTTGATTACTTTACCTTTACCTCTACACTTCTACATCTCTACACCTCTACATCTCTACATCTCTACATCTCTACATCGCTACACCTCTACATCTCTACACCTCTACACATTTACACCTTTACATCTCGACACCTCTACATTTCTACATCTTTACATCTCTACATCTCTACATCGCTACACCTCTACACCTCTACACATTTACACCTTTACATCTCGACACCTCTACATTTCTACATCTCTACACCTCTACACCTCTACATCTCTACACCTCTACATCTCTACATCGTTACACCTCTACATCTCTACCCCTCTACATCTCTACACCTGTACATCTCTACACCTTTACATCTCTACATCTCTACACCTCTACACCTCTTCATATCTACACCTCTACATCTCTACACATCTACATCTCTACACCTCTACATCTCGACACCTATACATCTCTACTACTCTACATATATACAAATCTACATCTCTACACCTCTTCATCTCTACACCTCTACACCTCTACATCACTACTCCTCTACATATCTAAATATCTACATCTCTACACCTCTTCATCTCTACACCTCTACATCTCTACTCCTCTACATATCTAAATATCTACATCTCTACATCTCTACACCTCTACATCTCTACACCTCTACATCTCTACATCTCACAAAGATGTTCTATGGCTCTCCATCTCATCCTGGAACGTAGCAAACCCTCGGTCCCCACCTCTGCTTTTATTCGTTTGGCCGAACTATTCCTGACTATCCTCAACTCGTTTTGAATTTGAGAGCCCATTCTTTAGCCTGACCAACGGGCAGCAAGAAGGACACTAGCTATGCCTGACTATTCATGGGCTACCTAGAACACTTGTCCTCTTTGGTGGCCACCTTCCCCTCAAGTATTACCAGGACATCGACAACGGTCTCGGTATGTCTGATCTTTCACAACCAGACTTGACCCAGTTCCTAGACTTCGTTGACTTAATACATGACTCTTTTCGGATTTCGTTCTACATCTTTACCCCCTCTCTTACCTTCTTAGACATGTTTGCCTCAGTCCACCCATCATAGATACATACCTACGTATTTTATAAACCTAAGGATCCCCACTCCTACCTCCTTTATTGATCTTCTCACCCCCGTATCTGTCGCGATTCAATCCTGTTTATCTCAACTCCTACGCCTTAGTCGACCCTGTGACCAAGACTTTCACCGTCAAGCCCACCTTATGTTGGACTTCGCCGCCATCTTTACCCCGAATTTGCCCTGCACTCTGCCCTTCAATGAGCTCTCCCTTTTACCCGCACTCAAGCTCTTAACCCAATGGACACTCCCCCCCCCCCCTTTTTCCTCCTTACTTTTCTAACAGACAACTCTTCCGTGCTCAGCACTTTAACAATCTTGCTGCTCTCCAGGTCTAGAAACAACACGTAACTATCCCCCATTCGGATCCCATCACTGGCTTTCTATTCTCTGATCTCTCTCTCTGGTGGCGTTTGAACGTGATAGGAACCTGCGTGACATTTTGGTTAGGAGCCGCTTCGCAACCCAAGCCAGGGCCTGAGGAGCACGACCCACTGCGACCCACTGCGACAGATCATACAATACGTGCCCGTCTATACTACAAACTCATCAAGTTCTCTTCTCGAATGGCTCGTTTGAGATTCAAGAAAGCTTCACGTGCGTATCTAGCAATCTTATATACTCTTTTATCTGTCAGCGCTGTCTTAATACGTGCATAGGCCGAATCGGTAGACGCTTAAGAGATAGGGTCCATGAGCACCTGTACAACATGGAACGCGAACCTGGCACTCCTGTCTCCACCCTTTTTCAGATCTCTATCCCACGAGACCTCTGAGGACTTCCAGGTTACTGGAATCGTCCCTTGCTCCTCAGATACCCACAGTCAATTCGCCTTGGAGAACCGTCTGATAGCTCTTTGGCTAAACTCTTTTCACCCTTTCTTTTAATTACTGGTATCATTTTTTAACTCTGGTATCTCCTGCTTTTCTCCCCTCTTACCACCATTGTTTTCTCTAATTCCTTCTACCTTATAGGGCCCCTCAATCATCAATCATCAGAATACCCAGACTCTTTTTTTTTAGCCTCGAGATCCCATCTGGCTAATTGACCACATGTGACTAACAGAGACTGTGGTCCAGGTCACTTCCTCTTCCAGTCATTCGGACCTACCACAAGTCGACCGCTTCACATGGTACTTTTGAGGTAGATAAGTAACTTGCTATTTGTGTGTATTTTGGTATTACTATTTGTTTTTTGTACCCAATGAAGGCTTTTGCCGAAACGCTGTAATTTGTTTCGTCTTTCCTTAGGTTTAACTGCTTAATACCATATTATGTTTATTTTAGATATTAGTTTAGTTGAGTGGACAGACCATCTTCATTGTACAATGGATAACTCCATACTTCTCAGATCCCCAACTAACCACGTTCCCCATTATGAAGCACGAGTGCCACACAATAACAAAAGTACTGATGATATCTCCAGCTTACATGCGCGAACTCCGTAGCACTGGTAAAGACCTTCACAATACTCTGTCTCATCCCATGGAAGTGACAATGTTAGCGCCTACACGTCCTCTGTTACATAATATTTGGTGTAAAAAACACTTTTGCAATTGATTGATCTGTATCGTGGCTGCACGGTTGGAGGAATCCCGATACTTTGATGTAATAGACTTTGATACTACTCATAACGGTAGCCTATTTGGGAAAACCACTCGACTAGGCCACCGACGTTCAGACAACCCGTGTTCGATTCCCGCTGGAAGCAGTGTGAGTTGTACTCGTGGTTGGGAAAAAAATACCTCCACGGTAGACCCAGCCGTTGGCAGAAATGGGTACCAGGGTATTACTCTGGGAAGGTGAGGAATGTCGCCTCGCATCGTGAGTTTCGATGCTTGAAACGATACTATCCAGAATTCTCCGAACACTTCTGAACAGGCGGCCGAGCACAAATGGGTGAAAACTCGGTGCTAAGACATCGGTTCCAGTCTCGTAGTTTACCTTTACCTTTATCTATCATTTACAAAAAAACACGAAAGAACTACAAGACACATTGGTATTAATATAGGATATTCTAAAAAAATAAAAAAGATTTTTCGCAAAAGTGTAATATGGTAAGATTTTCTGATGAGGATTTTGTGAATAATCCTGTGGGGAATAAGTTGGTGCCAATTAAGATGGTGATGGTTGGGATATAGAATGTCTGGCTATGGAAATGTAAGGCAGACCCTGCTTTGATACACACACACATAAACAGAAGCGATGACGTTAAAGACAGGCAAACGGTCGATAGAGTAGATACGAATGTAGGAGTAAAGATACGGAGAAGAGGAATGGGTTTGTTGAAGACTAAATCTCTACAAGGAGATGAATAATGATGATGGTGTTGAAGATGGGGGCGATGACTAGCTCGGCCTCTAGCATTCTCAAGATTTGAGTGTTGTTAAAATTATCTGGTTTTTTAAAATGTGTTTGAGGTTTTACATTTTTGAAGTGGGTAATTATAATGTTGCTTTTGTTTTCACAAGTCGATAAAATAGAACACGAATTGTTGAACAGGTTAAAAGTAATATTAATAAAGAAGTGATGAAGTTGAATTACTAGTATTGTGTTTGTAGTGAGAACAAGTAGGAGAGAGAGAGAGAGAGAGAGAGAGAGAGAGAGAGAGAGAGAGAGAGAATGTGGGGAGACGATGAATATTTACCTTTTAACATTAAACTGAATAGAGGTATAATTCCCTATGGAGTCAACTTTTTTTTCCCATTAATGCGATGTATTGGATCTATGTGTAGTGTAGCGGGTGAAATAAAGATCTTAACACACACAATGTGATAACTGCACTGGGCATACACCCTTTGCTCTCCAGCTCTAAAGAAACCACCTTGGAGACTTACTCAATAAATTAATATCATCATCATCATGTGCCACACCGGTTGGCGTAGGTGATCATGTCCCTCCACAATATTCAATCTACAGTGCATTGTATCAGTTCTGTTGTTGACTGTTTTCCATGCCATGACACCGAGCTATCCAGTATTTCTCTCTTTGTTGTCCGCGATCTCTCTTTCCTTTTATTTTGCCAGTTGTAAACAAGTATTCCAACTTTCCTCTTCTCATGATGTGCCCGAAAAATGTTGATTGCTTCTTTCTGATGTTTTTTAGGAGCTCCCTTTCTGTGTTGGCCTCTTTGAGAACTTCCTCATTGGTCTTCTTATCTGTCCAGGGAACTTTCAATATTCTTCTGAGAAATTCTATCTCTGTGGCCTCTAATCGTCTTTTCATTTGTTTGTCTACTATCCATGATTCGCTTCCATAGGTCAGAATTGGTTCTATATAGCACCGATGAACTCTCTTTCTCACTTCTATTGACATTGATTTGTTGCGTAAGATATTTTTCATTTTGTGAAATGCTATTTTGGCCTGAGCTATTCTACTTTTTATTTCTGTGGTGCATCTCCCATCTGATGTAATTATTGTGGCCAAGTATTTGATTTAAATTAATATACGCCTGAATAAATGTTAGGTTTTTTTTTAAGCGAAGTTGATGGCGTAGTGACTGGGAATGGAGTGACTAGACTGGTTGTATTAAAACCACGTGTTTGAAGAGATTTTACTCCTGGTACGGTCTAAATTTGTGTTTTTCTGTCTGAAGTAAAGATTAGGACCTGTACATCACGTGTTGACAGCATTGAACATACACGGCTATTATTTCTCTGGTAACGTAACATCATTGTAGCAAAACTGGTTGGTTATGTGGGCAACGTATGTGGGTAGCGTATGTGGGCAGCGTATGTGGGCAACGTATGTGGGTAGCGTATGTGGGCAGCGTATGTGGGCAACGTATGTGGGTACCGTATGTGGGCAACGTATGTGGGTAGCGTATGTGGGCAACGTATGTGGGTAGCGTATGTGGACAGCGTATGTGGGCAACGTATGTGGGCAGCGTATGTGGGCAACGTATGTGGGTAGCGTATGTGGGCAGCGTATGTGGGCAACGTATGTGGTTAGCGTATGTGGGCAACGTATGTGGGCAGCGTATGTGGGTAGCGTATGTGGGCAGCGTATGTGGGTAGCGTATGTGGGCAGCGTATGTGGGCAACGTATGTGGGTAGCGTATGTGGGCAGCGTATGTGGGCAACGTATGTGGGTAGCGTATGTGGGCAACGTATGTGGGCAGCGTATGTGGGCAACGTATGTGGGTAGCGTATGTGGGTAGCGTATGTGGGCAGCGTATGTCAGTAGCGTATGTGGGTAGCGTATGTGGGTAGCATATGTAGGTAGCGTATGTAGGTAGCGTATGTGGGTAGCATATGTGGGTAGCGTATGTGGGCAGCGTATGGGGGTAGCGTATGTGGGCAGCGTATGTGGGTAGCGTATGTGGGCAGCGTATGTGGGTAGCGTATGTGGGTAGCGTATGTGGGTAGCGCATGTGGGCAGCGTATGTAGGTAGGGTATGTGGGTAGCTTATGTGGGCAGCGTATGTGGGTAGCGTATGTGGGCAGCGTATGTGGGTAGAGTATGTGGACAATGTATGTTGGCAGCGTATGTGGGTAGCGTATGTGGGTAGTGTTTAGGGTAGTGTTGTGGGTAGTGTTGTGGGTAGTGTTGCTGGTAGTGTTGTGGGTAGTGTTGTGGGTAGTGTTGTGGGTAATGTTGTGGGCAGCGTTGTGAGTAGTGTTGTGGGTGGTGTTGTGAGTAGTGTTGTGGGCAGTGTTGTGGGTAGTGTTGTAGGCATCGTTGTGAGTGGTGTTGTGAGTAGTGTTGTGGGTAGTGTTGTGGGTAGTGTTGTAGGCAGCGTTGTGAGTAGTGTTGTGAGTAATGTTGTGAGTAGTGTTGTGGGTAGTGTTGTGGGTAGTGTTTTAGGCAGCGTTGTGAGTAGCGTTGTGAGTAGTGTTATGAGTAGTGTTGTGGGTAGTGTTGTTAGTATTGTGAGTAGTGTTGTGAGAAGTGTTGTGGATAGTGTTGTGGGTAGTGTTGTGGGTAGTGTTGTAGGCAGCGTTGTGAGTAGTGTTGTGAGTAGTGTTGTGGGTAGTGTTGTTGGCAGCGGTGTGAGTAGTGTTGTGAGTAGTGTTGTCAGTAGTGTTGTTGATAGTGTTTGTTTGTGAGTAGTGTTGTAAGCAGCGTTGTGAGTAGTGTTGTAGATAGTGTTGTGAGTAGTATTGTAGGCAGCGTTAGGAGGAGTGTTGTGAGTAGTGCTGTGAGTAGTGTTGTAGATAGTGTTGTGAGTAGTATTGTAGGCAGCGTTGTGAGTAGTGTTGTAAGCAGCGTTGTGAGTAGTGTTGTAGATAGTGTTGTGAGTAGTATTGTAGGCAGCGTTGTGAGTAGTGTTGTGAGTAGTGCTGTGAGTAGTGTTGTGAGTAGTGTTGTAGATAGTGTTGTGTTGTGAGTAGTGTTGTAAGCAGTGTTGTGAGTAGTGTTGTAGGCATCGTTGTGAGTAGTGTTGTAGGCAGCGTTGTGAGTAGTGTTGTAGGCATCGTTGTGAGTAGTGTTGTGAGTAGTGTTGTAAATAGTGTTTCAGGCATCGTTGTGAGTAGTGTTGTAGGCATCGTTGTGAGTAGTGTTGTAGGCATCTTTGTGAGTAGTGTTGTGAGAAGTGTTGTGAGTAGTGTTGTGAGTAGTGTTGTGAGCAGTGTTGTGAGTGGTGCTGTACGCATCGTAGTGAGTAGCGTTGTGGTTAGTGTTGTAAGTAGTGTTGTGGGTAGTGTTGTATATTTTGTTGTGTTGTGAGCAGTGTTGTGAGTAGTATTGTTGGCAGCGTTGTGAGTAGTGTTGTGGTTAGTGTTGTGAGTAGTGTTGTGAGTAGTGTTATAGATAGTGTTGTGTTGGGGGTAGAGTTGTCAGCAGTGTTGTGAGTAGTGTTGTAGGCATCGTTGTGAGTAGTGTTGTTAGTAGTGTTGTGAGTAGTGTTGTGAGTAGTGTTGTAGGCATCGTTGTGAGTAGTGTTGTGAGTAGTGTTGTGGGTAGTGTTGTAGATAATGTTGTGTTGTGGGTAGTGTTGTGAGCAGTGTTGTGAGTAGTGTTGTGGGTAGTGTTGTAGGCATCGTTGTGAGTAGTGTTGTGAGTAGTGTTGTGAGTAGTGTTGTGAGTAGTGTTGTGAGTAGTGTTGTGAGTAGTGTTGTGAGCAGTGTTGTGAGTAGTGTTGTGAGTAGTGTTGTAGGCATCGTTGTGAGTAGTGTTGTGAGTAGTGTTGTGGGTAGTGTTGTAGAAAATGTTGTGTTGTGGGTAGTGTTGTGAGCAGTGTTGTGAGTAGTGTTGTGGGTAGTGTTATAGGCAGCGTTGTGAGTAGTGTTGTGAGTAGTGTTGCGTATAGTATTGTAGCCAGCGTTGTTAGTAGTGTTGCGGGTAGTGCTGTGAGGGGTGTTGTTAGTAGTGTTATAAGTAGTGTTGTAAGTAGTGTTGTGAGTAGTGTTGTGGGTAGTGTTGTGAGTATTATTGTGAGTAGTGTTGTAGGCATCGTTGTGAGTAGTGTTGTGAGTAGTGTTGTGAGTAGTGTTGTGGGTAGTGTTGTGAGTAGTGTTGTGGGTAGTGTTGTGGGTAGTGTTGCTGGTATTGTTGAAGGCAGCGTTGTGAGTAGTGTTGTGAATAGTGTTGTGAGTAGTGTTGTGAGTAGTGTTGTGAGTAGTGTTGTGAGTAATGTTGTGAGTAGTGTTGTGGGTAGTGTTTTGGGTAGTTTTGTGGGTAGTGTTGTAGGCAGCGTTGTGGGTAGTGTTGTGAGTAGTGTTGTGAGTAGTGTTGTGTGTAGTGTTGTGAGTAGTGTTGTGTGTAGTGTTGTGATTAGCGTTGTGGGTAGTGTTGTAGGCAGCGTTGTGGGTAGTGTTCTGGGTAGTGTTGTGGGTAGTGTTGTAGGCAACGTTGGGAGTAGTGTTGCGGATAGTGTTGTGAGTATTGTTGTGAGTAGTGTTGTAGGCATCGTTGTGAGTAGTGTTGTGAATAGTGTTGTGAGTAGTGTTGTGAGTAGTGTCGTGGGTAGTGTTGTGAGTAGTGTTGTGGGTAGTGTTGTGAGTAGTGTTGCGGGTAGTGTTGTAGGCAGCGTTGTGACTAGTGTTGCGAGTAGTGTTGTAGGCAGCGTTGTGAGTAGTGTTGCGAGTAGTGTTGTAGGCATCGTTGTGAGTGGTGTTGTGAGTAGTGTTGTGGGTAGTGTTGTGGGTAGTGTTGTAGGCAGCGTTGTGAGTAGTGTTGTGAGTAATGTTGTGAGTAGTGTTGTGGGTAGTGTTGTGGGTAGTGTTTTAGGCAGCGTTGTGAGTAGCGTTGTGAGTAGTGTTATGAGTAGTGTTGTGGGTAGTGTTGTTATTATTGTGAGTAGTGTTGTGAGAAGTGTTGTGGATAGTGTTGTGGGTAGTGTTGTGGGTAGTGTTGTAGGCAGCGTTGTGAGTAGTGTTGTGAGTAGTGTTGTGGGTAGTGTTGTTGGCAGCGGTGTGAGTAGTGTTGTGAGTAGTGTTGTCAGTAGTGTTGTTGATAGTGTTTGTTTGTGAGTAGTGTTGTAAGCAGCGTTGTGAGTAGTGTTGTAGATAGTGTTGTGAGTAGTATTGTAGGCAGCGTTGTGAGTAGTGTTGTAAGCAGCGTTGTGAGTAGTGTTGTAGATAGTGTTGTGAGTAGTATTGTAGGCAGCGTTGTGAGTAGTGTTGTGAGTAGTGCTGTGAGTAGTGTTGTGAGTAGTGTTGTAGATAGTGTTGTGTTGTGAGTAGTGTTGTAAGCAGTGTTGTGAGTAGTGTTGTAGGCATCGTTGTGAGTAGTGTTGTAGGCAGCGTTGTGAGTAGTGTTGTAGGCATCGTTGTGAGTAGTGTTGTGAGTAGTGTTGTAAGTAGTGTTCCAGGCATCGTTGTGAGTAGTGTTGTAGGCATCGTTGTGAGTAGTGTTGTAGGCATCTTTGTGAGTAGTGTTGTGAGAAGTGTTGTGAGTAGTGTTGTGAGTAGTGTTGTGAGCAGTGTTGTGAGTGGTGTTGTACGCATCGTAGTGAGTAGCGTTGTGGTTAGTGTTGTGAGTAGTCTTGTGGGTAGTGTTGTATATTTTGTTGTGTTGTGAGCAGTGTTGTGAGTAGTATTGTTGGCAGCGTTGTGAGTAGTGTTGTGGTTAGTGTTGTGAGTAGTGTTGTGAGTAGTGTTATAGATAGTGTTGTGTTGGGGGTAGAGTTGTCAGCAGTGTTGTGAGTAGTGTTGTAGGCATCGTTGTGAGTAGTGTTGTTAGTAGTGTTGTGAGTAGTGTTGTAGGCATCGTTGTGAGTAGTGTTGTGAGTAGTGTTGTGGGTAGTGTTGTAGATAATGTTGTGTTGTGGGTAGTGTTGTGAGCAGTGTTGTGAGTAGTGTTGTGGGTAGTGTTGTAGGCATCGTTGTGAGTAGTGTTGTGAGTAGTGTTGTGAGTAGTGTTGTGAGTAGTGTTGTGAGTAGTGTTGTGAGTAGTGTTGTGAGTAGTGTTGTGAGCAGTGTTGTGAGTAGTGTTGTGAGTAGTGTTGTAGGCATCGTTGTGAGTAGTGTTGTGAGTAGTGTTGTGGGTAGTGTTGTAGATAATGTTGTGTTGTGGGTAGTGTTGTGAGCAGTGTTGTGAGTAGTGTTGTGGGTAGTGTTATAGGCAGCGTTGTGAGTAGTGTTGTGAGTAGTGTTGCGGATAGTGTTGTAGCCAGCGTTGTTAGTAGTGTTGCGGGTAGTGCTGTGAGGGGTGTTGTTAGTAGTGTTATAAGTAGTGTTGTAAGTAGTGTAGTGAGTAGTGTTGTGGGTAGTGTTGTGAGTATTATTGTGAGTAGTGTTGTAGGCATCGTTGTGAGTAGTGTTGTGAGTAGTGTTGTGAGTAATGTTGTGGGTAGTGTTGTGGGTAGTGTTGCGGGTATTGTTGAAGGCAGCGTTGTGAGTAGTGTTGTGAATAGTGTTGTGAGTAGTGTTGTGAGTAGTGTTGTGAGTAGTGTTGTGAGTAATGTTGTGAGTAGTGTTGTGGGTAGTGTTTTGGGTAGTGTTGTGGGTAGTGTTGTAGGCAGCGTTGTGGGTAGTGTTGTGAGTAGTGTTGTGAGCAGTGTTGTGAGTAGTGTTGTGGGTAGTGTTGTAGGCATCGTTGTGAGTAGTGTTGTGAGTAGTGTTGTGAGTAGTGTTGTGAGTAGTGTTGTGAGTAGTGTTGTGAGTAGTGTTGTGAGCAGTGTTGTGAGTAGTGTTGTGAGTAGTGTTGTAGGCATCGTTGTGAGTAGTGTTGTGAGTAGTGTTGTGGGTAGTGTTGTAGAAAATGTTGTGTTGTGGGTAGTGTTGTGAGCAGTGTTGTGAGTAGTGTTGTGGGTAGTGTTATAGGCAGCGTTGTGAGTAGTGTTGTGAGTAGTGTTGCGTATAGTATTGTAGCCAGCGTTGTTAGTAGTGTTGCGGGTAGTGCTGTGAGGGGTGTTGTTAGTAGTGTTATAAGTAGTGTTGTAAGTAGTGTTGTGAGTAGTGTTGTGGGTAGTGTTGTGAGTATTATTGTGAGTAGTGTTGTAGGCATCGTTGTGAGTAGTGTTGTGAGTAGTGTTGTGAGTAGTGTTGTGGGTAGTGTTGTGAGTAGTGTTGTAGGTAGTGTTGTGGGTAGTGTTGCTGGTATTGTTGAAGGCAGCGTTGTGAGTAGTGTTGTGAATAGTGTTGTGAGTAGTGTTGTGAGTAGTGTTGTGAGTAGTGTTGTGAGTAATGTTGTGAGTAGTGTTGTGGGTAGTGTTTTGGGTAGTTTTGTGGGTAGTGTTGTAGGCAGCGTTGTGGGTAGTGTTGTGAGTAGTGTTGTGAGTAGTGTTGTGATTAGCGTTGTGGGTAGTGTTGTAGGCAGCGTTGTGGGTAGTGTTCTGGGTAGTGTTGTGGGTAGTGTTGTAGGCAACGTTGGGAGTAGTGTTGCGGATAGTGTTGTGAGTATTGTTGTGAGTAGTGTTGTAGGCATCGTTGTGAGTAGTGTTGTGAATAGTGTTGTGAGTAGTGTTGTGAGTAGTGTCGTGGGTAGTGTTGTGAGTAGTGTTGTGGGTAGTGTTGTGAGTAGTGTTGCGGGTAGTGTTGTAGGCAGCGTTGTGACTAGTGTTGCGAGTAGTGTTGTAGGCAGCGTTGTGAGTAGTGTTGCGAGTAGTGTTGTAGGCATCGTTGTGAGTGGTGTTGTGAGTAGTGTTGTGGGTAGTGTTGTGGGTAGTGTTGTAGGCAGCGTTGTGAGTAGTGTTGTGAGTAATGTTGTGAGTAGTGTTGTGGGTAGTGTTGTGGGTAGTGTTTTAGGCAGCGTTGTGAGTAGCGTTGTGAGTAGTGTTATGAGTAGTGTTGTGGGTAGTGTTGTTATTATTGTGAGTAGTGTTGTGAGAAGTGTTGTGGATAGTGTTGTGGGTAGTGTTGTGGGTAGTGTTGTAGGCAGCGTTGTGAGTAGTGTTGTGAGTAGTGTTGTGGGTAGTGTTGTTGGCAGCGGTGTGAGTAGTGTTGTGAGTAGTGTTGTCAGTAGTGTTGTTGATAGTGTTTGTTTGTGAGTAGTGTTGTAAGCAGCGTTGTGAGTAGTGTTGTAGATAGTGTTGTGAGTAGTATTGTAGGCAGCGTTGTGAGTAGTGTTGTAAGCAGCGTTGTGAGTAGTGTTGTAGATAGTGTTGTGAGTAGTATTGTAGGCAGCGTTGTGAGTAGTGTTGTGAGTAGTGCTGTGAGTAGTGTTGTGAGTAGTGTTGTAGATAGTGTTGTGTTGTGAGTAGTGTTGTAAGCAGTGTTGTGAGTAGTGTTGTAGGCATCGTTGTGAGTAGTGTTGTAGGCAGCGTTGTGAGTAGTGTTGTAGGCATCGTTGTGAGTAGTGTTGTGAGTAGTGTTGTAAGTAGTGTTCCAGGCATCGTTGTGAGTAGTGTTGTAGGCATCGTTGTGAGTAGTGTTGTAGGCATCTTTGTGAGTAGTGTTGTGAGAAGTGTTGTGAGTAGTGTTGTGAGTAGTGTTGTGAGCAGTGTTGTGAGTGGTGTTGTACGCATCGTAGTGAGTAGCGTTGTGGTTAGTGTTGTGAGTAGTCTTGTGGGTAGTGTTGTATATTTTGTTGTGTTGTGAGCAGTGTTGTGAGTAGTATTGTTGGCAGCGTTGTGAGTAGTGTTGTGGTTAGTGTTGTGAGTAGTGTTGTGAGTAGTGTTATAGATAGTGTTGTGTTGGGGGTAGAGTTGTCAGCAGTGTTGTGAGTAGTGTTGTAGGCATCGTTGTGAGTAGTGTTGTTAGTAGTGTTGTGAGTAGTGTTGTAGGCATCGTTGTGAGTAGTGTTGTGAGTAGTGTTGTGGGTAGTGTTGTAGATAATGTTGTGTTGTGGGTAGTGTTGTGAGCAGTGTTGTGAGTAGTGTTGTGGGTAGTGTTGTAGGCATCGTTGTGAGTAGTGTTGTGAGTAGTGTTGTGAGTAGTGTTGTGAGTAGTGTTGTGAGTAGTGTTGTGAGTAGTGTTGTGAGTAGTGTTGTGAGCAGTGTTGTGAGTAGTGTTGTGAGTAGTGTTGTAGGCATCGTTGTGAGTAGTGTTGTGAGTAGTGTTGTGGGTAGTGTTGTAGATAATGTTGTGTTGTGGGTAGTGTTGTGAGCAGTGTTGTGAGTAGTGTTGTGGGTAGTGTTATAGGCAGCGTTGTGAGTAGTGTTGTGAGTAGTGTTGCGGATAGTGTTGTAGCCAGCGTTGTTAGTAGTGTTGCGGGTAGTGCTGTGAGGGGTGTTGTTAGTAGTGTTATAAGTAGTGTTGTAAGTAGTGTAGTGAGTAGTGTTGTGGGTAGTGTTGTGAGTATTATTGTGAGTAGTGTTGTAGGCATCGTTGTGAGTAGTGTTGTGAGTAGTGTTGTGAGTAATGTTGTGGGTAGTGTTGTGGGTAGTGTTGCGGGTATTGTTGAAGGCAGCGTTGTGAGTAGTGTTGTGAATAGTGTTGTGAGTAGTGTTGTGAGTAGTGTTGTGAGTAGTGTTGTGAGTAATGTTGTGAGTAGTGTTGTGGGTAGTGTTTTGGGTAGTGTTGTGGGTAGTGTTGTAGGCAGCGTTGTGGGTAGTGTTGTGAGTAGTGTTGTGTGTAGTGTTGTGAGTAGTGTTGTGTGTAGTGTTGTGATTAGCGTTGTGGGTAGTGTTGTAGGCAGCGTTGTGGGTAGTGTTCTGGGTAGTGTGGTTGGTAGTGTTGTAGGCAACGTTGGGAGTAGTGTTGCGGATAGTGTTGTGAGTATTGTTGTGAGTAGTGTTGTAGGCATCGTTGTGAGTAGTGTTGTGAATAGTGTTGTGAGTAGTGTTGTGAGTAGTGTTGTGGGTAGTGTTGTGAGTAGTGTTGTGGGTAGAGTTGTGAGTAGTGTTGCGGGTACTGTTGTAGGCAGCGTTGTGACTAGTGTTGCGAGTAGTGTTGTAGGCAGCGTTGTGAGTAGTGTTGCGGGTAATGTTGTGGGTAGTGTTGTGGGTAGTGTAGCGGGTAGTGTTGTAGGCAGCGTAGTGAGTAGTGTTGTGAGTAGTGTTGTGAGTAGTGTTGTGAGTAGTGTTTTGGGTAGTGTTGTGGGTAGTGTTGTAGGCAGCGTTGTGGATAGTGTTGTGAGTAGTGTTGTGAGTAGTGTTGTGAGTAGTGTTGTGTGTAGTGTTGTGGGTAGCGTTGTGGGTAGTGTTGTAGTCAGTGTTGTGGGTAGTGTTGTGGGTAGTGTTTTGAGTCGTGCTGCGTGTAGTGTTGTGAGTAGTGTTGCGGGTAGTGTTGTAGGCAGCGTTGTGAGTAGTGTTGCGAGTAGTGTTGTAGGCAGCGTTGTGAGTAGTGTTGCGGGTAATGTTGTGGGTAGTGTTGTGGGTAGTGTAGCGGGTAGTGTTGTAGGCAGCGTAGTGAGTAATGTTGTGAGTAGTGTTGTGAGTAGTGTTTTGGGTAGTGTTGTGGGTAGTGTTGTAGGCAGCGTTGTGGGTAGTGTTGTGAGTAGTATTGTGAGTAGTGTTGTGTGTAGCATTGTGTGTAGTGTTGTGTGTAGTGTTTGTTTGTGAGTAGTGTTGTAAGCAGCGTTGTGAGTAGTGTTGTAGATAGTGTTGTGAGTAGTATTGTAGGCAGCGTTGTGAGTAGTGTTGTGAGTAGTGCTGTGAGTAGTGTTGTAGATAGTGTTGTGAGTAGTATTGTAGGCAGCGTTGTGAGTAGTGTTGTGAGTAGTGTTGTGAGTAGTGTTGTGGGTAGTGTTGTTGGCAGCGGTGTGAGTAGTGTTGTGAGTAGTGTTGTTGATAGTGTTGTGTTGTGTTGTGAGTAGTGTTATAAGCAGCGTTGTGTGTAGTGTTGTAGATAGTGTTGTGAGTAGTATTGTAGGCAGCGTTGTGAGTAGTATTGTAAGCAGCGTTGTGAGTAGTATTGTAGGCAGCGTTGTGAGTAGTGCTGTGAGTAGTGTTGTAGATAGTGTTGTGAGTAGTGTTGTGAGTAGTGTTGTAGATAATGTTGTGTTGTGAGTAGTGTTGTAAGCAGCGTTGTGAGTAGTGTTGTAAGCAGCGTTGTGAGTAGTGTTGTAAGCAGTGTTGTGAGTAGTGTTGTAGGCATCGTTGTGAGTAGTGTTGTAGGCATCGTTGTGAGTAGTGTTGTAGGCATCGTTGTGAGTAGTGTTGTGAGTAGTGTTGTAAGTAGTGTTGCATGCATCGTTGTGAGTAGTGTTGTGAGTAGTGCTGTAGGCATCTGTGTGAGTAGTGTTGTGAGTAGTGTTGTAAGTAGTGTTGTAGGCATCGTTGTGAGTAGTGTTTTGAGAAA
Source organism: Megaustenia siamemsis (assembly GCA_032433765.1). Classification (NCBI taxonomy): domain Eukaryota; kingdom Metazoa; phylum Mollusca; class Gastropoda; order Stylommatophora; family Ariophantidae; genus Megaustenia; species Megaustenia siamemsis. The sequence continues at coordinate 135,279,734 of JAVIAB010000051.1, read as the reverse complement.
TGTTGTGAGTAGTGTTGTGAGTACTGTTGTGAGCAGTGTTGTGAGTGGTGTTGTACGCATCGTAGTGAGTAGAGTTGTGGTTAGTGTTGTGAATAGTGTTGTGGGTAGTGTTGTAGATAGCGTTGTGATGTGAGCAGTATTGTGAGTAATATTGTTGGCAGCGTTGTGAGTAGTGTTGTGGGTAGTGTTGTGAGTAGTGTTGTAGATAGTGTTGTGGGTAGAGTTGGCAGAAGTGTTTTGAGTAGTGTTGTAGGCATCGTTGTGAGTAGTATTGTGGTTAGTGTTGTGAGTAGTGTTGTGAGTAGTGTTGTAGATAGTGTTGTGTTGTTTTTAGTATTGTGATCAGTGTTGTGAGTAGTGTTGTGGGTAGTGTTGTAGATAGTGTTGTGTTGTGGGTAGTGTTGTGAGCAGTGTTGTGAGTAATGTTGTGGGTAGTGTTATAGGCACTGTTGTGAGTAGTGTTGTGAGTAGTGTTGTGAGTAGTGTTGCGGATAGTGTTGTAGCCAGCGTTGTTAGTAGTGTTGGTGGAAGTGCTGTGAGGAGTGTTGTTAGTAGTGTTGTGTTGTAAGTAGTGTTGTGAGTAGTGTTGATGGTAGTGTTGTGGGTAGTATTGTGGGTAGTGTTGTAGGCAACGTTGTGAGTAGTGTTGCGGGTAGTGTTGTGGGTAGTGTTGTGAGTAGTGTTGTGGGTAGTGTTGTGAGTAGTGTTGTAGGCAACGTTGTGAGTAGTGTTGTTGGTTGTTTTGTGGGTAATGTTGTGGGTAGTGTTGTGGGTAGTGTTGTAGGCAACGTTGTGAGTAGTGTTGTTGGTAGTGTTGTGGGTAGTGTTGTGGGTAGTGTTGTAGGCAACGTTGTGAGTAGTGTTGCGGGTAGTGTTGTGAGTAGTGTTGTGAGTAGTGTTGTAGGCATCGTTGTGAGTAGTGTTGTGGGTAGTGTTGTAGGCAACGTTGTGAGTAGTGTTGTGGGTAGTGTTGCGGGTAGTGTTGTGAGTAGTGTTGTGAGTAGTGTTGTAGGCATCGTTGTGAGTAGTGTTGTGAGTAGTTTTGTGAGTAGTGTTGTGAGTAGTGTTGCGGGTAGTGTTGTAGGCAGCGTTGTGAGTAGTGTTGCGAGTAGTGTTGTAGGCAGCGTTGTGAGTAGTGTTGCGGGTAGTGTTGTAGGCAGCGTTGTAAGTAGTTTTGCGGGTAGTGTTGTAGGCAGCGTTGTGAGTAGTGTTGCGGGTAGTGTTGTAGGCAGCGTTGTGAGTAGTGTTGCGTGTAGTGTTGTAGGTAGTGTTGTGGGTAGTGTTGCGGGTAGTATTGTAGGCAGCGTTGTGAGTAGTGTTGTGACTAGTGTTGTGAGTAGTGTTGTGTGTAGTGTTGTGAATAATGTTGTGTGTAGTGTTGTGGGTAGCGTTGTGGGTAGTGTTGTAGGCAGCGTTGTGGGTAGTGTTGTTGGTAGCGTTGTGGATATCCTATGTGGACAGCGACTATGTGCATTCTCTATGTGAAGAGCCTATTTGGAGCATCTGTAGCAGCTTCTGTTGGCAGCGCTGTAGGAAGAATATGTTGGCTGCGTCGTGGACAGCGTCTGTTGAAAGAGTCTCTAGGCAGTGTTTATTTACACCGTTTGTTTTCAGATCTCATCTGGGCTTGGCGCTCCTACGTGTCAATCTTAGCCCAACAGTTTTCACAGTTGAAGCCCTACACAATTGTAGACCTCGCTACAATATTAATTACGATTGCTGCCTAAAATAACCTAGTTCTTGAAATGGTTGTGACTTGAAAAGTGAGACACGTAAACTAACAAACCGAAGAAACACAGAAACATACCAGTAGACAAGAAATGTAACAACTGACCTGGAATTAGTAAAGTTTATATTTAGCTTATTTAAATTAAGAAAGATGATGAATTGTGAAGATTGTGTCCATAGTGGGCTATCACGCTCATTTTTGAACATTAAATCTGCAGGGATTTTTGAAAATGACGTTCAGAGATTTTATGATTGGAAATATGGCTGCTTGACGTTTCGCTCGCTGACAGCATAAACAATTAGTGTGTTAAGAGTCATGGGGAAACATGGACACTGGCAATTTTATTCCATGTAATTCAGTGACGCTAACATTTTTTTTTTAAATCAGTTCTGTTTTGTTAAATTTGAAATATTAATATTTTATCGGCTGTGAATGGACGCAAATGAAATATGAACTCTATAACGACAGCTTGTCTTGAGACATGGAAGTTGATTCTAACAAGCTAGGACACTCGGACAAGGGAGTCATTGGTGATCACAGAGATCTAGTTTTACAGAAGAATATTGAGATTACCGTGGACAGCTGAGACGATTAACCAGAGCGCTACAAAGAGGCGAATGCAAACAAAGAACTTACTGTCAACTTTAGAATAAGTAGGACGATCTAAATGGCCGAAAGCAAATAAAGAACTTCATCATGATCAAGTACCGGGCCTAGTGGCGTAGGTGATCATGTCTCTCCACAACTTTCGATCTCGGCAGCTATTTATCATTTCTGTCGTTAACGTTCTGCCTAGCCATTCTCTTAAGCTGTCTGTTATTTCTTCTCTTTGCTTCCCTCTATCTCTTTGTCCCTCAATTTGTCCAGTTGTTACAATGTATTCCAATTGTTATCTTCTCATTACATGGCCAAAAACTGATGATTGTTTCTTCCTAACATTGTAAATTAGCTATCTTTTTTGCCTTGACCTCTCTCAGAACCTCTGCATTACTTTTCTTTCTTAGCTTTCCATGGTATTCTCAATTTTCTTCTGTAAAACCACATTTCTACAGACTCCAGTGATTTTCTTGTCTGTGGTCCTATTGTCCATGACTCGCATCCATATGTTAAGACTGGCTCTACGTAACATTTAAGAACTCTTTTTCTTGTTTCTATTGTCAAAAATGGATTGCATAGTATTTTTTCTCATTTTCTGGAAAGCTGCTTTTGCCTGAGCCATTCTGCATCTCACCTCTTTTGTACATCTTCCGTCTCAGGTTAACAAAGTTCCCAAATATTTAAATTCATTTACCTGTTTTAATATTGTTCCACTTGTCTTTATTTTGCACTGAGATGATGTCTTTTTCTTTGTTGTTACCATTACCTCTGTCTTTTTGCTATTAAAGCTGAGTCCTTTATTTTTGCTTTCTTTCACTATAATGTCCAACATTTCTTGTAACTCATTTTCACTCTTAGCGATTAATACTGTATCATCAGCATACCTTAGATTATTTATATTATGACCTCCAATTGTTATTCCAGGCATGCCCCTTATGGATCTTAAAATAACCTCACTCTAAATATTAAACAAATCTGGTGACAGCACACAACCTTGTCTAACACCCTGTTATAAAGAACTTACTGTCATCATTAGAATTATAACTATCCAAATAGGCGAAAACAAACAAAGAAGTTACTGTCAACATTAGAATAAGTAAAACGATCTAAGTAAGTGAAAGCAAGCAAAAAACTTACTGTTAACATTAGTTAAACGATCTAAGTAATTGAAAGCAAAACAGCAAACAAAGACTGTCAACATTAGAATAACTAAAACGATCTAAGTAAGTGAAAACAAACAAAGACTGTCAACATTAGAGATAACTAAAACGATCTAAGTAAGTGAAAGCAAACAAAGACTGTCAACATTAGAGATAACTAAAACGATCTAAGTAAGTGAAAACAAACAAAGACTGTCAACATTAGAATAACTAAAACGATCTAAGTAAGTGAAAACAAACAAAGACTGTCAACATTAGAGATAACTAAAACGATCTAAGTAAGTGAAAACAAACAAAGACTGTCAACATTAGAATAACTAAAACGATCTAAGTAAGTGAAAACAAACAAAGACTGTCAACATTAGAGATAACTAAAACGATCTAAGTAAGTGAAAACAAACAAAGACTGTAAACATTAGAGATAAATAAAACGATTTAAGTAAGCGAAAGCAAACAAAGAACTTACTGTCAACATTAGAGATAAATAAAACGATCTAAGTAAGTGAATGCAAACAAAGACTGTCAACATTAGAGATAAATAAAACGATCTAAGTAAGTGAAAGCAAACAAAGAACTTACTGTCAACATTAGAGATAAATAAAACGATCTAAGTAAGTGAATGCAAACAAAGACTGTCAACATTAGAGATAAATAAAACGATCTAAGTAAGTTAATGCAAACAAAGAACTTACTGTCAACATTAGAGATAAATAAAACGATCTAAGTAAGTGAAAGCAAACAAAGAACTTACTGTCGACATTAGAGATAAATAAAACGATCTAAGTAAGTGAATGCAAACAAAGAACTTACTGTCAACATTAGAGATAAATAAAACGATCTAAGTAAGTGAAAGCAAACAAAGAACTTACTGTTAACATTAGAATAACTAAAACGATCTAAGTAAGTGAAAACAAATAAAGACTGTCAACATTAGAGATAACTAAAACGATCTAAGTAAGTGAAAACAAACAAAGACTGTCAACATTAGAGATAACTAAAACGATCTAAGTAAGTGAAAACAAACAAAGACTGTCAACATTAGAATAACTAAAACGATCTAAGTAAGTGAAAACAAACAAAGACTGTCAACATTAGAGATAACTAAAACGATCTAAGTAAGTGAAAACAAACAAAGACTGTCAACATTAGAATAACTAAAACGATCTAAGTAAGTGAAAACAAACAAAGACTGTCAACATTAGAGATAACTAAAACGATCTAAGTAAGTGAAAACAAACAAAGACTGTCAACATTAGAGATAACTAAAACGATCTAAGTAAGTGAAAACAAACAAAGACTGTCAACATTAGAGATAACTAAAACGATCTAAGTAAGTGAAAACAAACAAAGACTGTCAACATTAGAATAACTAAAACGATCTAAGTAAGTGAAAACAAACAAAGACTGTCAACATTAGAGATAACTAAAACGATCTAAGTAAGTGAAAACAAACAAAGACTGTCAACATTAGAATAACTAAAACGATCTAAGTAAGTGAAAACAAACAAAGACTGTCAACATTAGAGATAACTAAAACGATCTAAGTTAGTGAAAACAAACAAAGACTGTCAACATTAGAATAACTAAAACGATCTAAGTAAGTGAAAACAAACAAAGACTGTCAACATTAGAGATAACTAAAACGATCTAAGTAAGTGAAAACAAACAAAGACTGTCAACATTAGAGATAACTAAAACGATCTAAGTAAGTGAAAACAAACAAAGACTGTCAACATTAGAATAACTAAAACGATCTAAGTAAGTGAAAACAAACAAAGACTGTCAACATTAGAGATAACTAAAACGATCTAAGTAAGTGAAAACAAACAAAGACTGTCAACATTAGAATAACTAAAACGATCTAAGTAAGTGAAAACAAACAAAGACTGTCAACATTAGAGATAACTAAAACGATCTAAGTTAGTGAAAACAAACAAAGACTGTCAACATTAGAATAACTAAAACGATCTAAGTAAGTGAAAACAAACAAAGACTGTCAACATTAGAGATAACTAAAACGATTTAAGTAAGCGAAAGCAAACAAAGAACTTACTGTCAACATTAGAGATAAATAAAACGATCTAAGTAAGTGAATGCAAACAAAGACTGTCAACATTAGAGATAAATAAAACGATCTAAGTAAGTGAAAGCAAACAAAGAACTTACTGTCAACATTAGAGATAAATAAAACGATCTAAGTAAGTGAATGCAAACAAAGACTGTCAACATTAGAGATAAATAAAACGATCTAAGTAAGTGAATGCAAACAAAGAACTTACTGTCAACATTAGAGATAAATAAAACGATCTAAGTAAGTGAAAGCAAACAAAGAACTTACTGTCAACATTAGAGATAAATAAAACGATCTAAGTAAGTGAATGCAAACAAAGAACTTACTGTCAACATTAGAGATAAATAAAACGATCTAAGTAAGTGAAAGCAAACAAAGAACTTACTGTTAACATTAGAATAACTAAAACGATCTAAGGAAGTGAAAGCAAACAAAGACTGTCAACATTCTATCTATCTATTGTCCTTTCGAGCCGAAGACGGCACATAGGGCAGAACCACAATCTCAAAAACAGAAACCTTGCGTGCCAAAGTGGCACATATTGCAGAGATCACTGCTCTAAAATATATGCCACTGCTTCCATAACAATACTTTTAACAATGACAGCTTGTCAAGCCATCAATCAACCTCCTTAGTCGCCTCTTACGGCATGCCTGGAAGGTCACAGTGTCACTATTCTTTACTTCCCTCATAATGAGGCCCCGGTAACACACAGGAAACATTAGAGATAAATAATCGTAACTTTTGGCTAGTATTTACAAGGTAACAACAGAAACATTGCGGTGCGCTGTAAAACAGACTTCCCAGTCTGATCAAGGGAATGCAACTCAAAAAGGGAAGACAACCATGTACAAAAATACCAATCTGGAGAGGGATGTTTGGGGTCGAAATGTGCAGATATTGCGGTTTATCTTAGAAAAGGGACATAATGCATCTACACCAATCTAGTATAATTTTAAGAGTGGACGATAATGTGGTGTAATCGTCGGCCGAAAGAAAAATAAAAGGAGGAGGGAGAAGAGGAAGAAAATAAGGAAGAAAAAATCGAATAGAGAAAAAGGAATATGAAGAGGAGGTGGAAAAAGACAAAATGAAAAGAGAAAAGAAAAAGAAAAAAAAAGATAAATAAGAAGTGGAAACAAGAAAAAAGAATATGAAATGGAGGAAAATAAGAAGTATAATAAAGTAAGGAAAAGAAAAAGTATGCGAGGAGGAAGAAAATGCAAGAAGTAGAAGAGGACAAAGAGGAAGAAGAGGAGAAGAAGAGAAGAAGAGAAGAATGTTCTGTTCAAACGTTGTGGGTTTATTTGTTTCGACAAGGCTTCTTGGTTCGTATAAAAAGAGGCATCGTATATCCATTAAATATTTTTTGTTCTATTAAAGTAGAGCGTGATATTGACTATATCATTAATAGAACGTGCTGTTGGGCATTGGAACGTGTGGGCTTTAATCACCATGACATTGCTACAACAATCACATAATATTCACACATCATTTCACATGACATTCACATAACATTCACATAATATTCAAATAACAATCACATAATATTCACATGACATTCACATAACTCTTACATAACATTCACATAGCATTCACATAACTCTCACATAACATTCACATAACTCTCACATAGCATTCACATAACTCTCACATAACTATCACATAACATTCACATAACTCTCACATAACATTCACATAACTCTCACATAACTATCACATAAAATTCAAATAACATTCACATAACTCTCACATAACATTCGCATAACTCTCACATAATATTCACATAACATTCACATAACTCTCACATAACATTCACATAACTCTCACATAACATTCACATAACATTCTCATAACTCTCACATAACATTCACATAACATTCATATAACTCTCACATAACATTCACATACACCAACAGGCGTGGAGGAAGTCTCCCTTACTTTCTGTTGAGATAGGAAGTTGTAATGACATGATCACCTCACGGCTGTTCGTTTTCATCTGAAAGTGCCATTTTTGTTCTAACCTTGACAATTGTGCAGCATTTATGAAGAAAAATGTCCTGGGACTAGTACATGCCACTCATTCTGATACTTTATTGAAGTGGTTTTAGTTTGTAACACTGCACATGAAACGTACATTTTTAGTTAATGTAGATATTTATATTAAAGATATTTTATTAGTTAATAATCGTCATTAAAAAAATAGGAAAGGCAAAAAGTAATTTTAATGCCATGAAAAATAAACTAACATCAAAAGAAATATCACCAGGGCTAAAATTAAGAATAGCAAAATGTTATATCTTCTCAACATTCCTATAGGGTGCAGAAACATGGGCACTAGACAAGAAAACAAAACATGAGAATTGAAGCCTTTGAAATGTGGATATAGAAGAATATGTAGAATTGGATAGAAAGAAAAGAAAACAAATGATGCAGTTTTAAACCAACTAAAAATGAAAAGAGAACTACTAAACACAATTCAAACAAGACAAATGCAATTTTTGGGCCATGTTAAAAGACACAATAGCCTACTAAAAGTAATATTGGAAGGGAAAATACAAGGTAAAAGAGGCAGGGGTAGACCAAGACTAACATGGACGAGTAACATCAAAAGATGGACAAATCAGCCTATGACAACCTGCACCATCAAAGCAAGAGACAAAGTAGAATGGCGCTTCATGGTAACCAACCTTCGTTGCGGAGATGACACTCGATGATGATGAATACTCGTCATAAAGAGATCAAAGATTGACCAAATTGTAGGTTTTCAATGTAATATTCAATTTGTAACCACGATAGTCTTTATATTTTAAGATACTATCAGTTTTAATAACTTTGAAGGTATAACAGACCAAACCCGTGTATCTTTATATTCATTCATTCATTCATTCACATCGAAGGTCGGTTACCATGGAGCGCCATTTTACTCTGTCTAGTGCTTTGATGGTGCACGTTGTCATAGATTCACTTGTACATCTTTTGTTGTTATCAGTCCACTTTAGCTTTGGTCTGCCTTTGCCTCGCCTACCTTGTACCTTTCCTTTCAAGATGACTCTTAAAGAGTATTATGTCTCTTCACATTTTCAACAAACTTCAGTTGTCTTTTTCGAATTTTGTTAAGCAGTTCTTTTTTTCATTTTCAGCTGATTCACAACTTTCTTGTTGGTTTTCTTTTCTTTCCATCCAATTATCTGCCAAAATTGGACAGAAAGATCCATCCGCAGAACGAACAAGATGTATTCGTGGTGCCTGGCCTCATCTCCTTTCTCCTGCGCCTTTTGTCTTCTGAATTTGATATCGGTCCTGCTTTGAAAGTTGATGTGCCATTTTTTCCCCATGTGTTACATCTGCAGTCATATTTTCCCAGTTTCTTTCACTGTAGAGAATTCAATCAATGAAGTCGTGCGAAAATTCTTATATCTCAGCACTGGCCTACACTTTTGTCTCATTCCGTCCCTGAGTTCGCCATACAATATTTGTTTGGGTATACGAATGCTAAGGCGATAGTTAGTCGAATCCCCAGCATCACTGCAAACGAATAAAAATCCAGAATTGCTCAACCGCCACTGCCAGAGGAATCATCCGAATTAAAACTCATATCATTGAAAGATCCAAAAAGATAGAATGTTTGCAGTCCCCATCATAGCAGGGCCAGCGCACACCAAAGGACATAAGGCAAAGCGCAACCGAAAGTGAACGCAGCTGAACTGTCCTTCATCATACGATATCATCATTCATCGTAAGCAATCAAAATATTGAAACACAATCTGAATTAAAAGCACAAATCACGGTGTGCACAGAGCACTAAACTCAGTAACTCCGGCAACAAGCCGAGCTTGGAATAAGAAGAAACTGCAAAAAAAAAGAACACTTTTCAGACTGAACCTCAATGGTTTCTGCCGCCTATCCGCCATATTGACCGGAAGAATGCGAATGTTTGCAAATCTTCTTACATGACCCAGCCACCTTAATCTAAGACTCCTAAGTGTTGCCATGATGGATGGGAGTTTGGCTCATTGTAAGACATTTGAGCTGGTTACTGTGTCCTGCCATGATGGATGGGAGTTTGGCTCATTGTAAGACATTTGAGCTGGTTACTGTGTCCTGCCATGATGGATGGGAGTTTGGCTCATTGTAAGACATTTGAGCTGGTTACTGTGTCCTGCCATGATGGATGGGAGTTTGGCTCATTGTAAGACATTTGAGCTGGTTACTGTGTCCTGCCATGATGGATGGGAGTTTGGCTCGTTGTAAGACATTTGAGCTGGTTACTGTGTCCTGCCATGATGGATGGGAGTTTGGCTCGTTGTAAGACATTTGAGCTGGTTACTGTGTCCTGCCATGATGGATGGGAGTTTGGCTCATTGTAAGACATTTGAGCTGGTTACTGTGTCCTGCCATGATGGATGGGAGTTTGGCTCATTGTAAGACATTTGAGCTGGTTACTGTGTCCTGCCATCATGGATGGGAGTTTGGCTCATTGTAAGACATTTGAGCTGGTTACTGTGTCCTGCCATGATGGATGGGAGTTTGGCTCATTGTAAGACATTTGAGCTGGTTACTGTGTCCTGCCATGATGGATGGGAGTTTGGCTCATTGTAAGACATTTGAGCTGGTTACTGTGTCCTGCCATCATGGATGGGAGTTTGGCTCATTGTAAGACATTTGAGCTGGTTACTGTGTCCTGCCATGATGGATGGGAGTTTGGCTCATTGTAAGACATTTGAGCTGGTTACTGTGTCCTGCCATCATGGATGGGAGTTTGGCTCATTGTAAGACATTTGAGCTGGTTACTGTGTCCTGCCATGATGGATGGGAGTTTGGCTCATTGTAAGACATTTGAGCTGGTTACTGTGTCCTGCCATGATGGATGGGAGTTTGGCTCATTGTAAGACATTTGAGCTGGTTACTGTGTCCTGCCATGATGGATGGGAGTTTGGCTCATTGTAAGACATTTGAGCTGGTTACTGTGTCCTGCCATGATGGATGGGAGTTTGGCTCATTGTAAGACATTTGAGCTGGTTACTGTGTCCTGCCATCATGGATGGGAGTTTGGCTCATTGTAAGACATTTGAGCTGGTTACTGTGTCCTGCCATGATGGATGGGAGTTTGGCTCATTGTAAGACATTTGAGCTGGTTACTGTGTCCTGCCATGATGGATGGGAGTTTGGCTCATTGTAAGACATTTGAGCTGGTTACTGTGTCCTGCCATGATGGATGGGAGTTTGGCTCATTGTAAGACATTTGAGCTGGTTACTGTGTCCTGCCATGATGGATGGGAGTTTGGCTCATTGTAAGACATTTGAGCTGGTTACTGTGTCCTGCCATGATGGATGGGAGTTTGGCTCATTGTAAGACATTTGAGCTGGTTACTGTGTCCTGCCATCATGGATGGGAGTTTGGCTCATTGTAAGACATTTGAGCTGGTTACTGTGTCCTGCCATCATGGATGGGAGTTTGGCTCATTGTAAGACATTTGAGCTGGTTACTGTGTCCTGCCATGATGGATGGGAGTTTGGCTCATTGTAAGACATTTGAGCTGGTTACTGTGTCCTGCCATGATGGATGGGAGTTTGGCTCATTGTAAGACATTTGAGCTGGTTACTGTGTCCTGCCATGATGGATGGGAGTTTGGCTCATTGTAAGACATTTGAGCTGGTTACTGTGTCCTGCCATGATGGATGGGAGTTTGGCTCATTGTAAGACATTTGAGCTGGTTACTGTGTCCTGCCATGATGGATGGGAGTTTGGCTCATTGTAAGACATTTGAGCTGGTTACTGTGTCCTGCCATGATGGATGGGAGTTTGGCTCATTGTAAGACATTTGAGCTAGTTACTGTGTCCTGCCATGATGGATGGGAGTTTGGCTCATTGTAAGACATTTGAGCTGGTTACTGTGTCCTGCCATGATGGATGGGAGTTTGGCTCATTGTAAGACATTTGAGCTGGTTACTGTGTCCTGCCATGATGGATGGGAGTTTGGCTCATTGTAAGACATTTGAGCTGGTTACTGTGTCCTGCCATGATGGATGGGAGTTTGGCTCATTGTAAGACATTTGAGCTGGTTACTGTGTCCTGCCATGATGGATGGGAGTTTGGCTCATTGTAAGACATTTGAGCTGGTTACTGTGTCCTGCCATGATGGATGGGAGTTTGGCTCGTTGTAAGACATTTGAGCTGGTTACTGTGTCCTGCCATGATGGATGGGAGTTTGGCTCGTTGTAAGACATTTGAGCTGGTTACTGTGTCCTGCCATGATGGATGGGAGTTTGGCTCATTGTAAGACATTTGAGCTGGTTACTGTGTCCTGCCATGATGGATGGGAGTTTGGCTCATTGTAAGACATTTGAGCTGGTTACTGTGTCCTGCCATGATGGATGGGAGTTTGGCTCATTGTAAGACATTTGAGCTGGTTACTGTGTCCTGCCATGATGGATGGGAGTTTGGCTCATTGTAAGACATTTGAGCTGGTTACTGTGTCCTGCCATGATGGATGGGAGTTTGGCTCATTGTAAGACATTTGAGCTGGTTACTGTGTCCTGCCATGATGGATGGGAGTTTGGCTCGTTGTAAGACATTTGAGCTGGTTACTGTGTCCTGCCATGATGGATGGGAGTTTGGCTCATTGTAAGACATTTGAGCTGGTTACTGTGTCCTGCCATGATGGATGGGAGTTTGGCTCATTGTAAGACATTTGAGCTGGTTACTGTGTCCTGCCATGATGGATGGGAGTTTGGCTCATTGTAAGACATTTGAGCTGGTTACTGTGTCCTGCCATGATGGATGGGAGTTTGGCTCATTGTAAGACATTTGAGCTGGTTACTGTGTCCTGCCATCATGGATGGGAGTTTGGCTCATTGTAAGACATTTGAGCTGGTTACTGTGTCCTGCCATGATGGATGGGAGTTTGGCTCATTGTAAGACATTTGAGCTGGTTACTGTGTCCTGCCATGATGGATGGGAGTTTGGCTCATTGTAAGACATTTGAGCTGGTTACTGTGTCCTGCCATGATGGATGGGAGTTTGGCTCGTTGTAAGACATTTGAGCTGGTTACTGTGTCCTGCCATGATGGATGGGAGTTTGGCTCGTTGTAAGACATTTAAGCTGGTTACTGTGTCCTGCCATGATGGATGGGAGTTTGGCTCGTTGTAAGACATTTGAGCTGGTTACTGTGTCCTGCCATGATGGATGGGAGTTTGGCTCATTGTAAGACATTTGAGCTGGTTACTGTGTCCTGCCATGATGGATGGGAGTTTGGCTCATTGTAAGACATTTGAGCTGGTTACTGTGTCCTGTCATGATGGATGGGAGTTTGGCTCGTTGTAAGACATTTGAGCTGGTTACTGTGTCCTGCCATGATGGATGGGAGTTTGGCTCATTGTAAGACATTTGAGCTGGTTACTGTGTCCTGCCATGATGGATGGGAGTTTGGCTCATTGTAAGACATTTGAGCTGGTTACTGTGTCCTGCCATGATGGATGGGAGTTTGGCTCGTTGTAAGACATTTGAGCTGGTTACTGTGTCCTGCCATGATGGATGGGAGTTTGGCTCGTTGTAAGACATTTGAGCTGGTTACTGTGTCCTGCCATGATGGATGGGAGTTTGGCTCATTGTAAGACATTTGAGCTGGTTACTGTGTCCTGCCATGATGGATGGGAGTTTGGCTCATTGTAAGACATTTGAGCTGGTTACTGTGTCCTGCCATGATGGATGGGAGTTTGGCTCATTGTAAGACATTTGAGCTGGTTACTGTGTCCTGCCATGATGGATGGGAGTTTGGCTCGTTGTAAGACATTTGAGCTGGTTACTGTGTCCTGCCATGATGGATGGGAGTTTGGCTCATTGTAAGACATTTGAGCTGGTTACTGTGTCCTGCCATGATGGATGGGAGTTTGGCTCATTGTAAGACATTTGAGCTGGTTACTGTGTCCTGCCATGATGGATGGGAGTTTGGCTCATTGTAAGACATTTGAGCTGGTTACTGTGTCCTGCCATGATGGATGGGAGTTTGGCTCATTGTAAGACATTTGAGCTGGTTACTGTGTCCTGCCATGATGGATGGGAGTTTGGCTCATTGTAAGACATTTGAGCTGGTTACTGTGTCCTGCCATGATGGATGGGAGTTTGGCTCGTTGTAAGACATTTGAGCTGGTTACTGTGTCCTGCCATGATGGATGGGAGTTTGGCTCATTGTAAGACATTTGAGCTGGTTACTGTGTCCTGCCATGATGGATGGGAGTTTGGCTCATTGTAAGACATTTGAGCTGGTTACTGTGTCCTGCCATGATGGATGGGAGTTTGGCTCGTTGTAAGACATTTGAGCTGGTTACTGTGTCCTGCCATGATGGATGGGAGTTTGGCTCGTTGTAAGACATTTGAGCTGGTTACTGTGTCCTGCCATGATGGATGGGAGTTTGGCTCATTGTAAGACATTTGAGCTGGTTACTGTGTCCTACCATCATGGATGGGAGTTTGGCTCATTGTAAGACATTTGAGCTGGTTACTGTGTCCTACCATCATGGATGGGAGTTTGGCTCATTGTAAGACATTTGAGCTGGTTACTGTGTCCTACCATCATGGATGGGAGTTTGGCTCATTGTAAGACATTTGAGCTGGTTACTGTGTCCTGCCATGATGGATGGGAGTTTGGCTCATTGTAAGACATTTGAGCTGGTTACTGTGTCCTGCCATGATGGATGGGAGTTTGGCTCGTTGTAAGACATTTGAGCTGGTTACTGTGTCCTGCCATGATGGATGGGAGTTTGGCTCGTTGTAAGACATTTGAGCTGGTTACTGTGTCCTGCCATGATGGATGGGAGTTTGGCTCATTGTAAGACATTTGAGCTGGTTACTGTGTCCTGCCATGATGGATGGGAGTTTGGCTCATTGTAAGACATTTGAGCTGGTTACTGTGTCCTGCCATGATGGATGGGAGTTTGGCTCATTGTAAGACATTTGAGCTGGTTACTGTGTCCTACCATCATGGATGGGAGTTTGGCTCATTGTAAGACATTTGAGCTGGTTACTGTGTCCTACCATCATGGATGGGAGTTTGGCTCATTGTAAGACATTTGAGCTGGTTACTGTGTCCTGCCATGATGGATGGGAGTTTGGCTCGTTGTAAGACATTTGAGCTGGTTACTGTGTCCTGCCATGATGGATGGGAGTTTGGCTCATTGTAAGACATTTGAGCTGGTTACTGTGTCCTGCCATGATGGATGGGAGTTTGGCTCATTGTAAGACATTTGAGCTGGTTACTGTGTCCTGCCATGATGGATGGGAGTTTGGCTCATTGTAAGACATTTGAGCTGGTTACTGTGTCCTGCCATGATGGATGGGAGTTTGGCTCATTGTAAGACATTTGAGCTGGTTACTGTGTCCTGCCATGATGGATGGGAGTTTGGCTCATTGTAAGACATTTGAGCTGGTTACTGTGTCCTGCCATGATGGATGGGAGTTTGGCTCATTGTAAGACATTTGAGCTGGTTACTGTGTCCTGCCATGATGGATGGGAGTTTGGCTCATTGTAAGACATTTGAGCTGGTTACTGTGTCCTGCCATGATGGATGGGAGTTTGGCTCATTGTAAGACATTTGAGCTGGTTACTGTGTCCTGCCATGATGGATGGGAGTTTGGCTCATTGTAAGACATTTGAGCTGGTTACTGTGTCCTGCCATGATGGATGGGAGTTTGGCTCATTGTAAGACATTTGAGCTGGTTACTGTGTCCTGCCATGATGGATGGGAGTTTGGCTCATTGTAAGACATTTGAGCTGGTTACTGTGTCCTGCCATGATGGATGGGAGTTTGGCTCATTGTAAGACATTTGAGCTGGTTACTGTGTCCTGCCATGATGGATGGGAGTTTGGCTCATTGTAAGACATTTGAGCTGGTTACTGTGTCCTGCCATGATGGATGGGAGTTTGGCTCATTGTAAGACATTTGAGCTGGTTACTGTGTCCTGCCATGATGGATGGGAGTTTGGCTCATTGTAAGACATTTGAGCTGGTTACTGTGTCCTGTCATGATGGATGGGAGTTTGGCTCATTGTAAGACATTTGAGCTGGTTACTGTGTCCTGTCATGATGGATGGGAGTTTGGCTCATTGTAAGACATTTGAGCTGGTTACTGTGTCCTGCCATGATGGATGGGAGTTTGGCTCATTGTAAGACATTTGAGCTGGTTACTGTGTC
This sequence comes from Megaustenia siamemsis, assembly GCA_032433765.1. Classification (NCBI taxonomy): domain Eukaryota; kingdom Metazoa; phylum Mollusca; class Gastropoda; order Stylommatophora; family Ariophantidae; genus Megaustenia; species Megaustenia siamemsis. The sequence continues at coordinate 135,263,983 of JAVIAB010000051.1, read as the reverse complement.
CTGTCATGATGGATGGGAGTTTGGCTCATTGTAAGACATTTGAGCTGGTTACTGTGTCCTGTCATGATGGATGGGAGTTTGGCTCATTGTAAGACATTTGAGCTGGTTACTGTGTCCTGTCATGATGGATGGGAGTTTGGCTCGTTGTAAGACATTTGAGCTGGTTACTGTGTCCCGCCATTTGATGTTCATAATCTTTCGAAGGCAACGCACATGAAAGCTGTTTAATCTTTTCTCCTGCCCTGTATAGGTAGTCCAAGTTTCTGATCCGTATAGAAGTGCACTAAGCACACATCTTTGATAAATTTGAATGTTAGTCCTGAGTGTTAATTTAGTGTTGGCCCATGCTCTATCTTTAAGTTTACCAAATGTGGAAGTTGCCTTTCCAATTCAGGAATTTATTTCTTCTTCCAAGGGGGACGGTGGTTGTGAGCATTGAACTGAGATAGGTGAACTTTCTCACAGATTCAAGGGGTGTGTTATTTAATGATATAGCTACCGAACTGGCTATACCTTGTTGTAGCACCACAATCTTCTGTTTACTTATTGCCAGGGAGAATAAATCACGGGATCTAGCTAGATTGTCAATCATTGACTGCAAGATGGATTCATCGTGAGCAACCAGTGCTGCATCATCAGCGAATAGATCCTCATTATTTAAGGTTTCATATTCACATAACAACACTATTAACAAAACAAAACTATTACCATAAAAATATTCACATAACAACATTCACATAACAAAGCTATACACATAACAAAACTATTAACCATAGCAAAACTATTCATATAACAAAACTGTTAACTTACAACAATCAACATCTTTTTCACACAAAAAATATTAATATACAACATTCATATACCAAGTGGACGTGACAAATCCTGGCTGTTAACATAAGACCAATCATAACACCATAGTGACAGACATCAAATATGAGAAATGGCCAAGATGTTGTCAAAAGATGGAACAGAAACCATTACAGCGCCGCCGTCTAAGAGAAGATAGAACGTGCCTATAATGAAAGGGCAGGCTCGCAAGAAGAAAATATGTGAAGTAATGAGACCAGTGTAAATCAATAATCTAGGAACACGCACAGACCGTGTTGGTCCCGTCTCATTCCTCCCAACAGAAGGTTAATCCTTGTCACGTCACGGTTCGGTTTAAAAAGCTTGCAAGCAACGACATAAAAAATGCATGGACACAGGGAGTTGTTCAACTTGAGTTGAATGATTCAAATGAACGCACGAACAGCCATGTCTGTTCCACGTCTTCTACCTTTCTAAATGACCAATTCTCTTGTCTTCAGGTTCAATTGTAAAGAAAGGGTAAAAGTTAGTCACAGCTGGCCGGTTCGATTGGAAATGATCTGTTACAGAAAATACAATGAATCTCATGTTTAGACATAGTGATCAAAGCTATAAATTTAGTAAGTTGGAAAACTATTTGAGGACCAATTCGCTGATGATGCAGCACTGGTTACTCACGATGAATCCACCTTGCAGTCAATGATTGACAATCTAGTTAGACTTGTCTTGAGTAAATTATTTTTGTCTTGACGTGTTCTCTTTCGTCTTCGTGTCTTGATTCAATATCTTTTGTTTTTTTGTCTTGACTTATTTTCTTTTGCCTTTTTTGTCTCCAACTCAATATCTTTTGTCTTGATTTGTTCACTTTTCCTTATGATAGCGACCTCTTCTGTTGCTGCTTCTGGTTGTTAGTGTTTGTTATGAAATGCTCTTTATCCGTAATTGAACTACATGTCTAAACCATTACATGTATTGTCTGTAAATGAAATGAGGACAGTGATATTCTCAATCTTTTCATAATTTCTTATTCTGTCTCGTTTTCTCAAAAAAGTAAAAAAAAAAGCAATCCTCGAAGACACGTCAGTTAAGTTGTAAATTTCTATTCTTTGTTTCTGTTAGCATTCATGTTTGGTACTAGCAGTAAAACGTTGGTTACAATATTGAGCTCTATATTGCGAGTTATGGACGATAAGTAAGACATCACACACACACACACACACACAAAAACACTAGAGACAACTGAAATGTGGTTTTATCAAAAGAAATCTACGAATTCCATGGATAACAAATATTAGAAGTGAAGAATGTTTATAAAGAGCTGGGGAAGCCAGCAACATCATCAAAATCATAAGGAAGAGACAATCTACATTTATTGGACATGGCATTCAAATATAAGGCATTGAAAATGCATATATAACAAGAGTCAGAATGAATGGAAAGAAGAGCAGGGGAAAACCAAAAGAAAGAATATTGAACGGCTTATTCAAATGGCGCAACAAAAGAACACCGACTGAAATTGTGACATGTATGAAGTACGGAGTAATATGATCGCCTACGCCAACCAGAATGATACTTGATGGTGATGATGATGATTGCACTAATTGCATTCACAGTACATGTTTGTTTTTGTTTATAATGGTTGTTATGTATATAATCATTTGCTTTGCTCTATTGCAACTGTTTCAAATCTCGGTCTCAGTTTTCCCGTTTGCTGCTGCAATACTTTTCATTAACCTGAACTTAAATAAATAGCACAACTCTGTTACCACTGTAAACAGAGACCAAACTGAAGTGTCACTGCCGAATGCCCGTCCAATAAAGCCGGCTAAAACCAGATTGGCAGGGACTGTCAAAAGAAAAGGAAAGAAAAGAAAAGAAAAGGCAAGGCGGCACATAGACAGGACTTTGTTTCGACGTTCACCTGTCAAAATTAAGACTTTTGGTTGCAGTCTTCGTTTTGTGTCCCAACAATTGGCAACATTAAAGGAACAATACTAAATGATTTATCATCATCATCGAGTGCCGTCTCCGCAACGAAGGTTAGCTACCATGGAGCGCCATTCTGCTCTGTCTCTTGCTTTGATGGTGCAGGTTGTCATAGGCTGATTTGTCCATCTTTTGATGTTACTAGTCCATGTTAGTCTTGGTCTGCCTCTTTTACCTTGTATTTTCCACTCCAGGATTACTTTTAATAGGCTGTTGTGTCTTTTAACATGGCACAAAAATCGCATGTGTCTTGTTTGAATTGTGTTTAGTAGTTCTCTTTTCATTTTTAGCTGTTTTAAGACTTCATCGTTTGTTTTCTTTTCCTTCCATCCAATTCTACCTATTCTTCTATATATCCACATTTCAAAGGCTTCAATTCTCTGTTCTGTTTTCTTGTCTAATGTCCATGTTTCAACACCATATAGGAATATTGTGAAGATGTAACATTTTGCTATTCTTAGTTTTAGCTCTGGTGTTATTTGTTTTGATGTTAGTATGTTCTTCATGACATTAAAATTACTTTTTGCCATTCCTATTCTTTTGTTTATTTCAGTTGTACATTTTCTATTACTGATTATAGTATGTCCAAGGTAGTTGTAGTTCTGAACTGTCTCCATGTCTATTCCTTCAACTTTAATATCCACTTGTGGGTTTTGAGTATTTCCTTTGTTTATTATCATAGTTTTAGTCTTTTTGATATTCATATCTAGTCCATATTTTTTGCTTGCCGTGTTTATTTCATTAAGTAATTGTTGTAGATCTTTAGGATTTTCTCCTAGTCGTACAGTATCGTCAGCATATCTTAGGTTATTGATTATCTTTCCATTAATTTGTAGGCCTGGCATCTCTATGTTTTTACAGATTTGCTCAGTGTAAATGATATATATATATATATATATATATATATATATATATATATATATATATATATATAAGAAACAGAGATAGAGCGAAATATTAGATGGTAAAAAAGATATAATATTACTCAGAGATAGAACTAAATATTAGATGGTAAAATAGAAGTATTATTTCTCAGATTTCTATCTGAGATATCTAAATTTTCGATGGTAAAAAGAGATATTATTACTCAGAGATAGAACTAAATATTAGATGGTAAAAAAAGAGATGATATTACTCAGAGATGTGTCATTCTTACCTGCTCATCGTATTTCAATTGCTATCATTATCTTAACGCTTTAATGAACTAAACAAACTTTGTTGATGCAAGTTTCGTGTCACTTCCCCACCACAATCGATAAATTATCACGCAATAAACCTTATCTGCAAGTTACATGTGTGTGGTCTTCCAAAGAGAACTTTTATTAGTGTACTTGAACAGTGTCCGCTAGTACTTCAACCAAACAAAACACAGATAAAACTTAGAACATGAACAAAGCAGCACCTTGGAGGGATTCTGAATAAATTTAATTAGGTAATTTCCTAGTTTGATCAGATATAGTCTTTCAGTTTGGAAGAGTGATGTCCCCTAAAATATGTCTGCCAAAATACAGTGGTTCTACGCATTCTTGGCGTTGGGTCATTACGCTGGCATGTAATCATTTCGGAGTATCTGTTGATTGGGCGTTGGGTCCAGGGGTTAGGTTTAGCTTTAGTGTTAAATATTTATAAATATATTATAACGCGTGACAAAAACGACGCCACTCGGCCTAATTATGATCTTCTGATCGAAGGGAATTGTGCGGTTGATTACCAATCGGCGTAATGACCCCAACGCCAAGAATGCGTAGAACCACTGTATTTTGGCAGACATATTTTAGGGGACATCACTCTTCCAAACTGAAATACTATATCTGATCAAACTAGGAAATTACCTTTAATTAATGTGGTTTAATATTATTTTACATTTTGTACTTTTTTCTTGGTAGGAGTTGTTTTCTTGAAAATGTTCAGCCTGATCATTATTGCGTTAATAATACAATCATTACCACAATGAAGATTATCATTTCCGTTACTAAAACAATAATTATTAATGTCCCTAACGCAATAATTACCACCTCTAATACAATTATTGCCAACTCTAACACAATAATTTCCACCTTTAACATAACCATTATAGTTAACACTATAATTACTATATGTAACATAATGTTATTCAACTCTAACATAACCATTATCACCTGTAACGTAATCGTTATCACCTCTAACATAACCATTATCACCTTAAACACTATCATTACTATATATAACATAATCGTAATCACCTCTAACATAACCATTATCACCTCTAACATAATCGTTATCACCTCTAACATAACCATTATCACTTCTAACATAACCATTATCACTTCTAACATAACCATTATCACGTCTAACATAACCGTTATCACCTGTTAAATAATCGTTATCACCTGTAACATAGTCGTTGTCACCTGTAACATAATCATTATCACCTCTAACATAATCATTGCCGCATCTAAGACAATAATTACGAATACAATTATCATTCTCGTTCATCATGGCCCTTCTTGATTCCTCTACTCATGTCTGTCGTGTTATCATAAAGACGGACGGCATTATCCATATCCTCACAGTTTAGTAGCGTTAATTCAGCCATCGGCTTTTTGGCTTTGTAAACACTAGTTCTATCTAGTATTGAAGTATTATAGAATATCGGAGATGGATTGATAGATTGGGCAAAGACAAATGAAATGATTATAGGTAACACCTGGTTCAAACAACACCCTAGGCGACTATGGACATGGCAAAGCCCAGACAAAAAAGTACACAATAAAATTGATGTTATACTGGTACAGAGAAGATTCAGGAATGGGCTAACATCTGTTAAAACAAGGCCAGGAGCAGATTGCAATAGTGACCATGTACCAGTAGTTGGAAAGATAAGAATAAAACTGCGGAAGACACAGAAATCCCCAATAAATATGAAATTAGAACTAGATATACTTAGAGTAGATAGACAGATGAGTGACGAGTACAGTACGATAGTACAAAATAGTTATAATGCACCTTGGAGGGGCTGAGTAAATTTAATTAATGTGCTTTAATATTATTTTACTTTTTGTACTTTTCTTGGTAGGAGTTGTTGCTCTTGAAAATGTTCCGCCTGATCATTATTGCGCTAATAATACAATCATTACCACAATGAACATTATCATTTTCACTACTAAAACAATAATTATTAACGTCCCTAACGCAATAATTACTACCTCTATATAATTAATAAATTGTATTAATATAATAATATAATAAGAAAGTAATAAGTAATATAATAATTACCGATGCAATTATCATTCTGGTTTATCATGGCCCTTCTTGATTCCTCTACTCTTGTCTGTCGTGTTATCATAAAGACGGACGGCATTATCGATATCCTCACAGTTTAGTAACGTTAATTCAGCCATCGACGCTTTGGCTTTGTAAACACTAGTTCTATCTAGTATTGAACAATTTTACCCATTCATTACCGCTCTCTCTCTCTCTCTCTCTCTCTCTCTCTCTCTCTCTCTCTCGCTGTAGGAGGAATGAGAGCGAAACGAGTCATAACAGTGATACTAGAGCTATTGAACATAAAAAATACATCAAATTATACTGTCTATAGTTTCTATGCACTTTTTCTTTTATGTGTGTGTGTTTTTTTTGTTTTTGTTTCTTTGCAGCCAGATATAGAAATCTCTCTATTTGTCAAAGGGAGCCGCGATAGCTCAGTGGTTAGTGAACTGGACTATAAAGGACAAAAGGTAGGGTTCGATCCCAACCGACGGCTTCCGGGTTCACCCAGCCTTAAATGGGTACCTGATTTTTTTCTGGGAAAGTAAAGCGGCACGGGCGTAATACCGACCACATCACCCCAAAATCATGTGCTGAAGGTCTGTAAAATGTATAGTCACTAACACCATATTCCCTATACACCACTTGGCGTGACGTGGACTCTTTACTTTTTACTATTTGTCAAAAGTGAACTGATATGTGTATAAGTGTGAGATTTTCTTCATTTCAGCCCGTGTGTCTTATCATATATCATATGTGTATATGTTAGTAAACTATACGTATATGTGAGAGAGAAAGAGAGAGAGAGATAGAGAGAGAGAGAGCGTCATTAGTGAATGGATACTAAAAATGAGCCAAATGTAGCAAAAATGGACAGAAAATGTGAAACTTTTTGACTGGTAGACGTCAGAATAGACGGCCTCTTTGTTGATAGGTTGAAATTCACGTACTTAAGTCCAATTATAATTTACTTTAAAGATGATATCGGCCGATAAATGCATGGATATATGAAGTTCAATATATGGATTATTAAATGAGTGTATGAATAAATAAAACTAGACAGCCCTGTGTATTATAGTTACAAATTATGGAGACTGATGTGTTAACGTAGATAATTGAAGAAAGTCATATATATATATGTAAATATATATATATACATATATACATATATATATATATATATATAAGCAGAAAGACATATAAAACTGCTTATTCTATATAACATAAGAATATATATTCTATATATATTTTATATAGTATATAATATATATTATATACAGGACTTTTCGTGTAATAAGATAAAAAGTTTACCGGAAATCTATCACTTCATCCAATAACACAGAAAACATAAACCTGATATACACAACCTCTGAAGGTGTGTGTGTACCTACAACTTATATTCATTAAGAGAAGAAAAAAAATCACATTTATTGTACGATTTCATGTCTTCGTCTACATGGTCAGAAATCGGTGCACTGAACATTCAGCCACAAATGCCCCTTCAAAATATAGCACTCTATATTAAATATTATATATATAACACACATATATATATATATATATATATATATATATATATATATAAACGTTTAAGAATATGGGAGCCGCGATAGCTCAGTGGTTAGTGAACTGAACTACAAAGGACAAGAGGTAGGGTTCGATCCCAACCGACGGCTTCCGGGTTCACCCAGCCTTAAATGGGTACCTGATTTTTTTCTGGGAAAGTAAAGCGGCACGGGCGTAATACCGACCACATCACCCCAAAAATCATGTGCTGAAGGTCTGTAAAATGTATAGTCACTAACACCATATTCCCTATACACCACTTGGCGTGACGTGGACTCTTTACTTTTTACTATTTGTCAAAAGTGAACTGATATGTGTATAAGTGTGAGATTTTCTTCATTTCAGCCCGTGTGTCTTATCATATATCATATGTGTATATGTTTGTAAACTATACGTATATGTGAGAGAGAAAGAGAGAGAGAGATAGAGAGAGAGAGAGCGTCATTAGTGAATGGATACTAAAAATGAGCCAAATGTAGCAAAAATGGACAGAAAATGTGAAACTTTTTGACTGGTAGACGTCAGAATAGACGGCCTCTTTGTTGATAGGTTGAAATTCACGTACTTAAGTCCAATTATAATTTACTTTAAAGATGATATCGGCCGATAAATGCATGGATATATGAAGTTCAATATATGGATTATTAAATGAGTGTATGAATAAATAAAACTAGACAGCCCTGTGTATTATAGTTACAAATTATGGAGACTGATGTGTTAACGTAGATAATTGAAGAAAGTCATATATATATATGTAAATATATATATATACATATATACATATATATATATATATATATAAGCAGAAAGACATATAAAACTGCTTATTCTATATAACATAAGAATATATATTCTATATATATTTTATATAGTATATAATATATATTATATACAGGACTTTTCGTGTAATAAGATAAAAAGTTTACCGGAAATCTATCACTTCATCCAATAACACAGAAAACATAAACCTGATATACACAACCTCTGAAGGTGTGTGTGTACCTACAACTTATATTCATTAAGAGAAGAAAAAAAATCACATTTATTGTACGATTTCATGTCTTCGTCTACATGGTCAGAAATCGGTGCACTGAACATTCAGCCACAAATGCCCCTTCAAAATATAGCACTCTATATTAAATATTATATATATAACACACATATATATATATATATATATATATATATATATATATATATATAAACGTTTAAGAATATGGGAGCCGCGATAGCTCAGTGGTTAGTGAACTGAACTACAAAGGACAAGAGGTAGGTTCGATCCCAACCGACGGCTTCCGGGTTCACCCAGCCTTAAATGGGTACCTGATTTTTTTCTGGGAAAGTAAAGCGGCACGGGCGTAATACCGACCACATCACCCCAAAAATCATGTGCTGAAGGTCTGTAAAATGTATAGTCACTAACACCATATTCCCTATACACCACTTGGCGTGACGTGGACTCTTTACTTTTTACTATTTGTCAAAAGTGAACTGATATGTGTATAAGTGTGAGATTTTCTTCATTTCAGCCCGTGTGTCTTATCATATATCATATGTGTATATGTTAGTAAACTATACGTATATGTGAGAGAGAAAGAGAGAGAGAGATAGAGAGAGAGAGAGCGTCATTAGTGAATGGATACTAAAAATGAGCCAAATGTAGCAAAAATGGACAGAAAATGTGAAACTTTTTGACTGGTAGACGTCAGAATAGACGGCCTCTTTGTTGATAGGTTGAAATTCACGTACTTAAGTCCAATTATAATTTACTTTAAAGATGATATCGGCCGATAAATGCATGGATATATGAAGTTCAATATATGGATTATTAAATGAGTGTATGAATAAATAAAACTAGACAGCCCTGTGTATTATAGTTACAAATTATGGAGACTGATGTGTTAACGTAGATAATTGAAGAAAGTCATATATATATATGTAAATATATATATATACATATATACATATATATATATATATATAAGCAGAAAGACATATAAAACTGCTTATTCTATATAACATAAGAATATATATTCTATATATATTTTATATAGTATATAATATATATTATATACAGGACTTTTCGTGTAATAAGATAAAAAGTTTACCGGAAATCTATCACTTCATCCAATAACACAGAAAACATAAACCTGATATACACAACCTCTGAAGGTGTGTGTGTACCTACAACTTATATTCATTAAGAGAAGAAAAAAATCACATTTATTGTACGATTTCATGTCTTCGTCTACATGGTCAGAAATCGGTGCACTGAACATTCAGCCACAAATGCCCCTTCAAAATATAGCACTCTATATTAAATATTATATATATAACACATATATATAAACGTTTAAGAATATGGGAGCCGCGATAGCTCAGTGGTTAGTGAACTGAACTACAAAGGACAAGAGGTAGGGTTTGATCCTAACCGACGGCTTCCGGTTCACCCAGCCTTTAATGGGTACCGGATTTTTTTTCTGGGAAAGTAAAGCGGCACGGGCGTAATACCGACCAGATTACACCAAAAATTATGTGTCGAAGGTCTGTAAAATTTATGGTCACTAACACCATATTTCCTATACGCCACTTGGTGTGACGGGGGTATTTTAATTTGTCTTTTTTTTTAAGAATAGATATATATTATGTGTAGAGTTCTATATATATAGGAGAACTCTACACCCATGGACATAAAAAGAGGAGTAAGACAAGGATGCATCTAAAAACCAAGCATGTTCAATCTATCCACTGAACAAATCTTTAAAAACATCTCAGAGATACCAGTTCTAAACATTAATGGAAAGATAATCAATAACCTAAGATGTGCTGATGATTTCTACTAGCAGAAAATCCTAAAGACCTACAACAATTGCTTAATGTGATAAACATAACAAGCAAAAAATAGGACTAGAAATGAATATCAAAAAGACTAAAACTATGATCATAAACAAATAAAATTCTGAAGACCTACAATTAAATATCACAGTTGAGGGAATACATCTGGAGACAGTCCAGAGCTACAACTACCTGGGACATACTGTAACCAATGATGGAACATTTAAAATTGAAATAACAAAAAAATAGGTATGGCAAAAAGTAATTTTAATGCCATGAAAAATATACTAATAACAAAACAAATATCAACAGGGCTGAAACTAAGAATGGCAAAATGGTATATCTTCTCAATATTCCTGTATAGTGCAGAAACATGGACATTAGACAAGAAAACAGAACAGAAAATTGAAGCCTTTGAAATGTGGATTTATAAAAGAATAGGTAGAATTGGATGGAAACAAAAGATAAACGATGAAGTTTTAAAACAACTGAAAATAAAAAGAGAACTACTAAATACAATTAAGACAAGACAAATGACATTTTGGGGCATGTTAAAAGACACAACAGCCTACTAAAAGTAATATTGGAAGGAAAAATACAAGGTAAAAGAGGCAGAGGCAGACCAAGACTAACATGGACGAGTAACATCAAAAGACACGGACAAGTCAATCTATGACAACCTGCACCATCAAAGGAAGAAACAGAGTAGAATGGCGATCCATGGTAGCCAACCTTCGTTGCGGAGCAGGCACTCGATGATGATGATGATATATATAAAAGTAAAGTGTCCCCGTCACGCCAAGTGGCGTGTAGGGAATGTGGTGTTAGTGACCATAAATTTTACAGACCTTCGGCACATGATTTTTTGGGTAATGTGGTCGATATTATGCCCCTACCGCTTTACTTTCCCCAGATAAAAATCCGGTACCCATTAAAAGCTGGGTGAACCCGGAAGCCGTCGGTTGGGATCGGACCCTACCTCTTGTCCTTTGTAGTCCAGTTCACTAACCACTGAGGTATTTCGGCTCCCTATATATATATCTTATATATATATATATATATATATATATATATATAAGAGGCAAAGCTGCAGGTCCTGACAGTATAACAATCAAAGAGATAGCTGCAATAGGAGAGCTGGGAGTACAAGTCTTAACAAAACTACTCAATGGCTTGTATAATAGTGGACACTTTGATGATCTACACATGATGATGATATATATATATATATGTTGGTATAACGGACAAATATGCGGTTAAAAATATAAACGTGAAAGTTCCCTCCAAGCCGTGTTAGGCATATCGGGAATACTGTGTTGGTGAGCATGAACGTGGGTCATTTTTGGGTGATGTGGTCTTTATCACGCCAGGCCGCCTGT